>JADBJO010002042.1:185000-187500 GCA_016801955.1 Conus betulinus
CATAGTGGATGGATGGATCTGAATAGAACGCAGACGAGTCGAAAGGGAAGATGGCGGCAGTATGTATATGAGAGAAGGGAGGTGTTTTTGTGTGTGTGTGTGTGTGTGTGTGTGTGTGTGTGTGTGTATGTGCGTGCGTGCGTGCGTGCGTGCGTGTGTGTGTGTGTGTGTGTGTGTGTGTGTGTGTGTGTGTGCGCGCGCGCGCGCGCGCGTGCGTGTGGGTGGGTGCGTGCGCGAGCGTACGTGTATGTTACGATGGCGAATTTGTGAGTGTATGTGGACGTGTACATATGTGAATATGTATCATACTTGTGTCATTTTTAGGCCATCTCTAAGGTCTACGAAACTGTGGCAGAGACTGTTTGCCATTGACTGTGCACCCAGAGCCTGACTACAAGAAAGCATAGACAGCTTGTGCTGTGCCTATGACAACGGAGTGTGGCTGCCCATGTGGTAGGGTAATCAAAAACGGTCTCACACGTAATGTTCTCATCCCCAGCTGATGCATTTGTACTACAATATTCAAGTACTTCGGCTGTTTGGATGATTCCTGGAGTCTTTTAGCCAGGGTACAACAACAACAACAAATAACTGTGGCTTAAAAACTATATGCATAAAAAAAAACCCCAAAGTTATGCACCCGTCAGTTCCCAACCTACCCTGCGTAGAACATTCCACCGTGATGAATGGCCAGAAAGTTTAAACAGTTGACAAGTTCACGTGCTTCAGCAATATTCTCTCCAGAGCAGTCCGGGTTGCTAGTGAAATCAACTACAATATTGCCAAAGCCAGCGAAACTACGTTAGATGAGAGGAAAGAAGCGCCATGGACTTCAGTCTAAACTTAAGACCTGTTGTGCTGTCATCTTTCCAGCCCTTCTGTTCACCTGTGAAACCTGGACTGAGTACTTGAGACGTGCTCGCAGACTTGCATTACTTCCACATGTCAAGACTCCGAAACATCGAAAAAGGAAATGACAAAACCCCTGACTCAACACAATGTTGCTGTCATTGGCACAAACCCTTCAGTCGACACTACTGTGATGAAATATCGTACCAGGTGGCCGACCACATAGCCAGAATGCCAGAGGAATACCCCTATCCCCACCCCCACCCAGCCCCAAAGCAGCTGTTCTATTGAGAACGAGCCTTCTTCATGAAAACACGATCTTGGTGGTCAGCACTAGTGGTTCGAAGACAACTTCAACGTCGGCCTTACAACCTTCACAGAAGACCACAGGTCTTGGTGCAGATGTTTCACGACAGGGGCTGCCACCACAGAAGAAAGGCAGGGCATATCAGATTCTGGCAGAAAGAGTCTACAGAGAAAAGAGACGGCCTAGCACCGACATACCAGTTTTCTTTGCATTTCCCAACCTATGGGAGGCGCTTTACTATCTGAATCAAGCTGTTCGGCCACTGTTGGAACACCTACCCCACACTGAGCTTTCCAGATGTCCATGGTCATCCTTGTCCAAGATCGACGCACACAATCAGTTTTGTACATGCACGAATATGGAACGATGTAGAGTGTGTGTGTGTGTGTGTGTGCGCGCGCGCGCGTGTTTGTGTGTGTATGCGTGTGTGTGTGTGTGTGTGTGTGTGTGTGTGTGGAGATGGAGTGGGGTAGTGTAAGAGACTGGGTGCCTAATTAGCAGGGCGTGCCACTGGTCTGACCTCTCAGCCATACTCCACCTTGTTTTTTCACCTTTGCGCGTGCACGTTGGCGCCTCTCGTCACGCGCCATTGACGCCATTTTCCCATACGACTTTAGCGCTCCAGAATAATCTCCTTGCTCCTTTCAACTGGGGGGGAATGAGTGTGCGTGCTCCTGCTCTCTTTTCATGGTTTTTTGTCTCACTTTTTTTTTTCACTGGGTAGAACGAGAAGGGAATGAAGACAGGTGGAAGGCTGAAAATTGGGGGGAGGGGGGTCGGAAGGGAGAAGGGTGTGGAAAGGTGCACTGCGGGCGAAGGGCAAAAAAAGGAGACGATGGGTCGTTGTTTGTTGTTTCATATTGTCTTGTGTGTCGAGTTCTGTGTTTCTGATTATCAGGTTTTCATAGTAATGAAGTGTGCGCGCGCGCGCGCGCGTATGTGTGTGTGTGTGTGTGTGTGTGTGTGTGTGTGTGTGTGTGTGTGTGTGTGTGTGCATGTGTGTGTGTGTGGTGTGTGTGTGTGTGTGTGTGTGTGTGTATGTGTGTGTTTGTGTGTGTGTGTGTGTGTATGTGTGCATATGTGTGTGTGTGTGTGTGTGTGTGTGTGTGTGTGTGTGTGTGTGTGTGTGTGTGTGTGTGTCTGTGTCTGTGTGTGTGTGCGCGCGCGCGCGCGCGTGTGTGTGTGTATGTGTGTATGTTGTGTGCAAAGCATTGCGCTTCAATACATTTGTAAAGTAACGAAATGCAGTGCAACATAAAATCTTAAAATTCAGAACTATATACTGTAACACAATACAAGACATCTGGCGATGAGGTGGTGAGTATTTTTTCACACTTTCCATTA
>JADBJO010002042.1:205000-215000 GCA_016801955.1 Conus betulinus
GGACTGTAAAAGGCGGAAGTTTTCACTCTTGCCATTAGAGAGGGAATAGTTGATATAAAGGGGAAAGAACTGTTTGCACCTTGCCCATTACTCGACAAGGAAGTTGTCCCCGCTGCGCAGTTTTTACCTTCTCTCGCTTTAGTTGTGTTTTCTTTTTCTAATTGCATAATTATTACGCAGAAGAACATGGACAAAGACACACCCGAAGGTGCGAGAGGGACCCAGAGAAGCACTGTCCTCAATGCCGAACAAACCAGCTGGGTGCAATCCTGCACCACCCTCGGAAGTCTGTGCTGTGTTCAGATTCAGATTCAGAGATTCAGAAAACTTTCTCTCTCGTTGAAAGAGAAATTACATTCGTGACCGCTGCCGTAAAAGTTAAGACATACATATTTATAGTTACAAACGTGACACTGAAGATTAAAATTACTTTCAAGCAAATAAAAACATGCGTGTTTCACCAAAATGGGAATTTCAATCTTTCTCTTTTTTGGTAGTGCAAAAAAAGCATGCACTCAACCACTCATAATTATATATACATACGTGTGTGCACGTATGAGAGAGAGAGAGAGAGAGAGAGAGAGAGAGAGAGATGAGAGAGAGAGAGAGAGAGAGGTGAATTATCATTAAAAATCAGTAAGATAAGACATATATCCAGACATTTCTATTCCTCACTGTTCAAGGACACACACACACACACACACACACACACACACACACACACACACACTCCAGCATCTATACTTTCTTAGAATAAAAATTCCTTCCTTATACTCCAGCATCTATACTTTCCCACTTGCTCACAGACATACACACCCGCGCACATGCTTATGTCACAGGTGATCCACCGCCTCTTCTTACACGCTGTGTTTGTTTAAGAGCGCAATGGATTTGAAGACAAGGCTCTTTTTTTTGTGCGCATCAGCTCAGCTTTGGGGGGACAAAATTGTCAGCCTGTTTGAAGGAGCTCAAACTGTCGCGCAAGCGTATACCCACTGTCCCACATATTCACATAAGGGTGCAGACACGCACAGGGCATTCCACTAAGATATCAAGAGACATATCAACTGCTGCTCTAGCGGATACCTTTTGTGTACTGGCCACTGGACGCCACACGAATGAATCACCACGGCAGCGTCCCCATGGGCCCATGTTTCATGACTGCAGAGCCCACCGGCGAAAAAAACGCCACCGTCAAGCAAACTGATGTTGTGCATCCCGCAGCCTCACTTGTTGCTGTTCCGTTGACAGAGGAAGGTGAAACAGCAAGCAAAACTCCAGACACGGCCAAGCTTTTCCATGAGGTCTAATGTGCTCTCTGAAGAGAATCCCGGCTTACAGTCTTTCCCTGTCTACGGGACTTACCCTGTGATCAGTGGGTCTTTCCTCATCATCACTGGGCCTGTCCCCAGAGGCGGCCAAAAGTCAGACAAAAAGAAAAAGATACAGCCGAAGGTAGTTGTCTTTTCTTGTTCATTTGCATCTTACGCACAAAGAACTACTATCTACCTTTCCTGCTTGAAAAGCTTCTTCAGATCCGACTGTCCTAAGGAAAGCCAAAATTGGCACAGGACATCCGTCTGAAAAATGGAATGTTGCCCAAACAATGTGATTCTTACGCGTCGGTCTGGCCAGTCAGTATTCTCCGACACTGCTAAAGGCTGTGACTGGCTCTTGCATTTACATTGTGCGCTGATCACAGGAGCCGCGATATTCACATTGTATGCTGATCACAGGAGCTGCGCTATTCACATTGTATACTGATAAGAGGAACAGCGCCATTACATTGTGCTGATATTAGGAGCCACGGCATTCACATTGTGTGCTGATCTCAGGAGCCTTGCTACTAACATTTTGTGCTGATCACAGGAGCCTTGCTACTAACATTGTGTGCTGTTCACAGGAGCCTTGCTACTAACATTGTGTGCTGATCTCAGGAGCCTTGCTACTAACATTGTGTGCTGATCTCAGAAGCCTTGCTATTCACATTGTGTGCTGATCTCAGAAGCCTTGCTATTCACATTGTGTGCTGATCTCAGAAGCCTTGCTACTAACATTGTCCGCTGATCTCTGGAGCCGTACTAGTGTGTGTGTGTGTGTGTGTGTGTGTGTGGTGCATGTAGATGCTTGTGTGGTTGTGCGTGTCTGTATGTTTGTGTAAATGAATGTGTGGCACTTGCTCGTATGATTGCCTCTGTGTGTGTGTGTGTGTGTGTGTGTTGGCGCGTGTTGGCGCGAATTTGGGCAGGCGCTTGTGTCACCACACGCGCCTATAGTAAAATTGCGTAAACACACTTGCGCGTGCGTGTGTCCATGTGGAATGTAGGCTTTTGTCTGCTAAACGTTTTTCTCCTCCGGATTCATGAGGCTGACCATTATTGACACAGTGGTGTGGTGCGAAGAAGACGTGGTTCCAATACTGAAAGGGAATGACGACAAACGCCTGAGCGTTTGGCAAGAGAGTTTTTTTTTTACCTAATGTCTGTTTAAAACAGGTGTACGTTTGAACGTGCGAATCTCACCGGTCGCCCAGAACTAAGCAGCTGTTTTGAGTCCACACCTTGCCCTTCAAAATCATCTTATTCGGTGAATCAATACCCGTCCATTACAAAGCAGAGAACCGACGACACCTTTCACATGCCTTCCGCCCCATCAACCCGCTGAGAGTTCGATACCATCACGTGACATCACCAGCGATGCGACGAGTACCTCAGTCAGTGTATCACTGCGCGGGGCCCTCGCTCATCAGCAGACGACAGCTGGAGAGAGAGAGAGAGAGAGAGGAGAGAGAGAGAGGAAAAAAAGAAAGAAAATCGAGACGGAAAGGTAGACTGTGAGCCACGCCCGAACGAAAGCACAGCTCGCTGTCAAATAGCAGCAGACCAGGCAACTCGTGGTTTTTGCTAGAAATGAGTGCAAGACAACTTGTGACCGCAAAGCGGCACAGGATAGCGAGCGAGCGAGAAAGAGCAGACAGACGACTTGAAAACACTGGGGCGTGACTGTTGGTTCTGAAAGTAGCTGTCTTAAACCACTACCTCAAGTGGCGAATAGGGAAGTTCAGAGATAAAGTCGCCTTCCATTGAAGAGGAATCTGTGTCAACAAGTCCCGTCGGAACAGAGTACAAATCAGGTGCAAGTAATTGGAGCGGATTTCAACAGGATAACATCAGATGAAGGAAAGGGAGCGACACGAGCCGAGTCGGTCAGGCCAGCCAGGAAGAGAGAGCGAGTGAGCCCAGGGAAGAGACGACTTCAAATTAGAAAAGAAAGAAAGAAAAAGAAAAAGAAAAAAAGACAACAAAGTATTGGATCTTATCGGCTTTTGATGCGTTACTGTGTGTGACCCGATTTGTGACCTGGCTTTCTTCATGGAACGTCAGAGCCCACAAAGTAAAACGAAAATGACGACTGTGTTGTTGTGAAGAAAAACGCCGCGTGCGTTAGGGGAAAAAAAGTATATAAACATACATACATATATATATATATATGGTTCAGCGGGGAGCGAGACCAGGTAAGTCAAATAATATCTTCTCAGGTTACGCATTGGCTTGCCATTAATTCTCTTTTTTTCCAATCAGAAGCATTTCATAATGATTGTTAGGCTTGTGCTCGTGCTCTTTCAATTGACACGTCTGTTTGGCAATAAACTGTAGTCGAACAGATGTGAATCTGCATATCTGAAGAAAAGAATTAATTTTTTTGCTTACCGGTTTTGCTAATACACTATTCAGCCACGCCATGATGAATCATGTCGTGGTCGTAAAACAGAAAATTCAACACTGTGATTTGAAGTCTGTGGTACAAAACTGCAGCTCTCTTAAACTTCATGTATCTCGATCTCAAATGTTTATGTAACCTCTCCCTATCTCTCTCTCTCTCTCTCTCTCTCTCTCTCTCTCTCTCTCTCTCTCACACACACACACACACACACACACACACACACACACACACACACACACACACACACCGAGGACATGTTTAAATCTTAGTTTTTATTGACAGATACATGAGACCGACAGCCATGCAGGAGCCGCATAACAAGGACCGAAATAAACTTAAGTCCCAAGCCCCGCCCACCCCCACCGCCCAAAAATACCACCATGATAACAGTGCTCTGCAAACGGTAACAGATCAGCGTCATCGTCGTCATCTTCACTAGCAGACTCCGGTCAGAATAGTTATACTGGGACGAAAAGTAGCAACGGTGTCTTCATTTCTTCAGTAACGGTGGGCGATGCTCGTAAAAAAAGGATCCACCAACGGGTGACGCCTCGGGGAAAAACATAACCGTTCGATTTTTATGGCACCATCTCCGGCCTCTTCGGTAAAGTCATCACCGGCTGTCTCAGTGAAGACGTCTCCATCTTCTTCGGAGAAATCCTCGCCAACAGCCTCGGTCAGATCATCACCAACGCTCTCGGTCAAGTCTCCAGTGGCTGTAGCTAATATTCATTCATCTCTGCGTCCGCGCCTGTATTAAAGCCCTCAGGTCAGACAGCAACACGACTGCCCTCACCCAAGCCACCACCCACTGTTCTTCCACGTGTTAACAGCGGAAACAGCACGTCCAGTCATGGCTGGACCACGGTGAGTCTGGACGCAAAGGATCGTCCTAATAACCCAGACTCCCAAGATGTGACAGAATCAGACTTCCTTGCCTCTTTGCCGGCTCTGCCACCGGATGACTATGTCGCCTCCACGTTGACGTCGCACCATAGCAAGCCGATCTCCTCCCCAACACAAACCACCCAACAATCTAATCTACAAAATTCCTCCTCAGGGATCGCAACAGCCCCATCTTCATCCCGGATCATGGTCAACAGGTCCGCGCCCACAAAAAGCCGACCCCACCACCACCACCACCCAAATCAATCCCACACGAGCGCCACCACTGCCACCACCATCACCGCACAAACCCGGTCCACCTGCGAAAGTTCAGCAATCCCATGCACCACACGCTGCAGGAAAGCCTGTCTCCCCCAGACCACCAGCCATGACGGGGATTTCAGAAAACGGCACCTCTCACCAGGAAGACGAACACTTGGACGACGACAACGGCGTGGATGACCTTCCACGAGAGAGGTTTTACGTGAACATGAAGAGCGGGGTGCCGTCGGCTCCGGCCCAGGTGGAGCGGAGACAAACCTTTGCCGGTCGGCGGGACGTGACAAACCCGAAGAGTCCTGTCTGCACGAGAAACAGATCGTGAGTTCCAAGGGGACAGTCCGAGGGTTCAGGAACAGGGTCCGAGCGGGTATCGTGACCTTCGTCGACCCGAACTTTTCTAGCAAGGTAAGATCATGATGAAAATGCTTTAAAGATCTTTAAAAGATGGAATTCAATGGTTTCAGGATGGTGGGTGGAACTAGTTTTTTTGATGATGTTCAAGGCAGTTTTTACAGCATTTGTATACTAAATATAGAACATCAAATCAAAACGAATAAGAAAAAGAAAAAGCTGTAACTATTTATGCGTGTGGGGAGCGGGAGGGGGAAAGACTAGGGTGGGTGGTGTGAAAATGAGCGCTAGCGATGTTCAATCATACGAACATGGGAACATGAATTTGCTCTACATGTATTATGTGTACAAGTTAAGTATGTAAGTAAACAGTTTCATCAATACTGAGATACTCTTATACTGATCCCTGAGGGCACAGATGCCAGCTAGCATGCACTGCACAAAGTATATTCCACTCGAGCTTTAAATCAATTCCTCATTACTGAACATGTCCGTGTCTTCCACAACAGCTCTCGCCAACTGCGAAAGAAACTTAAAGATCATGAATAGCCTGTGGCAAAATTGCAGCTTCTGTGTCCAGTCAGAGAAACCGGGTCAATCTCTCATTGTCAGTGCATGTTTTACACATGCCGGCACGTGAATGAGTCTGTTGCGTCCTTGATCGATAAGTTCCGTTGGAGCGTTCCGAAAACTGATACCGCCTGTGTTGGGAAACACGATTCCTAATAGCTTATTTCTCTGGGAAAGCTACAGGCAGCCTTTGCGTACGTCAGGGTTTTCTTTCTTTCTTTTCCCTAGCTTTTTTTCACCCCCCCTTTTACTCTGTTTCCTTGTCTCTTCTTTCTTCTTCGCCTCGCTGTATGTCAAGATAATGACTAACCTTAGTGGGCATCACTGTAGCTTTTGTCTTTGTTTTGGTATTGGTGATGATTTGGGTTTCAGACTCTGCAAACACGCAATAATCTGCTCGGATCCGTCATCTTGGCTTTCTGGTGTAGTGCGTACGTTTGACAACCTGAATGCCAAATCGGCGCCGTCAACTCGCATAAAAAATCCCCAAACCCGCAAAACAACAAGAGCGAAACGTAGAAGGAGATCTATCACCATATTACCTAACCTTGCCGAATGTTCAGTCTTTGTGATATTATTCCAGAACGCCTGCATTTCTGAACTCTAGTGAATTGATATGTGTACGCATGACGTTAACGGCGCTTTAAAATCTCCAGCTCAATGCCAACAGGTTAAATTACGATTTTTATAACGGACCACTTGCAAGAAAATTTACAGACTTCGTCAAATTACGTATTTCGAAACATATATATGATTAATTTACATAAATGACAGAGGCTGAGATGACAACCAAAGAAGTCTGGACAGCCTGGTCTCTAGTTCAGCTTCATATGCTTGAAATCCACGTCATATATTTAGTGAAAAAAAGCGAGAGAATGTCGTCTTTGATGACTGAAGGTTTCCGATTGCCAGCGTATTCCACTTTTTTTTGTTGTAAGTTTGATTGTTTGTTTGTTTGTTTGTTGCATGCATCCATAACAGAGAAACGTTCTCAGATCTGAGCACGAATAAGAATTCGCTTTTTTGTGCGTCCTTTGTGTTTGTTTGTTGAATGCTTCCACATTAGAAACGTTCTCAGATTGGAGTGCGATTAATTCTCACTCTCAAGGCATTCA
This sequence comes from Conus betulinus, assembly GCA_016801955.1. NCBI lineage: Eukaryota > Metazoa > Mollusca > Gastropoda > Neogastropoda > Conidae > Conus > Conus betulinus. The sequence goes on from JADBJO010002042.1 coordinate 211,927, forward strand.
CAGGTATGAGAGTGCCGTCGATTAACAGGTACATCAGGTACATTCTGACCGTTGTTTGTTTGTTTGTTCGTTTTGTTTTTGTTTTTTTTTTTTTCAAATGAATGGCATGTAGGTGGAGAAATTCGGCGAATTGCACCTTCCCTCCCCATCTTCCCGCCCCTTAACTTTTCCGTGCCCCTTTCCAGAGCACCACCAACAACACACAGGCAAGCCTACACCTGCACTGTAGCGCCCGGACGAATATAGTACTGTTTTCAGAGTACGAAAAGAGCCCGGACGAGATCCAAGAGGATCGTGAGACTCGCTGGTCAAAAAGTTTGAACGTGAGGAACTCGTGCTTTTCATCCAAAATCGAAGTGGATGCATTCTGAATTGACTTGTTTTCGTATACTTGCCGTTTGCAGGTGAAAAAAGCGGCTATAAAGTTCGTCGTACAAATCTTTTTATCTGCTGTCCAAAGTTCTCGTTGAGCTTCGCGCTAGCTTGTAATCCATATGACGTCATGAAGTATGACGTAGGGATGTAGGATTACACCATACCCGCAAGTGGAGTATTTGGATGATGGGAAGTCTTTGGGTGCCGACTTTCAAAAATGTTTTCAACATATTAAACAGTTTTTACAAAATCAGGATATTTAGAATGAAATGAAATGGTTAAGATCATGTTTAAGTCTATAGACTTTTCATTAGCAGGAGTTCTACCCCCCTAAAAAGGTCATATAAAGTTCAGTTTTGATTTTTTCACCATCATCGTCGCGTGTAATATTTCCAAGAACAATGCCGATTTGTACACATTTTCTCCCAGCGACGTTCTCGGACACCTCAGCTGGTCTTCTGCCTGTCCCTTTCCACCACTTCACTTTCATCTTTCAGAGCGTGTGCTCAGAGGTTGCTTTGTATTAGAGGTCACTGAAGAGTGCTTTGCATGCTGGGTCTGGAAAAATAAATAGAAATCCATTATCGTGACCTCGCTATAGTTATTCATTACGTTGCGTTACTGGATAACTTCAGATTTGTAAACTGCCATTTGTGGCACGCTCCATAAAGTGGCTGAGGAGTGGAGGACCCGCACTTAACTAATTGTACGAGATTCATCAGAGTGCAGGGAATAGTTTAAAAGAAATGTCTGTGTCTTGATGGATCGCGTTAACACGTCAGGCGTCTTCACTCCCGATATGTTCATAAACAGTTTCCTTCTGCACAATTGTACTCCAAGAATTTTCTGTACACCTTGATCCAGGACTAGAGTATTTCTTGGGGAGATGAAATGTACACCTTGCATCATGCCCGCTGTACTCTCCTTAACTATTTTTTTCAGTACTAAAAGGAGTGAATTTGGTGTGTGTGTGTGTGTGTGTGTGTGTGTGTGTGTGTGTGTGAGCGCGCGCGCACACACACACACACACACACACACACACCACACACACACACACACACACACACTTAGAGCCACGAAATTGTATCGACTACAGTGTGCAATTACATTCCTTTCCACTTAGTGAGCAGCCGAGAAATGTTTCGGATATCAAGCCCGTCACCAGCCATCACAGACTCTAGCTGATGAAGTCCGGTTACCACGTGCATTGAATCTAGTTTCGTTTGCCATCAACGTGATGTCAATGCAAAATGAACATGTTTTGTACAGAATAATGCTAACTGATGGCAATGACATTGAGCATTTGGGCAGTCTTATGTGCACCGCACAAAGGACTGAATCTTGTGTTAGGCGAGTATCAGGAAAGCTGTACTAAGTACTGGATATCCTGTATGAATTACAACAGACAGAGTAAAATAAAGGAGGGAAAGTCCATCAAGGATAGCCTACATTTCTAGTCATATCAGCTAAAGTATCCATCAGTCGCCAGAACGTTTACAACACATTGCGAAACACGAACCCGCACACATGACAGAGAGAGAGAGAGAGAGAGAGAGAGAGAGAGAGAGAGGGAGTAGAGAGAGAGATGAGAGAGAGAGAGAGAGAGCAGAGACAGACAGACAGACAGACAGACAGAGATTGAACAACCTGTTTTTATTCAAATTCACTCTGTTTACTCCGACTGTGGACGCTCGCAAAATGGCCTGGAAAGTGTCTCAAGTGTTACATATACAACTAGTCATGTTGGAAGAAAAGGTACAAGCGAGTGGCACTATATGAAAAAAAAAAGACTAAAGGAAAAGAAAGCTAAAATGTCGTCAGTGCTAATAGGCACCCCCCCCCCCCCCCTCCCTTTTTTTTTCGTACTGTTCCCAGAGGGAAAAAAAAAATGGCAATACTATGGGGAGAATTAAATTCCGGGCAGCTCGGCTGTGACGGTTAATCAGGACTGTTTTTTGTAAGAGTCAAGTACAGGATAGAGCGCCAAGTTGACTTAGCATGCTCTGTTCTGGATCATTAAGGGGTTTAACAGTTTGTGTAACAAAATACTAAGCGTTTGGTTACTCTCTGCTGAAAAGTTGATGATTTGTAGTATGAAGTAGGCGAATAACTGAATATTTTGCATCTCCATAAGCATCTACCTGGTATATATTTTCTTTTGATTTTGTGTTACTGTCTTCTTTCCCTTCATTTCTTTATTCTTCGTCTTAATGACAATCATCATCATCATCATCATCATCATCATCTTCTTCTTTCTTCTTCTTCTTCTCTCTTCTTCTTCTTCTTCTTCTTCTTCTTCTCCTCCTCCTCCTTGTACTACTACTACTACTACTACTACTACCTCTGCTACTACTAGTACTACTACTACTACTTCTACTACAAACTTCTTATTATTATTATTTTTCTTCTTCTTCTTCTTCTTCTGCTTCTTTCTCTTCCACATGGCTTTGGTTAAATTATGTGTTACCTTTCTCGCCTTCGTTCTGTATTTCCATTACTTCTTCTTCTGCTTCTGCTTTATCACGACCATCTCTTCCTCCTCCTCCTCCTCCCCCAACTCCTCCCTTCACCACCTCCTCTTTATCTTATCCTTCTTCTTCTCCTCTTCCTCCTAGCTCATGCTGTCTCTTCACCTGCGCCATCACTATCTTCTCATCCCGCGTTGCCTCCTCTTCCTCCTCCTCCTCTCCCTCCACCCA
>JADBJO010002042.1:220000-225000 GCA_016801955.1 Conus betulinus
ACTGGTTCGACTTTTTTCTGGTATGCAGTAGTTTCCCATACACTAGTCCGGCATTCCACAAATTGTAGCCTACGGTGCAGCGTAGAATAGTAATGTGAAACCAGATATGGAGTTCAGTTGTTGCTGTTTTTTTGAAAAGGCAAATACCATTTCTGTTACAACGTATCGTATGTGAGCTTCGGCTGTTGCCTTCTGTTCCCATCAAGATGGCGCATACTGCATCGTGTGTGTGTGAGAGAGTGTGTGTGTGTGTGTGTGTGTGTGTGTGTGTGTGTGTGTGTGTGTGTGTGTGTCAGAAATCACTCTTGTTTGTAGGTGCATTGCACGTATTGCAATATTTATCTTCAGATTAGTTTCATTTATGTTTTCTGTATTTGTAAGTGCTTAGGCTTATGTAAGATTAAGTGCCATAAATAATAATAATACTTTTTACTATATTTTCTTTTCATGTTTCTGTGACACGGAGTCCAGTGCTAAGTGGGTAAGATATCGGATTCTTGTTCAAAGGTCCGGAGTTCTATTCCCACTCGAGAGGGTTAGATTGAAAAAAAAAAAAAAAAGGTTTTCTCTGCGGAATTTATATCTGTGCAGACTCCAGTATCAGACTCTTCCTAATCCTTCGGAGGAGACTGTACACCAAGACACCATGGGCGAATACATACTTCTTTTTTTTTTAATCTGCACGCGCATTAATATTCGTTCCACCTTTCGGAAAAGAATAGGTCATGAAGTGCAGACGGTGTGGGTGACACAATGATGAAACACGCACAAACTGTTGTCGTGTTTTAGGCACCATCCCTAAAGACGAATGTGGCTACGCAAAAATCTCATCAGTGGAATCTTTAATTTTTGCACTGTTTTCGTTTCTTTTCTTTTTTCATTCCCTGTTAATAACGAGGTTGTAATGTTTAGGTGGGAGGAGGGGAAAGGACAATGGGACAGTAAGTGTGTGTGTGGAGGGGGGGGGGCGGAGGAGGCGTGGGGGGAGGTGCTCATGACTAACATTAGGGAAAAGGTTCTGCATGCATGTGCACGCGCATGTGGGTGTGGGTGGGTGAAAGAGAGCGAGAGATGAAAGGAGAACTTGCATTTTATTCAAAATCTGATTTGAAGAAGAAGCAAGTTCACATGATATTGTTATCATCCTCCGATTGTAACATAGTTAAATGATTTGTCCTGTTTTTAAAGTGTCGAATAGGCGGAAAGAGCCGACTCAGTATGACAAATTTAAGTAAAGAGATATGCGAACAATACTCTTTTGCACTGTTAGGTAAACAGTCTAAGGGAAGCTTCCCACACTGTCCTATGATTCCACCATGTTTCTTGTCTAAATTCAGTGCGATATTGGTAAATCAACAAAAGGTGCACACTTACGCAGATGAGAGACAGAGACAGTGCATTTTTCTACACTGCTTGCTCGTGGGAAGGACAAGTCTGCCCAGGTATAACTAGCTCGTTATATATGTTTCGTGACAGAAATAAGCTATTTGTTCACCTAACTGGTCGTAATGTTTTTACACACTATAAAAGATCTTATGATAATGATCATTATATATTCAAAGTTTTCGTGATTGGGTTAGGTGTAACATTTCAGTTTCCAGAGTCAGGAATATGGCAATTCGGGGATGCTAACAATGGTGGAGATGAGCTAAGAAGCAAAACGATCCATTTGCTCAGACTGTTGGTTCCTGTCCAACCACATATCATCCAGATCCAATGAGAAAGAGACAGTACGAGACAGAGATGGATAACGTATCTCAGCTAGCGCTTTCATGGTTACTTTATCTTTGTTGTTAAATAGATCAAACCGATGCAGAAATGACATACTTGGCTGGTACTCTGCTTTTTATATTCGACCACAGAGAGAGAGAAAGGGGGAGAGGGAATAGGGACAGACGGAAGACGACGTTTAGACAAATGTAAGGACAGAAAAAGTGTTATTTTAATTCGTCAGTTTTATGTTAGCGCTTTTAGAGTTTCATTTAAGGGAATGATAACAACGACAATGGTAATCAAACACACCACGGGCGCTACTGAAGCCATTCGGGAAGTATTCTGACAGACGGTAAGTTTACAAGCATTCGAGCTGTGCAGGAGCCGTGTCCAGATGTCCAGCAGAGCGGTGGACGATCAGAAAGGTCAGATTTACCTGACAGTGAAAGGAGAGTTGGGCGAGAGGATAAGCGGGGCTGGAGGGAAGGAGGCTTAGGTTGACCACCAAAGGCTTAGGTTGACCACCAAACAGGTAGTAATCTCCTCTCTCCCTACCGCCACACGCATTGCACCCCTACCTCTGCCCGGAGTTAAGTAGTTATGTCCTTCACAAGGGCCCGTGGTCTTATCTCCTGTGAGCCGCCTTTCCCTTTGGTGTCGTGTGTGTTGTGGGGCTATTGTGTGCGGGTAAAAGGAGACTTGGGGAGGAGAACAAAGGGAGGGGGAGATTTCATAGGTTTAGTTTGGGTTTGTCCTAGTTGAAAGATAATGTGTAGGGAGAAACTAGGATGCGATAGCAGTATGCTCTCTCTCTCTCTCTCTCTCTCTCTCTCTCTCTCTCTCTCTCTCTCTCTCTCTCTCTCTCTCTCTCTCTCTCTCTCTCTCTCTCTCTCTCTCTAAACAAAGGACATTCCCGCTATTTAGGCCTATGCACACATGCACGCGCGCGCGCGCGCGCGCGCACACACACACACACACACACACACACACACACACACACACACACACATGCGCGCGCGCGCGCGACACATACACAAAGAAACAAACAAGCGCGCGTGCGCCCACGCATTCCCCCCCCCCCTCTCTCTCTCTCTCTCTCTCTCTCTCTCTCTCTCTCTCTCTCACGAAACTTTTTTTTCAATGTCCAAACAATACGTAAGGCTCAAGGATTTTAACAACATCTTAAACCCTACAAGTCGGCTGTGACTCATGACAGACTGCGATCTGCGACGTGTCATAGCTCCTCAGAACCTTTAGCTAGCTCGCCCTGATAACGAAAGGTGCACACAGCTCGCGTTTTTTGAGAAATACCTATCACGATTCCGGAAGGAGAAAGAGGGCTCGACTGCGGTTTACCAGGATCTGACACCTTGGGTCGGTGCATAGAGCACTGTCTTGTCCTCTCTCTCTCTCTCTCTCTCTCTCTCTCTCTCTCTCTCTCTCTCTCTCTCTGTTCTTTTTTATTTTTAGTCTGAAATCAAGATCGGGCACACGAGTTATTCGAAAATCTTTTCGTATGTGTGACATGACTTTCAAATTCAAAACTGCACCCAAGAAAATAGTAATGGATGATGGTACTGTGATGATGATAACAATAACTGATAATGATGGTAATGATACCACAAACCACTGCCACTGCTACTACTACTACTGACGATAATTTCCATAGTGGCCATCCCTATAAGGTAGACTACTGAGCACTTTACAAATTTTAACACATTAAGGTCTGACATACCTAACACACACACACACACACACACACACACACCACACACACACACACACACACATTACACACACACACACACATACTTACATACACATATACATGTGTGTATGCGTGCGTGCACGCACTTAAGCACGCATGCATGCACGCACGCATACACACACATACACACAAACTCGCATACACGCGCGCGCGTACACAACACAAGCGCACACCTATGTTCTCAGGCACGCAAGCACGTACGCACACGCACGAGCACCCATACAGGGAAGGGGAAAGGCGGTAAAAGATAAGCATACAATTGATCTCTTTTTTCTGTTCTCAATCATTCTCCTAATCAGCGAAAAAAAGATAATAAAAGCAAGGGATAATAATCATTTAATATTCATTGATCAGTCAATTGGTAATAGCTCTACTTTATCAGCCGTTATTCATCAATCAGAAACAACACTCTCTTGCAGAAACAAGACTTCTGTTTCATAACCATGGCCAGCTTCAGGAGTATGTTCTATGGGATGACCTGCCTCTCTTGCAGGAGGAACCTGAGGAGGGCACAGAGGCTAGGTGCTGGTGATTGTTTTGACTCGGATTCGTCATCCCAGGACACCCCCATACTTGCTCAGTTGGATTTAAATCCGTGGAACGAGGTGGCCGGTCCATCCACTTCACTTCACTTCTGACGATATGAGTTCTCTGTGTGGTCTGGTGTTATCTTGCAGTTTAGCCCCTGGGTCTGTGAACTGCAGTGCGCTCACTGCAATGGGTCTCAGAGTGTCTTCAGTGGAATCAGTGGCGTCCAGAGTTCTTTTGACTCGATGAAGAGGCATTTGATAATGGCGACTGGAGCCAGCTCACATCACCAGTGATCTACCATCTTAGCGGTAGTGCTCTCTCAAAGCCGCATTATCGAAGTACTCACCTGGCCTTCTTCAGGCGCGAAATCTCAGGGTTAGGGCGAAACGGGATTAATCACTCAAAAGCACGCTGGACAACTGCTGCATCATCTGGTTCCGATGACGTTGGGCTAAGGTGAGAAGAGCAGTGCCGTGACCTGGCGTGAATGGAGGTTGAACTTCTGATCGCTTTGATCGCAGGTGCACTTCATGCAGGCAGTTCGAACCGTCTGATCACTGATTGTGATGGCACTGACTGCTCGAATCTGACTTCTGATTTCATTATAGGATCTGTTCCTTGGAGACGTTAGGACGAGGTAGCGGTCTTGCTGTCTGGTTGTCATTCATGGTCGCCCAGATTTCTGTCGCACTCTTACACTTCCGGTCTTGTTGAACTCCATTCTCAGTGTCTGAATGATTGAGAGGTTCACTCCTAGTCGTCTTCCAGCTTCTCGTCGTATCGTTCCTTCGTGGAGCTGTGCTACAGCCTTCCCTATTTCATCATCAGTCAGTCTTTGTCTTGGTAACATGGTTTAAACAAACTTAAGGGGGAAAAAAAACGAAAAATCCGTTCTGTTTTCACAACAGGCTGAACTTTTTAGCAAAGGACAAACTCGACATTGAGGTTTGCATGCTGCATAGCTCTAACTTGATGCTGGGTGCCTCCA
>JADBJO010002042.1:230000-250000 GCA_016801955.1 Conus betulinus
TAGTTATTTCCGTTGTTCAATCGGACTTGCTTCCCTTTGATAGTATTGCTTAAGGCTGGAAGACCGGAAAAAGTGATTAGGAAGCGGGAGTGAGGGTAATTAATGAGTGGGGAGGGAGAGATCACCGTCAGATGGGATCTTAAATCTCCATTTTTTTTTTTTTTTTTTTACATCAGGTGTTTTTGTTTTCCTACGAAAGGAGATGGTTTGAGAGGGACTCGTGTTCTTTAAACGGGGGCTGTATGTGGTTGTAGTTTGAATCTGTTGTTTTAGAACTCTTTGATCTGTGAAATTACAGCTATGACGTGCCTATATTTCAGCTTTAGATGCTTTAGATTCTGTTCATATCCTTGCACGTGCATGCGCGTTCCTGTTATCCCACATAGTCTACGAATGCGCATGTTGAGTGCATGATAAGGTGCTCGAGCGTATGCATACGCGCAGGAACCCATGCATATCCGCTCCATGTCCACTCGTACACATAACACACACGCACACATCGTATGACATTACCTCACATGACATCACATACATAGTACTCTCTCTCTCTCTCTCTCTTTCTCTCGCTCGCTCGCTCGCTCGCTTCCCCGCGTTCCTCTCCGTCACAACTCCCACTGTCCTACTGCTCCTCCACTTCCTACCCCTTCATACACACACACACACACACACACACACACACACACACTTGTCAAATATTCATTTTGGAAAATGAAGTTTTCTGCACAGTTATCTGTTTGCAGACGACTTTTCAAAAAGGTTGCTTCAATGTGCTGTTATTTGGAAAGAGGAAATGTAGTTTGCACCGAAAAAAACAGAACAATCGACTCGTACTATGAGAGGCCATTGTTGTCTGGTCTTCTGACAATCGTAAAATAAGTAAACCCTGAATAGATTGGAAAGACATCCTTCTTCAGTCTTGATCAGAATGCAAAGGAGGCTTTGTTACTGTTTGACGAAAACGTGAGGGGAAAGAATGTAGAGAAAGGCCGAAAGTATTAAGAAAACTGCATATAGTCGGCCAGTCAGGCCTCATTCACAGGACATACAACATGAATGAACAATACCAGAAGTAGAAGAAAAGAGACGTTGTGTGTTTGTACAAAAAAAGAAGTAAATATATGGGGAAAATAAAATCAAAGATAAATGAATAGAATAAACTTTCAAAAAGTAACAATATAACGAACAGAGAGAGAGGTGTCAACCGGTTCAAGCATACTTCTCAGCACGGACTTCTATCAAAATGTCAACTTTAACCTTTACACCCCCTCCCTCGCCTTAAATCTGACCAGATTCCAGTTTTCGTTTCCGTTTATCTCTGTCAGGAAACGGGATTAAAGCTTTTCCTGTGTTAGTGGCATCATTTCGTTCCGGGGATGGGCGGGGAGATGTCTTCAGTGACGCAAAAAAAAAAAAAAATGATGTCACTAATGTCGTGACGTTCTTTCATTTGTCTTTCTCGGAAAGCGATTACGGGTTTGTATTCTGCGGAACGGGGCCGGAGAGGGTGGAGGCAGGAGGGCCTTGGTCTTTGTATCCACCCTTCCCCCTAATCCAAGTCTTTGTGACACGCCTGTGTACCTGTTTGGGATTCGTATGTTGGTAGGTTGTTTCCATTCATTTTTATATTGAGATAAAGTAGTCAAGGATTTCATATTAAAGTATTGAAAAGGTGGAAAGCGGTAGTGGGTGAGGGTGGGGGGGGGGGGGGAGGGGGGGGGGGGAGATGGGGGTGCTAGGTGGGGGAGGTACAAGGGGAAGAACGACCGACCAAATTGCCAGAAAGGGAAAAGGAGGGAGGTGTGTGTGTGTGTGTGTGTGTGTGTGGAGGCTTATTGATAAGATTTATTGATGCAAGCGCAAGAGTCAGTGCCTGATTGCCTGTTTGCATCTATGAATATGTAAATACATTTCAGTCGATAGTTATGCGTCGCGATGTGCTGATGCTGTGCATTTGCATGCAGTTCTGTCTAAATCTATAGTGCGTTATTTATCTAATATGTTTGTACGCTCATGCGTCTGTGCGCGCGCGCGCGCGCGCGCGTGTGTGTGTGTGTGTGTGTGTGTGTAAACAGGTTTTCCCATACGATCACCGCTGGTTCTTATGTCTCTCAGACCGAAGCCAGAACATGTCCTGAAAGAAATTGACATTGATTCTCTATGTCGTAATCATCACTGATCATCATAATCAAAAGATGATTTTCGATAGACTCTATGTGTATTACTTAGATGGCGGCTTTGAATTCCATTTCCATTTCACAGTCATCCCTGCTGAGAACTTGTATCAGAAACTTTAGAGACGGCACATCTGTGTGAATGATTGCGGACGAGACATGGAAACTGTGTGTGTTTCAAAGAACATTTTCTCAGTGTGGTTTCACCATTGTTATCGGTAAGTGGTATAGCACGATGCCTTTCAATACTAATAGGTACTGCTAAACATCTCCTTTTGTTAGTCCTGTGGCAGCCTGATATTGTCTCTACAACTCCAAGATACTGAACAACGCCGGTGTTCAGAGAAGGCGGGGTGTCTGCGGTAGGCCTTGGAATTCATATAAACGGAGGAGAGAGAAAGCGTGTGTGTATATGAATACTCTCTCTCTCTCTCTCTCTCTCTCTCTCTCTCTCTCACACACACACACACACACGCACGCACGCACACACGCACGCACACACACACACACACACCGCACACACACACCACACACACACACACACACACACACCCACACACACACACGCCGACACACACGCACACACGTACACTGACACCCTGAAGGACTCAGTTGATCTCTATCCCTTACAGGCACGTCAAAGGAATGTGGACTGGGATGAACTGTAAAATTATACACACTTTTTTTTCTGTGTGTGTGCGTGCGTGCAAGTGTGCGCGCGCGCCTGTGTGTGAGTAGTTGCGAAAAAACAAGTGTAGGTTAACGATTCCTCTGTCATTAAAACAATGACTTTTAAGACATGGTATTTCAAGGAAACTCAACTGAACAGGAAAGGGGTCCGTTTAAAATGATTTGTGGACTACAACAGATTCTTATTAAGTTGCCCCTTTGATGTCTGCGTCTTTGTGCTTTTTTTTTTTTCGCTTAGGCCTACTACACTTTGCAGTTAGCAAGCTTTCATTGATTGCTGTCATTAATGTGATAGCAACATGGAGTCTACGACTGAAATGTTGATCACGCACCTGTACGTTTTCCTACACGTGTATCCGACTCTCTCATTCACACACACACACACACACACACACACACACCGCGCGGCTCGTCCTCAACACTCACTCTCCACCACTGACAGGTGACCTAGCGGAGAAGACTCTGGGCAACAAATTACTATTCACGGTCTGCTGAACGCCAGAACACTCGGCCCATTGTAGGGGGTGTGTCAGTCAGCCAGTCCGCTGAAGCACCCGCTTGATCTCTGAGGGCAGACAGCCAGAGCAAAGGACCGGGGCTCGGGATGAACTGTAGATGAACATTTGTTCACGCCCGGCTTGCAACAAACAACAACAACCGGCGGTGTGTGGGCGAGGAACAAAACGGAGAAGGAGAATGGGGGTAGGGGAGGGATTTGGCGGTGGGGAAGAACCAGACATAGCTCATTTCCCCCCTCCCCCGGCCCCGCACCCCCCCCCCCCCTCCCCCCCCCCCCCCCCCCCCTCGTTTTGGGAAGTAGAAGCAAAAGGCGAATGAGATGGGATGAGGGGGGGGGGGGGGGTAACATATATCAACCGATCGGGAAGGAGGGGGCGGGTTAACATATAGAAATTGATCCGGTGATTGCGAAAGGGTTTTAGCTTGATGGGAAAGCACCAAGTTCACAATTGGGCATTATGAGTTCGAATTTGACCACGCCAAAGATTTTATTTTTTAATTAAAAGCGCAAGAGTCTCCTTATAGCAGGCCCCCATAACCCCATTTACCTAAGATGGTTTTCCCCGTCTGCCGTATCACCTTCGCATTTGGATGTTAAACCTACGCGTAACTAACTCTAAAAGTTTGTATTTAGCAAGATCTAAGAGAAAGCAAAGGCTGATCGAGACAGGGAGGCAGGGTACTCTGCGTGCCAGTGTCAGATGAAAATTGCGTCCGTTTTCCGTGTTTTCAGTGTTCGTTTACGAATGCTTTTCATCATTCGTTTTCGATCCATTTTGTCAGTTTTGCACACGTAGACGTAAAAAAATATTCACCTTGTGGACACTGACCCGACAAACATCCACATCAAATTAGTTGGAGATCTAACTGTTCTCGTTTTATCTTGTTGGTAGACAGGCAGACAGACAAACAAGCAGGGTCGAAGACAATATTAATTAATTTCTCAAATTGAGATAATAAGGTTTACTTGACTTGACTTGACTTGACTTGATATCTTTTTTCTACATTGCTGCGCGCCTACGTGCAGGATGAAACTGTGATCTGGGACATCTTCATCGGGTGGGTGGATGGGGTGGGGTGAATTGTCTTGTTTATGGATCATCCGTATTGCCTGATCCCGGGAATTGCTCACCTTGAAGGCTTTAAGCATAGAACACGACTCGCACATTGTACACAGCTGACGAACTATTGCGCTGCTTGTATCTTCTGCAGACCACAGCACCTCAATTGTGTCAGGGCTTTTTTCTGTCTCTTTTTCTGGGCATCGACGTGAAGAGGTAATAAAAACTGAGATCACCATGACAGCAGTTAATTTTTTTTTTTATTAGTTAATTCTTTTTTATGAAAAGCTATATTTTCTCTGCAGAGTTAACGTGAATAATCCAACGAAAAAAGCTATATTTTTCTCTGCAGAGTTAACGTGAATAATCCAACGAAAGCTCGCCCGTGCGTGATCGGCTGTTGCAAGACAAAGTGCGCTCAAGGCATGTCACGGTTATACTTTTTTTTTTCCAGTTAGCTGTTGGGTTGTTTGCATTTGGGGTTTTGCCGCTACTCCGTCCGTTTGTTTTTGCTGTCATTTGTGTTCTCTCTCTCTCTCTCTGTCTTCCATATATTACAGTCTGTTCATCACTAGGCGTGTGGTAAACGGATATGTACACACAAACTACGTTATGATTGTCTCTACGTCTTTTGTGTTGGACTTGTTGATCAAATGATCGGTAGACAGACTAAAAGGCGGACTTGTATGCATTGTAGGTTTGAAAGTAAGCATATGGCTCCCTGTTTTGTTTTTGTTTTTTTTCTTCTTTTTTTTTTAATACGAATTCGGAGAGTCGTGAACGTGAGCCACATTAAGTATGTCATTTTGTAGACAGATGGATCGATGAAATTGTCGATGGATGGATAAATTGCTATGTAAATAGGAAGTAAAACTCATTTGTTACTGAAACATTTTGAGACACAGCGCAATATACACGATATAACCCAACACAGTACAACACAAAACAGTTCAATACACTGTTACATATTACTGAAACTGACACTGTAACAGACCATCAGTAATGTATCTTCGAAGCTGGACATTCCCATGCAACTGCTGGGGAGGAAATGACCGAGTTGATATTGCACCAGCCCATGCAGGAAGTGCATAAGTCCAGGGTTAGTGGTTCGAGTCTCGTTCATGGCAGATTCTCTCTCTCTCTCTCTCTCTCTCTCTCTCTCTCTCTCTCTCTCTCTCTCTCTCTCTCTCTCTCTCTCTCTCTCTCTCCATCAGAGTTTAGAAGGCGATCTGAGTGCTAGTTTCGGATGAGACGAAAAACCATCCGAGGTCTGGGCGCGGCATTGACTTCGAGTATGTCAATGAAGCTATGGCGTCAACAGAGCCGAATCTGGCAAAGTGTAGAGATATTCGCTTTGACAATGCTGGCGGGTTGAACAAATATGGGTAGCTATGTATTTTGGCGACGCTCTCTGTCCGGAGTATCGCACTGAGACATCTGTTGCAACGATCGATCGAGTTTGTACAATACGGTGAAATACAGTGCATTACAACACAGTACAAAGTAATGTAATGCAAAAGAATGCAGTACAGCACAAGAATTCAAGGTCATGGTGGTAGGCCTATTAAAAGTATTGTAGGTAGTTTTTTTATCTTATTTGTTTTGTTTGTGGGGTTTTTTTTTTTCGTGGCTTGGAACCAATAACAATATTTATATGGTTTCATTCTGCTGCTGCTTTTTTAATTTTCTTCTCCCCTTTCCTCCTTTTTCACCTTCTCTGATGTGAGAGACGCAAACATTTTACAGCAGATTCCATGAAAACCTTGTTCAGAGTTGTTCCACCTGATGCGATCTTTGAACTTTTGAATGAGATCAACATTTTCCATGGGATCTGAGGTTTATAGTGGAAAGATTTTTAACAAGGTTTCGGATGGGTTTTTAGAAGATGTAATTTTAAAGAGTTGTGTGAATGAATGACTTGAGTTGATTTTTAACCTGGTGACAGCCCAGATATGGCCCTTTGCGGTCGGCTGGGCTAGCAAGCAACATCCCTTACCTTACCTTTACAGAATCGAAAGGCATGCATCTCTTCGCATTCCTTGGCTTGCAGTGCTTTTGCTGACAGGCAGTACATGGCGCGTCTTTCTAATCCGATTAGAAAGCTTTTCTATCAAACTGAGTGCAAGTCAGAACAGTCCACCGGATTTAGCGGCCAGCCCCCCCCCCCCCCCCCCCCCCCCCCCCCCCCCCCCCCCCCCCCTCCCTCGCCCCCCCCCCCCCTCTCTCTCTCTCTCTCTCTCAGTCTGTCTGTCTGTCTGTCTCCACCCCACCCTAATAGCATAAAATCTGCCCATTACCATTAGGAACGAATACTGCGAAAGTGCAAGCCAAGCATGCATTACCGAGTCATGAGTTTCCATTGGCTCCGAGAGACACCAGATGCCAATACGTGTTATGACGTTCACTGACTGTGATTGAATAGTAATGAAAATGGCCCATTGTACAAGTGGAATGGGGTGACTTGATGAGGTCTGTAATGAATAGCATAGCTGGCCAGTGAGGTACGAGTCTTTTGTGTCTGATGCTTCAGCAACCTCTGCGTTCACTGGAACATGTCCTCAAGGGGCTAATTAGGACATTCTCTCTCTGTCTCTCCTCTCTCTCTCTCTCTCTCTCTCTCTCTCTCTCTCTCTCTCCGTCTCTCTCTCTCTCTCTCTTTGTGTGAGTGTGTGTTTGTGTGAGAGAGAGAGGTAATACTGACAACAAATCAAATTAAACGTCACTACCTGTTAATCCGATCCTTCCCAGTGCAAACATAATGTTTGATTAACTATTACACAAGATCGGATTATTACAAAAAAAAAAGAACATATCCTACATGCAATACCCACTAGGCACTGCCATGTATGCAGTCTTTCATTTGGCGATGGATGATAATTTACAGATATAATCCATCCAAAATGTAGATACCCTGTCTGGAGTTAATTTTTTTTTTCCACTCGGCATATAACGAATGTCCTGAGTGCGTTAAGTACTAAATTTCTATGATGTAACCATTTTATTTGTAATGAGTGCGCGCCACTTGGAAAACTCAAGTCCGATAGAGCTCATACCCACAATGTTTTCAGACATAAAGACATTTGCGTGTAAACACACACTCACACACACACACACACACACACACACACACACACACACACACACACACACACACACACACAGAGGCAGGGGCGCATGAGCACTCACAGTCACGAATATATGCACACATTCACGCGCGCGCATGCAAGCACGCGCGCGCACACAAATTGCACAAACATTTTCAAAACCCACCATCACCACATCCACCCCTATCCACCCGTCCTATCCCCTCAGCCTGGCTCCACCTGACTCCGTCATAAACTATGCTTATAAACAGCAAGTCTCGTCTGCCAGCAAATAGCGGGGACTGAATGAAACGACATCGATATTTCATTATCACTGTCGTTCTGAAAGTGCATAGCGAGCGCGTGTCACCATGGCGACCTGAGGCTCGTGGGTGGCTGGCACTGGATGCTGGCGTTCAGAGTGGCTGATGCTGGTGTGTGTATTATAATGCCCATTGACCCTGACTGTGCCATTAGAAAGGCGTGGTGGGACCGGAGGGGTCAATAGTGAGTGAAAAGGGATGGCTAACGACCCTAGACGGTCTGAGGGGCTGCTCTGATGGCGTCCATGAGAACACTTGGGCGATAGTACTGTTTCTCTCTGTCCCTGTCTCTGTCTCTCTGTCTGTCTGTCTGTCTTTCTCTCTCTCTCTCTGGCTCTCTCTCCTCTCTCTCTTCTCTCTTCTCTCTCTCTCTCTCTCTCTCTCTCTCTCTCTCTCTCTCTCTCTCCCCGACTCCCCCCTCTCTCTCTGGCTCTCTCTCCCTCTCTCTCTCTCTCTCTCTCTCTCTCTCTCTCTTTACCCTCCTCCTCCTCCTTCTCTTCCTCTCTCTCTCTCTCTCTCTCTCTCTCTCTCTTTCACTCTTTTGAAGTTGACAATGACCAAATTTAGACTAGGAATTTCAGACATGGCAGAACACCGGTATCGTTACAGTAAATATACTGGGGTGGATCTGACTTGTCCGTTATGCAAAAATAGAAAAAGAAGACGAACTTCATTTTGTTTTATGCTGCTGTAAATCATCTAGTCTAAGAGCACAGTGTATACCGACAAAGTTTTCCAAGGATCCCTGTCAGTTTCGGTTAAGTCTGCTTATGGCATCTCAGAATGAAAACATGGTAAGAAATTTCTCTACTTATTGAAGGCATTTTGGTTTAGGTCAGTCATGACTTCATGACAGAGTAGTCCCATCCAGTCTTTATTGTGTTCTTTATAATTCTTATATCGTTATGTTCTCCATACCCCCCTTCATAAGGGGCAGTGGCCTTTACATGAAGTAAACCATCTGAATTCTGAGTTCTCTTCTTCTTCTTCTTCTTCTTCCAGTCTCTGTCTGTCTGTCTCTCTCTCTCTCTCTCTCTCTCTCTCTCTCTCTCTCTCTCTCTCTCTCTCTCGAACGTTTACAATGTCAAAGGTTTCTCTTAGAATTTAGAAATCGGTTGATTGATTGTCATCTTCAAGAATGGTACACCCGAATGGATATAGTGATCGCTTTTCCTTCTGTTCTTCCTTTAATCAATTCAGACAAATACCGAATTATCTGTTTACGGTAAGTAATTCGAACAATCGTAAAAATCTCGTAAGATTCAGGTTAGGCGCATCTTGTTTAAATACTCACAAATTGCGGCATTCGAATGTTCCCCTAGAGGCACTCTGCTGTCCTTTTTGTCCAAGTCAGTTGGAATCTGAATACCACTTTCTTATTGTATGCCCTAAGTATAAGGATGTTCGAGAGCATTTCATATACCCTCTAAATATTATGCAAGAGCGTCGGCTTTCAAGATGTCACTATTACGTGCCAATGATAAAATGGCTAAAGATGTTGCTGCTTTCATAACTAAAGCTTTTGAAATTAGATTTGCAAAAAAAAAACGAATGGGACGTAAAGTTCATATATTTTTATGTACAATTCGGGGTACTTGTTCCCCTTTAAAAGCAAAAGAGCTTGTATGTGTGAGTGTATGCGCGAGTGTGTGTGTGCCATGTATGTGTTTGTGTGTGTGTGTGTGTGTGTGTGTGTGTGTGTGTGTGTGTGCGCGCGCGCGCGAATGTGTGTGTGTGTGTGTGTGTGTGTGTGTGTGTGTGATTATGAATAGGTTTACAGGTTTTTTTTTATGTAACCTCTGTGAGATTTGTAAATGATATGCCCTAACCTGTATATTGGTACGCATTTTGATCAGTATGTATACATCCATGACTGAGGAAGAATGTGAAAGTATCTGCTTCACGTGTGTGTGACCATGATCACCGCGAGGGTCAGCTTGTGTTGTCATTGTCTATTGGTTGGGGGAACTGGTGAGCTGTGGTCAGTTTGTCGACTGGGATGCTAGCTTGGCTTCTCTCATCAGTTTCGACTCCTGGAACCGTCCGCGAAGGTTCGGCGGTTGCAGTATGGTGTCTGACACTCTTGCTACCTCGCTTGGTAGGGTGTCACGGTAAGCTCTCGGTCAACTGTGTGTTGGCTTGGCTTCCGAGCGTTAGGTCTTCAAGGTCGGGTCCTGCTTCCAGGCGTCGGTGTGCTGTTTTTTTTTTGATCCAGGTGCTGACAGACCGCCCTGGCTTCCGCCTTTGACTCCTGCCTGGGCTGTCGTTCCTGGTTTTCACTGAATCTACCCTGGCAGCTGTCCTGTCGTCCGCTGTGATGTCTGCTCTGATGGTCGCCTGACTTCTGCCTTGGCTTGGCTCTGACGCGCCCACCACCCGTACCAGTCCGAGGTGGAACCGACCTTGGGTGGGTGCTAAGTGAGCTACGAGGGGGGGTGGGTGTGGTGTCTCCTGCCGCCTGCGTCTGCCATTTGGAGGAGAGTCCTACGTGCGTGACCTGTCCAGGTCACGTGTGTCCTCACCGCCAGCTTCCGGCCTGCGACTCTGTGACTGCAAGGTTGTTTCCACTGTGGCCCTCAGGTGTCACACGTAGGGTGTGATAGTTACACTACTGCATACACACACTTTGTGATAGGTAGTGCACTCTACAATATCATCAGTTGGTGATCTTCAGTCATCTTCAGTCTCCGTTGTTAGTCTTCAGTTCTTCATCTTGTAGGCTTCGGTCATCGTCATCGTTGGGTCTCGACACAGCTGCGCCTCACTCTGTCGTCCTTCTTCATGCCCGTCTGATTACCCAGTGGTGATGTTGTGACCACTGATGGTTGCAGAGACTTGCTAGGGTGAAGCCGCTGTTGATGGTGTTCTCGGTGTGTGTGGGCGGGGGTGTGCGAATGTGTGAGTTGGGAAACTGTTTGACAAGTATATATATGTTTTTAGTAATTTGATTATTTGAGGGAAGAAGTGGTGGGTGTGTTTGTTAGATAAGTGCTCCTGGGTGAGCAAATTGCCAGCAGAGGTTGGTCAGGGTTCTCTTGAGCGGCTGGGTATCGCATGGGCACCAAGGGTTCGGTGGCGCTGTCTAATTGCCTGGCAGTCCAGCCCTTGGTTACCATGTGATTCCGCCAGTGGTGCCCCTTGTCTAGGTTGGACTCTGGGTGGGTCGGGATCCCCTGAGATTCCCAGCAGCAGGACAGGGGCATGTTGTTATTGGTGGGTGTTTGTATGCATAGGAGTGGGTCTGTGTGCTTGACCGCTGTGCACTTGGGTGCTGTGGCGAAGGAATTTGCTGGGGTTTATATGCCTGTCCTTTGAGTGCTCATGGGTTGTAATGTGAAAGTTAAGGTATATGTGCTGTTGGGTGATTGTGAATGATTGTGGGAGTGACTGTAAATAAAATTGGCTTTTTGTGCACCTGTATTCGTTTTGCTTGTGTCTGTTTTGTAGTGCGTGTTAGTATTAGTTAGTGGGAGGGAGGATTTAAATAGGGAAACCCATTACATCCCTAGGGTGTTCCCTGTCACCGTCTTATACGTTGTGACATATATGTGGAGATGCGGGGTAGTTGAATAGGTTTAGTTGGGGGTGTAGTCGGGTTAGACTTGTTTCGTTTTTTTTTGGGGTAGAGTGATAGGGCCTTGTGTGTGGAGTTGTAAGTTAGATGTAGGTGGTTGAAGGGTGCATGCTATTTGCTGAAGTGGCAGCATGGTTACCTGGGTTTTCAATAAAACATAAATAGCCTGGTCACATGGTCCGTGTCCTGTCTCGGTGTGGGGCAGCCGGTGTGACATGTATGGTGTGTATGAAAATGTGTCGCCTTTCCCCTTTTCCTGTTGGGGTGGTACGTTGACATGTTTAAATGAATGTTGATAGGCTTTGCTGAATGTTGAAATGCCATGATGAATTGTTGAGTATGCATAAACCATGATTGTGTTGTGAGAACGTTTGCACAAAACGTTCGTTACGGTGCTGTGTGCAACAGGGGAAATATGTTATAATGGGAGTTAGAGGTTGAGGGTTAACTTCCTGGTTAGTGTTACTGGGGGATTACGTTGGACTAAGTTGGTTAACCTATACCTGGGAGTGAGTGGGGTTAGGTGTTAGTGAAAAAAAAAAAAAAAAAAAAACTTTGTGAAGGGGTTGGCCTTGCGTTGGTGCGTCGGTGGTACGTGTGTTGCGGCATAGTCCGTGCAGGGCGGCGTGGTCCGTGCATTGCAACGTGTTGTGTTGCGGTGATAGTCTGCGGTTGTGGGATCAGTGGATGATGGCGTCTGGTACAGATCGTAAACTTAGGTCCCATCGCGTGTTGCAGCAGGAGGAAGTCAGTGGTGAGAAAGGATGAGTTCACTCCTACTGGGCGTACGGGTGATGCTGTTGCAGCTGGCGAACCAACATCCAGTAGGAAGGGGTCACGGGTTGCTCCGGGGTCCGCAAAGTATGAGGTCACCATGTCCCCGGTGCAGCGGTACACTTTGCTTGGGAAGGATTTGGGTCTCGACAAGATAGAGTTGGCCCAGTTCGTTGCGGATAATCTGGCTAAGGAGGAACGGGGTCAAGAGTTGATTATAAAAAGGCGCATAGGGCTCGGGAGTTGGCTAGGGAAGAGCAGCGTGCTGCGGCTAGGTTCGCTAGAGAGGAGGAGGAGGCTGCAGCTAGGCTGGCCAGAGAAGAGAAGGAGGCTGCAGCTAGGCTGGCCAGAGAAGAGGAGGAGGCCGCACTTAGACTCGCCATTCTTCGGGCAGATGCCCAGAAGAAGGAAGATGAAGTTGCCCTCCAGAAGTCCCGGCATGCCCAGGAGGTAGTGGATAGCCAAGAAGAGTTCGAAGCCCAGGAGAAGGAAGGAGCAGGATGAGATGAGTTAGCATTGCGTCAGAAAGAGGTAGACCTTAAGTGGGAAAAATTGAAGCTTAAGGAGCGCAAGATGGAGCTAGCTGCGCAACGTGCGGAAGATGAAGCTACCAGCCATGTTGCTATTGATCCTCTCAATGATACCGACGATGTGGATATGTATCTTGCCCATTTTGAGCGGGTTGCCACACTCTGTCGTTGGAAAAGGACATCTTGGTCGTCTCGACTCATTGCTCTGCTTTCGAGGGAAGACCAGAGACGCTATCTTACGTCTCAACGCTACCGACCTCGCTGATTTTGAGCATGTGAAGGAAGCGTTGTTGACCTATTTCCGGTTGGACGCCGAGGCCTACCGAAGAAGAAGTTTAGAAGCATGAAAAAGGATGTTGGGGAAACGTTTGAACAGTTTCTAGACCGGTTAAAGGCTTGCTTCAGTCTGTGTGTGTGTTCGGCTGCTGCCAAGGACGAGACGAAGGCAGAGGATGTGAAAGACCTGATCATGGAGGAACAGCTTTATGGGACGTTGACTCCTGATTTCGTGACCGAGGTCCGTCGCACATCGCCCAGCAGTGCTAAGGCGGTGGCAAGGGAGGCGACTCGGTTGGCTGAAGCCCGCCGTATGGGCCGGGAATGCAGGGAGAGCAAGAAAGCTGGATCGGCAACGGGGAATGGTCAGGAAGGGAAGTCTAAGCCTGCAGGAGGCAAGGGCCAGGATCAGGCCACTGAGGTCAAGATCTCTCAAGCTATTGCGTCGTCGAGTTCAGGCAAGCCGGCCAGGGGTTCGCAGAGGCAGGTGACTTGTTACGCATGTGGTCAGCCTGGACATTACCAGCGTAATTGTCCCAATCCGGATGCCCAAGTGCGGTTCCTTGCAAGTTCTGGAGGTGAAGTCTATGCAGAGACGTCGACACCATTATGCATATCCTGCTCCAGGAAACCGTTCAGTCCACGGTGCCGAGTTAAGGTGGGAGAAGCATGGGCTGATGGAGTTAGGGACACCGGGGCGTCGCACACCGTGGTTGCCGCAAGACTGGTGCCCTATGATGCGTATACCGGGAAGACCCAGACGGTGGTGCTGGCAGAGTCACGTTGCCGTAGTGTGTTACCAGTGGCGTCGGTGATGTTAGATACACCATACTTTTTGTAGGCAAAGTGGAGGCTTTGGTGATGGAAGACCCGGTCACCGAGGTACTTGTGGGAACTTCATCATCCGTGAGGGAGCGATGGTACCAGAGAGGGTTCCAGTGTACCCCTGTGAGAGTGATTGTGTGTCAGTCAGACGGGCACGTGAGTCCGGCAGAGTCGCAGGTGGCGGTACTGACCCGCGCACAGACACGAGCGCTCGACAAGCCGACTGGACCTTTGTCCCTGAAGGAGCAAATACTGGCGGCGACTCGAGGGGAGCTTATTCAGAAGCAGACCAGACGATAGTTTGGCCCCAGCGCGAAAGGCTGCCGCGGAAGGTTTTATTTTCCAACCCCATGGAAATAAGGTGTCCTTCCTGTGGAAAGACAAGGTTCTCATGCGACGCCACGAAAGTGCGAACGGCGTGGCGAACCAAGTGTGTGTACCTAGGTCATTGAGGAAGATAGTGTTGGCTCTTGGCCACGACATCCCAATGGCAGGGCATTTGGGATCCAACAAGACTAAGGATCGTATTTTTTCCATATTTCTACTGGCCAGGGATGTGCGGAGATATCGGCAGATATGTGAAGTCATGTCCCAATTGTCAGCGCACCCTGGACAAGGGGCGTGTAAGACCGGTACCCCTAGTCAAGATGCCAGTGGTGAAAGAACCATTTGACAGAGTTGGCGTGGACATCATCGGGCCAATTGCACCTATGTCAGCGTCAGGAAGTAGGTATGTTCTGGTGCAAGTGGATTTTGCGACCAGGGTATCCGAGGCCGTCCCTCTTCGAGCTATCACGTCTGAGACTGTGGCAGAAGCGTTGTTCTCAATGTGGTCGCGAACGGGTATACCCTCCTCGGTTCTCACTGACAGAGGAACGCAGTTCACCAGCGAAACAATGAGCCAGGTATTCAAGCTGCTGTCAGTGAAAGGGCTGCGTACTACTCCCTATCACGCTCATGTAATGGTCTTGTGGAGCGATTCAATGGCACATTGAAAAGGATGCTGCGTAGACTCACCCAAGACAGACCAGAGGAGTGGGACCGATGGATGCCAGCATTACTCTTCGCATACCGAGAGGTTCCTCAACAGAGCACAGGGTTTTCTCCATTTGAGATGCTCTACGGACGTCGGGTGAGAGGCCCTATGAGTGTGTTGCGCGATCTCTGGTCGAAGCCTGAGAACGTAGACACCCAGACTGCAGCCGAATATGTGTTCGATTTGCGCAACAGGATCGCCGAAACCTGTGAGATCGCCAAGGGAACTTAGAAAAAGCGTCGGCCAGGTACAAGCAGCACTTCGATGTGAAGGCACGACCTCGTGTTCTCCAACCGGGGACGAGGGTCTTGATCCTGCGGCCAGTGAAGAATAACAAGCTGGAGCTGGCATGGCAGGGTCCTTTCCCCGTGGTGGCGAGGGTTGGCGAGGCAGACTACAAGATTCGGGTGCGCGGACGGGAGAAGCTCTACCACGCCAATTTGCTGAAGGAGTTTGTAGAGAGAGACAGTGAGTTGGAACAGAACAACCGTGGCTGCAGTGATCACTCAAGAGGAAGATCCCAGTCAGGTTATTCCTACCCTTCGGAAGGATATTCCTTTGGTACCTTTGTCTACAACCGAGACAGCGAAGGATGTGGTCATCGGTGCAGAGGAGGCCCAGTTCCGGGAACAACTTCAGCAGTTGGTGGAGGAGTTTAAGGATGTGTTGACTGACCTGCCTGGGGAGACAACACTGGAGACGTGCGAAATCAAATTGAGCACGGATGTTCCGGTGCGCGCTAAGCCATACCCAGTGCCCTACTCACAGCGTGAATGCGTCCGAGAAGAAGTGGAAACAATGCTCAGGATGGGGGTGATGATAGAAATCTGTGTCACCATATTGTTCTCCGATTGTGCTTGTCAAAAAGGAAGACGGTAAGATACGATTTTGCGTGGACTTCCGCTGTCTTAACAAAGTACTGGAGTTCGATACTGAGTCAGTTGGACGCGTGAGGCATTGAGTGGTTGTAGTGAATTCTGATTTTTTTTTTC
Source organism: Conus betulinus (assembly GCA_016801955.1). Lineage (NCBI taxonomy): Eukaryota > Metazoa > Mollusca > Gastropoda > Neogastropoda > Conidae > Conus > Conus betulinus. The sequence continues at coordinate 245,855 of JADBJO010002042.1, forward strand.
CGGGTTGTTCATACTGTTCATGTTGCTGCTCTTTGCGCGTGTTTGCTATGGTGGGGTATTTAAAGACAGGCTTTAAATCTCAGGATGGGGGTATTGTGTCACGCGCAAGACGCCGTTGCGTTTTTTGTCGTTGAGGCGTGTAGCCGTTGTAATTCTGGCTTGTGTGCTAAGGGAGGTAAGTCCAGGCGAGAAAGTCTGTGGGTGCGATGTTCACGTGTGTGTGACCATGATCACCGCGAGGGTCAGCTTGTGTTGTCATTGTCTATTGGTTGAGGGAACTGGTGAGCTGTGGTCAGTTTGTCGACTGGGATGCTAGCTTGGCTTCTCTCATCAGTTTCGACTCCTGGAACCGTCCGCGAAGGTTCGGCAGTTGCAGTATGGTGTCTGACACTCTTGCTACCTCGCTTGGTAGGGTGTCACGGTAAGCTCTCGGTCAACTGTGTGTTGGCTTGGCTTCCGAGCGTTGGTTTCTATGTTTCGGTGTGCCGTCTGCAGTTTACGTTGAGCAGTGGTGCAGAGGCGTCCACTGGTACACTGCAGCGCGGGTGTCCTGTCCTGTCTTGTCCTGGGGGTCGACCGTCCTGTGAGGGAGACGGAGGTCTTCAAGGTCGGGTCCTGCTTCCAGGCGTCGGTGTGCTGTTTTTTTTTTGATCCAGGTGCTGACAGACCGCCCTGGCTTCCGCCTTTGACTCCTGCCTGGGCTGTCGTTCCTGGTTTTTCACTGAATCTACCCTGGCAGCTGTCCTGTCGTCCGCTGTGATGTCTGCTCTGATGGTCGCCTGACTTCTGCCTTGGCTTGGCTCTGACGCGCCCACCACCCGTACCAGTCCGAGGTGGAACCGACCTTGGGTGGGTGCTAAGTGAGGCTACGAGGGGTGTGGGTGTGGTGTCTCCTGCCGCCTGCGTCTGCCATTTGGAGGAGAGTCCTACGTGCGTGACCTGTCCAGGTCACGTGTGTCCTCACCGCCAGCTTCCGGCCTGCGACTCTGTGACTGCAAGGTTGTTTCCACTGTGGCCCTCAGGTGTCACACGTAGGGTGTGATAGTTACACTACTGCATACACACACTTTGTGATAGGTAGTGCACACTCTACACTTTCATCAGTTGGTGATCTTCAATCATCTTCAGTCTCCGTTGTTAGTCTTCAGTCTTCATCATCTTGTAGGCTTCGGTCATCGTCATCGTTGGGTCTCGACAGCTGCGCCTCACTCTGTCGTCCTTCTTCATCCCCCGTCTGATTACCCAGTGGTGATGTTGTGACTACTGATGGTTGCAGAGACTTGCTAGGGTGAAGCCGCTGTTTGATGGTGTTCTCGGATGTGTTGTGGGGGCGGGGGAGTGCGAATGTGTGAGTTGGGAAACTGTTTGACAAGTATATATATGTTTCTTAGTAATTTGATTATTTGAGGGAAGAAGTGGTGGGGTGTGTTTGTTAATAAGTGCTCCTGGGTGAGCAAATTGCCAGCAGAGGTTGGTCAGGTTATCTTGAGCGGCTGGGTATCGCATGGGCACCAAGGGTTCGGTGGCGCTGTCTAATTGCCTGGCAGTCCAGCCCTTGGTTACCATGTGATTCCGCCAGTGGTGCCCTTTGTCTAGGTTGGACTCTGGGTGGGTCGGGATCCCTTGAGATTCCCAGCGACAGGAGGGCATGTTGTTATTGGTGGGTGTTTGTATGCATAGGAGTTGGGTCTGTGCTTGACCGCTGTGCACTTGGGTGCTGTGGCGAAGGAATTTGCTGGGGTTTATATGCCTGTGTCCTTTGAGTGCTCATGGGTTGTAATGTGAAAGTTAAGGTATATGTGCTGTTGGGTGATTTGTGAATGATTGTGGGAGTGACTGTAAATAAAATTGGCTGTTTGTGCACCTGTATTCGTTTTGTGTGTCTGTTTTGTAGTGCGTGTTAGTATTAGTTAGTGGGAGGGAGGATTTAAATAGGGAAACCCTTTACATCCCTAGGGTGTTAGTGATCTGGTGACTGGATATTGGCATTTTCCCCCCAATGATTTTTGTAATCATGGGGCGAATAAGTTAATCGGACTGGCGCAACCTTTAACACGATTTAGTGCATGCCTTGAGTTTGTCAGTAGTTTGTCGGTTGCATTATGCATTGGGGGTGTGTACGTGTATCTGGGGACGTCTGGAAAAAGGTTGGCAAGGTTTTATTCTGTGCGTAGAGATAGCCCCGAAAGCGTGAGAGTTTGGGCTATGATGAAATTAAAACTGTCATTGTGTGTGTGCGTGCGTGCGCGTATGTGTGTGTATGTGTGTGTGTGTGTGTGTGTGTGTGTGTGTGTGTGTGTGTGTGTGCGCGGAGAGAAAGAATTAAGTACCTCTCTCTCTCTCTCTCTCTCTCTCTTTCTCTCTCTCTCTCTCTCTCTCTCTCTCTCTCTCTCTCTCTCTCTCTCTCTCTCTCTCTCTCTCTCTCTCTCTAAGGGGAGTAGTTTTTTTTCTCAGCACGCGCGTGTCATATGGATGTCTTCTGTCATTACAGTTGTTTGTATAATCAGAAAGTAATGAATTTGCGCAGGTCATCACGCCTTCGTGTGTACATTCGTTCACAGATATATGTTCATGTGAACTCACTGGATAAAAGTTGATTAACTAATTCTGATCTTGCAGACAAGCGAGGAAGTTGACGAAGGCACGGTTGTAAGTAGACATTGGTGGTGTGGTGTGCTGTGGTGGTTCTTTCGCCGGTCGAGGTGTTTCATCCAACCGCTATGTTCTTTTATTTATGTCTTAGTGATTTATCGTGATCGGACTTCTTTTTGTCTTCTTCTTCTTCTTCTTCTTCTTCATCTTCTTCTTCTTCTTCTTTCTTATTATTTCATTATTATTTCGTTATTATTATTATTATTGTCATTATGATTATCGTTATCATTGTTATCATTATTATTGTTCTGACACATTCTTTTTGTGATGTGTACACCGATCCTGGCACTGACCCTCTACACACACCCCACCATCGTTTTTTTTAATTTTTATCTTTAACCGTGCTGTATGGTTTGCTTGTACTGTCACTGCAATCGAATCCCTAACCCATTTGTGTTCTTCGAATCTGTGTTTTCAGTTTTGATATGATGATAGCATTTGTTTTTCTCTTTTTTGTGTGTATGTGTGTGCGTTGTAATGTTTTGTGACTTTGAACTCTTACCTGGTTCGATTTTGTCGTTTTTATTCTTCCCAACACGGTGTTGTTTATTTTTTGGTTTTTTTTTTTACGATCTGTCCTTTTCTTGGGTTATCTATGATATTTGTTGATATTTTTAGAGACTAACTGATGGCCGCACCTAGCTTTCTTGAATCTTATATACACTATATTTATCATAAATAAGCTTAAGTAAGTCTAAACCAGAGCTTGTTAGCCTGCTCCTCTCTCTCTCTCTCTCTCTCTCTCTCTCTCTCTCTCTCTCTCTCTCTCTCTCTCTGTCGTTAATGTATTCTCTACAGTTTAAAAATGATTCAGATACAGGAACACAGACTACCATGTAAAGCTTATAAAGTACTATTAGACGTAGATGATAGAAGTAAGAAAAAGTGGGTGACCAGTGTGAGAAATAAACGATATACATTTGATTTCAGGTGTGTGTGATTGAACCGAGGTAGTTGTGATTTGAATGGTTTTATATGGGAATTGGGGGGGGGGGGGGGGGGGGCATAAGTACAGATGGCAGAATTTGGAATTCCAACGTGTAAAACAGAGATATGTGTGGATCATACAGAACCCAGCGTGTTCTTAGTTCTAGCGAACTAGTTTACCTGTAGTGCCATTCCAGGACAAGGGCTGAATGGGGAAAAAAAATACACATATGCTTGCTTTTCTAGACTACTGAAAATCAAAGATCCTCCTCAAAGATCCTCCTCTCTCCTCTCTCTCTCTCTCTCTCTCTCTCTCTCTCTCTCTCTCTCTCTCTCTCTCTCTCTCTCTCTCTCTGTGTATTGTGTTCTATAAATCGCTATTTGCAATTAGTTCGTGCAATTGTGTATGCGGCAGAGTAATGTTCCTAGTTCTAGCGGACTAGTTTACCCGTAGCGCCAGTCCAGGACAATGGCTCGAATGAAAAAGAAAAAGGCATATGCTGCTTTTCTAGGACTGTGATGTTCTTAGTTCTAGCGGACTAGTTTACCCGTAGCGCCATTCCAGGA
>JADBJO010002042.1:252500-312500 GCA_016801955.1 Conus betulinus
TCTCTCTCTCTCTCTCTCTCTCTCTCTCCTCTCCCCCTCCTTCCTCTCTCTCTCAAATACTCCTCCTCTCTCTCTCTCTCTCTCTTTCAATACGAACCAGAGAGAGAGCTGAATCACCCGCGCAACAGGGAGCGTCTGATTCACGCAATAAATCTCTGACTCCATAGGGTGAATCTAATGTAAGGGCCGCATAATGACATTACAGTATCTATGCTGCGCAGTCGTTGCCTCAGGAGCGAGGCACGTCGCGGGCAAAATGAAAGGTTTTTTTTGTCGCCGAGGTTGTTGAATTTATAATTACGTTATTAGGCACGCCCAGCTGACTACAGGAGAGGAGGAGGATCCCAAGAATGATTCATACATGACCCTCTACCGCAAAATGATTAAAACTGCATTTGCTTGGTGCTTCACTGATGTGAGGCCGATATTCCAAATGACCGAGACGGTACCAGAGTGGCTGTTTGGGTACCGGAGTGACGTTACTCCAGATGTGTTACCAAAGAAAATTTGTTCGATGGATTGATATGGCAATGGTTATCTGATCAGGGCTATAGAATGCCCTTACGATAAGGCCAGCAGCGCGGTCTTCCTCAGTGGCACCATAGGAGACTGGTTCAAGACAGCTGTTGGAGTGAGGCAAGGCTGTTTACCCTCACCTTTTTTACCTGGAGAGAATTGTAACTTACGCATTGGAGAGACATCAAAGCTCAATAAGCATTGAGGGCAGGATAGTAACAAACCTACGTTTTGCTTCTGGCATTAATGGGCTCGTAGGAGAAGGGCAGGAACTATCTGACCTAGCAGGGCACCTTGGCACATGTTCTGCAGCATGCCGTGGAGATCAGCGCCGAAAAGCCAAAACTTAATGACCAACAACACCAACGGCATCAGCGCTAGCATCGCTATCAAGAGACAGTTCAGAACTTTTAAGTACCTCGGGGCGATTGTTTGAGATGAGGGATCAAAACCTGAACTGCTCTCCAGAGCTGCGCTAACGACAGCAGCGCTAGCCAGACTAAGACCCATCTGGAATGACAGAAACATCACAATCAGTTCCAAGATCTGACTGACGCGTTCCTGGTCTTTGCTGTGTTTCTTTATGCCTGTGAGAACTTGAGAGAAGGGTACAGGCCTTAGAGATGAGATGCTTCCGCTAGATACGTGGCATCTCATACAAAAACCCCATTACCAACTTGGAGGTGTAGACCAGAATAAGGCAAGCCATTTGACCATACAAAGACCTGTTGCCCACAATGAAAAGAAGGAAAATGAGATAGTATCGTCATGTATCAGGATCAACAAGACTTGATAAAACCACTCTACAAGGAACAATGCGAGTAGACAGAAGGAGAGGAAGACAGAGAAAGAGAGGTAAGGACAACATCTGTGCATGGACTGGCCTCACACTCAGCAAATTGCCTAAGAGCATCTGAGAACCGGGAGGAGGAGTGGAAGAAGCTGGGAGCGAAGTCTTCTGTGGCGCTCCAACGGATTTCAAGGCTCCAGGATAGGTGAAAGGTGATGAAGTGTTTTTGGTCCACGTTCCAAAGTGTTTTTGATTCGGATTTCAGTGATACACAAGGTTTTGTTCTTGGTCTTAGATTGTTTTTGCTCCAGGTACTAGTGTTTTGTTATAGGTCATGGAATGGTTTTTGTCCAGGTTCTAGGGTGGTTTTGTTCTAGGTCTTGAAATGGTTTTGTCCAGGTTCTAGAGTGTTTTGTTCTAGGTCTTGGAATGGTTTTGTCCAGGTTCTAGGGTAGTTTTGTTCTTGGTCTTCGAATGGTTTTGTCCAGGTTCTTCTAAAAGTGTTTTGTTCTAGATCTTGGAATGGTTTTGTCCAGGTTCTAGAGTGTTTTGTTCTAGGTCTTGGAATGGTTTTGTCAGGTTCTAGGGAAGTTTTGTTCTAGGTCTTAGAGTGGTTTTGTACAGGTTCTAGGGTGGTTTTGTTCTAGGTCTTGTAATGGTTTTGTCCAGGTTCTAGGGTAGTATTGTTCTAGGTCTTGGAATGGTTTTGTCCAGGTTCAGGGTGGTATTGTTCTAGGTCATGGAATGGTTTTGTCCAGGTTCTAGGGTGGTTTTGTTCAAGGCTATACATTGGTTTTGTTCCAGATGTCAAAGTGTTTCCCCGCAGGTTTCAGAGGGATTTTATTCCAGCTTCTAAGATATTTTTCTCCCAGATTCTTGGGGGGGGGGGGGGGGGGGGGGGGGGGGTTCGTGGGTTCTAGATTATTTGGTTCTACAGTGGTTTTGTTCCGGATTCTGAAGTGTTTTGCTACGGGTACTAGAGTGATTAGTTCCCGGTTTCTGAGTGGCTTTGTTCCACATTTCAGAGTGGCTATATTTGGGTGATAGAACGGCTTTATTGCAGGTGACAGAACAGCTTTGTGTCAGTTAGCGGAGTAGTATTGTTAAGGTTACCAGTTTTGTTTTTCTTCAGGGTTCCGGAGTTGCTTTGTTCCCGGTGCCAGAATGATAACTAGAGTCATCGCAGACAAATGGTTGACACAATAGACTGAATCGGCTCGAGTTCCAGCATATGATCAATGGCCAAGATGTATAGTAATAGTGAGTGATGATGTGTAGTAATTAGTAATGATGTACGATGTTATACCCCGAATAGATAAAAAAAAAAAAATGTATGACTTTCAGAAGTGGGGTACAGAAAAAGGCAAAACAGCTATAAGCACGTGCAGAAATAAATCAATAGCTATCAGAACATGCAGAATTGACACAAAAGGGGCCGCATGGTTACATCAGGTGGTTTTTGACGAAGACAGCGAAACTAACGTCATAGCAAAAACGCTGTTGGTTGTTCTGAGGGGTTTTGTTTGCCGAGCGAGCGGGTGTCGTAAGCATGCTGTTCTTTAAACTGGCGGAATTATCCTGTCATGTCTTCTTTGTGATTGCCAACATTGAGAATGTTTTGAGTATGAACCCCTATCCGTATCCCACGCTCCCGATCACACCCCGCCCACCTCCTCCTTCCTTTCCCTTTTGATCTCCCTTCCTCTCCGACTTTCAGAAAGCCTTTATCTTAGGATGTAACACCTTCCACTGAGGTATATACGTACGTGCGTGCGTGCGTGCGTGCGATACAAAAATCCCGTTCATCTTATTTGATAGGTAGCCCTCGTGGTAAAGATCGTGAAGAAGAATTTGATGATGATGACGACGACGATGATGATGATGATGATGATGATGATGATGATGACTGGTTTGTCCATATTGCGCTTTCGTGAATAAGGCTTGGGGTAAGTGAAACCATGTCACTGTGTACCTCGAGCCTTATGATTATAAATGAAAGTCACAATAACAGTAACAGCACACACAAACGAACACACACACACACACACACACACACACACACACACACACACACACACACACACACACACACGCCCGCGGGCGCACACACACACACACACATGTGTCTCTCTCTCTCTCTCTCTCTCTCTCTCTCTCTCTCTCTCTCTCTCTCTCTCTCTCTCACACACACACACACACACACACACACACACATACACACACACATACACACACACGCGCGCGCGCGCGCGCGCACACACACACACACACACACACACACACACACACACACACACACACACCACGACTCGTCTGTTGGTCGATGGTCACATTGCGCTGTATATCTATGTGTGCGGGTGTGTACAGGGAGCAGATGATCTGGAGAAGCTCAACGAAAGTGGGGAGCTGAGGAAAATCCTACACTCCTTCCCTGTAAGTGTGCATGCCATGCATGCAGTTGTTTGTCCGTTCTGCTTCGTCAACGTATGTCAGTGTGTGTGAGTGTGTGTGTGTGTGTGTGTGTGTGTGTGTGTGTGTGTGTGTGTGTGTGTGTGCGCGCGCGCGCGCGCGCGCACGCGCTCGCGAGAGAGAGAGAGTGTGTTTGTGTGTGTTTGGGGTTAGGTGTGTGTGTGTGTGTGTGTGTGTGTGTGTGTGAAAAATCGTTCACACCCACCCTATAAGTTTGTGTGCATTTGTACTTGCTCGGTTTCGTGGTTAGTGAACGACCGTGCCCGCGGCGTGTTTTTAAAAAACATGGAGGCACAGTCCCAACTTTTTTTGTGTGTGCTTATTTGTTTGTTTATTTTGCTGAGGGTGTCGAACCAAGAATGGCTGAGAGAGGGGGAACGTGGAGAGAAAGGGGAGGGAGAAGGGTGAAGAAACCATAGGGAGGGATGGCGGAACGAGTGAATATACTTTACTGAGGGGTAGGCGGAATGTACGTCCAGCTTTCGGTGAAAGGAGGTACAGAAGAATTTGAAAACGAGAGAGAGAGAGAGAGAGAGAGAGAGATTTTATCTGGACAGAGATACTGGAAAAACATACGCAATACATATTTTCAAATAAATACATGGTGTGCAAAAGGTCAGTACATGCATACGCGAGGACACACACACACACACACACACACACACACACACACGCGCGCGCGCGCGCGCGCGCGCGCGCGCGCGCACGCATACGTTTTACTGCATTAGGCCTTCGGTCTGTAAACATGAGAGTGTACACACGTATAATCTAAACGTGAAAACAAATGCATTTTTCAAACAGATATGCATTATTTCGAAGCTCAGTAATGAACTAAGCAGTTGTCCCTTCGGGGAAATTCCACGGCGAGTTCTTTTGAGGCTTAATAAATGTACATAGCTACATCTCTGATACTAAAAAAAAAATTGAAAAAAGAAAAAAAAAAGTTCTCATTTCCTACCAGGTGCTTAAGCGTGATCATTAGGGATTTTTGTTCAAAGATCATATTGAGAGGGGTCTACTTTTCTCTTTAATAAAACGTAAATATCGCATAGTAGAAAGAGGTGTAGACGTCTCCCGCTTAATTGCAAAAAGAAAGACATTTTCCCATGTCCATTGCTTTTCAAAAAGCAAGAGAATTATGGGGAAATCAGAGGGAAGGGGAGAGGGATAGTTCTTCAAGTTGATTTGCTCCGGTTTTAAATAAGGAAGTGGGAAAATAATAAAGGACATCTCATATAATGAGTGACCATGTGATACAACAATAAAATGAGGGAGAGAGAGAGAGAGAGAGGGGGGGGGGGGAGGGAGAAAGGACTGAAACGGTCACAGTTTGTTCAGGTGTCAGACTGACTAGATAAACAACTAATTTAATTTGGTGTCGGTGCAATCCTGTCTGAGTCATACAGACATATCCAGCGTCACGTCATCCACCACGGGTAGCAATGTGAAAGAACATAATTTTCGCTATTCATCTGTTGAAGCTGCAACGTACACCGCCCACTTGGGCGACGAAGGCCGGAAGGAGTGTGTACATTTCTCTTCAGAACCGTTTTCACTTGAAACGAATGACTGCTCTTTCATTTATGATGAAATGCATGCTTGCGTGCGTAGGTGTGTGAGCGCGCGCGCGCGCGTGTGTGTGTGTGTGTATGTGTGTGTGTGTGTGTGTGTGTGTGTGTGTGTGTGTGTGTGTGTGTGTGTGTGTGTGTGTGTGTGTGTTCAAGTCAATGCGGACAGACGTTCACATTAGCATGCATATGTAAACGATATATCCATATGCGTATAGGCCTACATAAAATTTTTAAAAAAAACAATGTGGGTTTTTCTGCCCCGACCGGCTCCTACCCAGAGTTGAGTTTGCTGCGGACTCATTTGGGAAGACTGGGACCACACAGTCGAGTTTCATCCACTTAATGGATGCGTTTCTGAGAGTGTTGCTCAAAATTTCCTGACCAACACTGCAGGTGCCTGTATCTCTCGGGCCTGGTTGACGCCGGGATATATTATGAAAGGAAGCGTAGTCTCACAGCCCTGTCATGTAGTCTCAGACCGAAATGGAAATCCGTAGCATCATCTTAATCATCCTCATTCTCATCGATCAGCATTAAAAAAAGTCTCAATTCTGTGGCCCTTCATGCCCTGCTCTCATGGTGACCTCAATTTCGATGTCCTCTCCACGTCTGTGGCCTTGTTTGGTTCCGTCGGGGTCACCGGTATCGGCGAGTCCATGGGGGCTGTCGTTGGACGGACGTGGTGGCGCCCTCCGGAGGGAGAGAGCTCACTCACGCCGGCTCCGCGACTAAGCAATTATTGTCGTCAGTAGGGGGCTTAGTAGGTGGTGTCCTGCGTATGTTAGATCAGAACAGGCGCCACTGAACACCACCGAAGTGACTCGGCAGCAGTGCAGTGTCTCCTCTGGTGGGTTGCCTCTTGACGACTTGACATTGAATGCTCCCTGTGGATTGCTGGTGCCGGGGCTGCGCGGCGGGGCCGACCGGGCTGTGGGCCGTGGACGGGGTGTCGGAATGAGCGGCGTGGGTGCCACTGATGGTGCCTGAACATGGTTGCCTGTGCACAAATCAAATGTGCACTCACAGTGTGTGTGTGTGTGTGTGTGTGTGTGTGTGTGTGTGTGTGTGTGTGTGTGTGTGTGTGTCAGTGTTTCGTTCCTGTGGTGGTGTTTTGTTGTAGGCTGTATGAAATAGCATTGTTCCATGTTCTAAGTCGAGGAACCTTTTTCCCCGATCACATCTTGACAGATAGGTAGGCAGATAAGATTGGCTCTTATGTATGTTTGTTTGTTTGTGCACACATCTTTGTATGGGTGGGTTTGTTCATTTATTCTCTTCGTTTCTGTTTTCCCATTCAGGCCATATTTGACAGGTAGTGATAAAATGCTCTGCTGTCTGCGGTCTGCAGAAAATCCAGGTGCGGACCATGTGTGACACGTGCGGGGGCTACAGGTACGTGCTGTGTGGGAGTTGTCACGGCAGCAAGAGGTCCGTGCACAGGAACAACTTCACCGAGGAATTCTTCGCCCTCCGCTGTATGCACTGTGACGACAACGGACTGCAGAGATGCCAGGACTGTGCTGATCAGCAGGAGTGAGCATGTCAAAAAAAAAAAAAACATCTTCACCACGGAACTGCAGAATGTCCAAAACAAACTTCTGTATTTCGATGCCTAAAACTACACTGTATACATAGCCAAACCGTGCAAAGTATAAAAATCAGACAGGTGGAAGGCCTTGAGGCCAACTGACTGGTCACTAGCACAGGAGATCGATCAGCGGATCATTGTTGATTGGCAACAGTGACCATCACCACTGGACAGGTGAAAACAAGAGTGACAGCTGTGTTAGCTAGGCCCTCTGCGGGATCAGGGCATGGCCATCGTCAGCAACACTGCCCAATCGCTCTGTGTTCAACAGCTTGTCATCACCAATATCCCTCAATGCAGGTCATGGTAAGGTCATGGCACAAAGGCACTGCCAAATCTGTTGTCATGACTGGCATAGTATCAACCTTGTCCCTCATATACCATGACTATCGTCAGCGGTGCTTCAGAATGTTTTGATGTACTGCATTGTAGCCTCTACAGTTTCCATGACAGGAGATCCAAGTGAGGTGGTGCATAGCAACACTGCCTTCGTATTTTTTCTTCTGACCACCGCAGCTCTTTTACAAATAACTCTCAGCCATGGCCATTAATAGCGATGCTGCAGAATCCATTTTGGGTAGAGAGTACATTGCTGTGATCGCCCCCATTACCTCCAGAAACAGGAATGATCTGCCTCTTCATGGTCTTGGCTCCATCCACACCTGTATAGTGCAGGTGTTGTCAATCAGTAGTCATCACTGAAACCCACACACACTGTCTGCCCACCCCTACCCCTCTGTTTTCCTTCTTCTTCTTTTTGTTGTTGTTGTTAATCTGACCCTTCTTTACCCTCTTTTTGAAAGATAAGGGTCATATATGTGACTACAACTTTTACCAGACGAGAACATGCAAGAACTGTTCACAGGAACTGCCTGTTTGGTTCTCAGCTGAAGTAATGGTTGGTAAACGTGAGAAACTGATTGACAGGTCATCTTGATCAGAAAGAGCAGGTGACCTTTTGAAGTGACTGATCAATGATCAGAAGAGACTGTAATCAGAAGTGACCGGTGATCAGCAGAAGTGATTGGTGCTTTGTGAGTAAATAAGCAGAAAAAGGGCCGAGTTGTGATCAGTAACGATGACCAGTTTTGAATAAAGAGACCAAGGAGATGCTGGGAGCATGTTTCGGAGATCTGTAACAGTACATCCTATAACCACATGTGTGACAGAAGAACCTGCCGCATCTTTCAGCTTCCCCATCTTCATAGGGATTTCAGATCATAGACTACAGTAATCTCTCTCCCTATGCCCCTTGACATGACCAAGAGTCAATAATTAGAAACAGATTGTCAATTTGCTGATCAGATACATTGTCAAAGAAGTATTTTCAAATTCCAAGAGTGTGTAGCAGATTATAAGTTTACTGATCAAACAGAATTATCAAAGAAGTATTTTACAATACCAGGGTTATGTAAGAAAAAAGTATGGCTTGAGTATTTTTTATCTCCAGTTTAAACCGACGAAGAAAATATATTGAAGGATAGTCTGATGTTCAGTCATGAACCATGATTGTACAGTATAATATACAGCAGATTATTAAGAAACAATTCACCAGTGCTCAACAGGGACATTAATGTATGGCATGACAGGTTGATCAGGGAAGGGCTGCGTAATTTATGACCATGATCTTTATACTGGGCTGGTCTGAGTCATCCATTATGTGTCACTGATGTGTGGGTGGAAATTATCAACACATTTGTTGTGCTGGACACATCCATTTTTCTTCATCCATTTTTTTTTTTTTTTTTTTGCTACAAGCAAGGATTCACACACATGCCAGTGTGCATGAGAAACCAACCGTCATGGACAGTTTTTGTGCAAGTGTGGTTGACAGAAAAGAACAAAGCAATATGTGACCAGTGAAAATCTTTCGTTTTGATGGATGGAAAATCAGTTTCCTGCTTTTGTTTTCACCCACAATTTGACATGCAAGATCACAGTGACTCTGTGTGTCCATCTTTCATCATCATGAACAGCTGAATTGAACATCAGTTGGTGTGACGGACATGAAAAGAAAGTAAGAACACTTGCTCCTCAGACAGGGTGCCATGCAAAATCAACCTCTGTATGAAGTTTTACCCATGTTACCATGCCTGAAAATTTGCCTGGGTTGTAATATGTGTTGCTTGACACACAGGCGTGCACCAGACTGAATGACACTGCAGATTTGTCTCAGCCTTTTTTTTTCTTTTTTAAACTGTTAAAGGCTTTACATTGCCTCTTATCCTCCAGACCAGAAGGACGAGATATATAGAATTAAGAGAACAACTGGCCTTTCAGAAACCGTCTGTTAGGCCACATTGGCAAATGAACGAAAGCAGGGCAAGCAGAAAAGGTGGGAGAGTAACAGGTAGATCAAGGTTTTGTCAGTTATCAGGCATAAGGAAGTTCATAACATTTGTCGAGTTGAATGTGTGTGTGTGTGTGTGCGCATGTATAAAAGAGAGGAGTGACAAAGTTTAAATCACCTAGTCCCTCAATTCATTTCTATCCATATAAAATCCACTTGATTTTTAGGGGATAACGGTCAAATAGTGCACAGCTATTTGCTGTGGAAATAAATAACATGTTCTGATTGGTAGATGAAGCCAGTCTGAATACTCACACACGTGGACAAGCCCATCCTTTGCCAGCACTCAAAGGGCCACAAAGAATCACAACAGATGGAGACACTTTTTCAAAAAATTTTACAACCGTATGTTTTTCCAAGGGGAAAATGAACAGAATGATAGGTGCGCATTGGTTGTTCTTGCCAGTTTCGTCAGTTCTGAACGCGTGGTCATGTGCATGGGCTTGTTCGTTGTGCAGATGTATCTATATCCCACTGTGTCACAGGTGTGCATTGTTTGTTCTTGCCAGTTTGTCAGTTCTGAACGTCTGGTCATGTGCATGGGCTTGTTCGTTGTGCAGATGTATCTATATCCCACTGTGTCATAGCACCCATTTCCCACTTTTTTTTTAATGATCATTCTTTGTCAGACTTAAATGAATCAATACTGTTGTGCTGCATATAATTGCCTTATTTGCTAGACGAGGCCTAAACCATACACAGTTCACATTGCAAAGAAGTTAATTTTCCGACTGTTAAGCGAAAAACCAGAGCTGATCATCCAAAGCACCCTGCTTATGGCTATATTAGTTTTGGCACCCAGTTGTTCAAAAGGTTGTGAAAAACTAGTATATTGAATGTCTGTATCAGTACAGCTCATTGTTAACTTTGTCTACACCATGTGCCTGGCTGGTGGTAGTTGATGTGCTCAAGCATGGTTAATGTTCACAGAATCTGCTGCCCCATATAAAAATCCCATGTATCACACTTATTTCTGTTGAATTTAGACCAGTATTGGGCAAAACATGACAAGTGCAAGGTACCATTTGATACAAAGAACCACTGACAATGCCTCTGCCGGTCACCTCCTGTGGAATCTTTGGGAGACTCTTCCTAAAGAAAAATCAGCAAATGCAAACTGCCTTCAAACAGAGAAACAAGAGAAAAGATAAATGTTTCAGATACTGAGAAATGTAGAAGTTGGGTCTAGTCAGCTTAAAACAAAAACAAAACAAATCAAAAAGACAAGATTGCTTGAGATTTTCTGAAGTTTGTGATTTGCTAATATACATAATCAGTCTGGCGAAGTCATTTTGGACTCTGTGCTCAACTCTGTACCTACTGCTTCTTCAGTGAAAGTTCCAGTATACACAGCTATTCCCTCTAAAAATGAGCACAAGTGCAGTTCTTTATATAACCAAAAAACATGATCGAGATCACTTGGCCATTAAAAAGGAATTTAACAAGTAACATTTGGCTATATTCTCCTAAATTTGGTTGAAACTGTATGGCGTGTTCCCTCATCCCCTTTCTGCCCTCCCACATCTCTTATGAGCAGCCAAACTGCATGTATAACATAATCAACACAGACCCTCGTTCTGCTCTATGTGCCCAGTTAACACTGCAGTCACAGCACTGAAATTCCCTAGGACACCTGATTTTGACCATTTTTAACTGATTTTCCTTAAAAGCCTAAATCCGACAGCGACTTTATTTTTGTATTGTGAAATAGAGCTATCTTTCATCTTATGGTAAATGTTTTAAAAGTCAAAATAATCATTTTGTTGTTGTTTGAGTTGAAAATGACATACTTCGAACAAGAAGCACTGATTCAGTGCTTGAAGTTGTCAACAGGTTGGTTGCTTTCTCTTCAAATTAAACAATGAAATCACTGTGTAGTAGCTTGCTAACTGGAATGATATGACTATGACGTAAGAAGGACTTTATTTGTACTCTGACACCGCTGGTTAAATGTTATCCGGGAAATTCAGTCATATTTATTTTTAGAAGACCATCGCTATCAATCTCGCAATGTGTCCTGAGTGACAGATGGCTTGCCGCAAGTATATTCACCCCATGTCGCCAAGTGGTAAGTCAGGCGCTGCGATCATTCTCACAGCGTGTTGCAAAAAAGTTAAGGCAGTGTATGAAGTGAACTTCAGCACATCAGCCTATGCCACAATGCACAGGTATGATCATGTGTAATGTGTACCTTCCATATCTATAAACCCTCAGATATTTGATTTAAATAAAAACATCCTTTCCTAATCTGGTCTCCCCACAAGTCATGAATTCTATAATATTTGCTTAAAATAAACAGAGCTGTAGGATCATATTATCAAGACAGAAAAACAATATGCAGCTCAACTGTCTCAGAATATTGGTCTTTGAGTGCCAGCATAAACTAGCTTCAGTTACAAGCCACCCTCTGACTTGACTCCAGAAGACCGGCAGCTGTGATGTCTTCTGCTTCTGTACATTGGCTCCAAGTTCTGCATGTGGTTGCATCAACATCAGGTTCAGCCACAAACAGGTCTGCAACAGGGTTGTCCCTGAGCAAGGGATCATCTCCAGCCTTTGCCTAGAGCCACAGACACAGTTGGGAACCCAAGGCCCTCATGTAGTGGACTTGCCGACATTCCATCCTCCAATCCACCACACTTGGCAAAGGCAGGACAAACAATGGTAGAAACAAATACTTGCATCAGCCTGCGTGGTGCATTCTGCTTCAGACTTGAAGGTACAGGTTCATTAAGATGCCAGTTGTGCTAATTTTCTGGTCAGCTTTCTTCTCTTTCGATCCCCAGCCCGCATCTCCCACGCTGTTCAATAAACTGTTTATTTTGTATGATCTATCCTTATACAATTGATGTGATTAATATTTCACCTTTGTGATAAGCTGACTTTGTAATGTGCTTTGTATTAATGAGTATATTAAGCAGAGGGGCAAGAGTAAAATGTTGTGCTTCAAATGGTTTTGTTTTGTTTCGTTTTTGTTCAAGACGAACTCTCTTGAACCTTTTTCCCCACAGTTTAATCCCATAGCTCTTCAAACTGACAACCGATGAAAATGTAGTACATAATCATGTGCTGGTATCTTCTGCAAAAAATACAGAATGCCCCAGCGAAGAATTAAATGTTATCCATGTGTTATATAATGTAATCTTTTGCATGAAATACAGCCTGATCCAGATCAAATTGTGTGAGACATCATGAACGTGATATCAGCCAAACAAATATGATATCAGCCAGACATTCCTCGCCTGAATTGCATGTTGTAAAGTAAGTGTGACCTTAACCTTCTTCTGATCAGAATCATTTTGCAGAACAGAACTTTGCAAAAGCTTTAACAAACAACAACAAAATTTATCACACACACACACACACACACACACACACACTCAGCTTCCAGACTGATCTGAACACCATATCCACAGCACAACAATGGCTCTTTCATTTATTTCCTTTGTGAAATTTACCTCCACATTACTAAATTCACTGTAATTTTCACATCAATATTACTCCGTCATTTGAACTTTTTTCTGTCAGAAAAAAAAGAGTTTTAAACATTAATTTTACAGTATTGAGACAATTTACAATTTGTCAACTTCAGCTCCATCAACATGAACAGGTCATCAGAACTAGGCATAAACTACATGACGAAGAGGACTTGAACAAGACATCACAAATGCAGATGGAAAGGGGGTGGGGGTGGGGAAGGAACCCTCTAATCTCCCTTGGTAGAAGCTTCATCCCCTTCTGCACCATCTTCATCTTTGTCCCGCCTTCGTCGACTTTTCTTGTGCTTTGACGATGATCTGGATTCTGTGTCAGAGTCCTCTCCTTTGTGTCTTCGGGAGTCGGACCTAGTCACACGACGACAAACTTCACATGAAGTTACAACCATCCTACCTACCCCCATGCCTCCAAAATGGCTCATGCTGTTTACTACACCTATGAAGAAAAAGATGCTGTTTTTGCTTTCTTAACAACGATGCAAGCAATACCTAAATACAATCTGACTACACATGAAATAACTGTGAATATAAACTTATTTGTATTTTCCTAAGAATAAATATTTTCATTTTATTCAGTTATAACATATGCAAGTTACACTTAAATACTGTACATTCATACATACATGGCATAAAATGCCTCAAAAGGAAATATAATGAGTGAAAAATTAAGCACAGTTTGCAAGTTAAAATATCTGCATGTGTAGGTGTGTGCATGTATATGAGTGTGTGTGTGTGTGTGTGTGTGTGTGTGTGTGTGTGTGTGTGTGTGGATTCTTGCACTTTACAAAACAAAAAATAGTCTGCAGAAGCTCAACCATACCTGCGAGATCTGTGCTTGTCTTCATCCCTCTCTCGACGACTTTCTGATTCCCGCTCTCTTTCAGCTGATCGAGATCTCCGTCTGCCTTCCCTATCACGTTTACGGTCCCTATCTCTGTCCCTTTTCCCTATCTCTGTCACGTTCACGTTCTCTCTCACGTTCTCGTTCATGGGACCTGTATTTGGCTTCCCTGTCAACAGCATAGGAATGAATAATATAAATTTCCAGGACATTGCAGACATCCTTAGTGAGATAATCAGGTACCACATAAATCTTTTTTTTCTGTGTAGTTAACCATCACCTAATTTGTAATGACGATCTACAGTAATCTTTTTATTTCTGAGTAGTTAAGCAACACCTAATTAAGTAATCTTTAATTACAATCACTCTTTTCCATTAATTTTTCCTCAGATTTTTATTTGATTTGCCAGTCTGTGTGTATGTCAGGTATCTGAAAGGTGTGTTTTGTGCAAATGTAAGTGCATGTGTTGATGATGTAAGGACTGTGACCATAAGGAAGAGCAGTGGGGAAGGGCAGACCAGAGGTGGAGAGTCCAGACTAGGGACCAAACCCAGAAGCTTGTGCACTGGAAAAAATGCTCATACCCATTGGCCTACTGGTGTGCATCCTTCTCAGCCAAAACGAGCTGTGCTGAAGCAGCCTCAGACCAAAAAAAAACCCCACACAAACGCACATGACTTGCCAGGACCCTCCCCCCCCTCCTCTTTACTTCCCCGTTTCTTCACCCTGTAAAATCTCCCTCCCCCCTCCACCCTTCCTCCCAATCTCCTCACCTGGTAAAATTCTCCCCTCCTCACATTCCCTCATCTCCTCACCAGGATAACTCCCCCCCCCCCCCCCCCCCCAAAACCCCCACCGGGCCCCTCCCTCTACATTCCAGCCTCCAGTCTCCCCACCTGGAAAAGTCTTCTTCCACGCGATGTGAGGGGCTTCTCTCCCGATCACGTCTTGAACTTTCTCGTCGCTCTCGTTCCCTGTCCCAGTCTCTGTCCCGACTGTCTTGCTCACTCATAGTGCTGCTGTTCGACCATTGGTAAAAATCATTATCAAGCTTGATGTTTAGTATAGACATAGAAGAAGAACAATGACATCTGACACATCATAAATGCACAAATACAGAACAAAAAAACACTGGTGGCCCCTTCATTTTTCAGGTTTTGATGAAATAAACATTTTGGGGAAGACAAAACTGAACTTTTACAGGATACTAACAAATTCTTGAAAAGAAATATATAAATGAGAACTTGGGACTGGTACTATTACTATGTCAGATGGTAGGCGCACAAGCAAAAATTAATACAATGATGAGATGACTGATCACGTTTATCAAAAATTCAATGGTGTCTTTGTTTGAAACACACACACACACACACACATGCAGTTCAGCTTCTACCACTGATACAATTTGACAGGTTCATGAGAATGTCTTCAAATTTTGAAAACATTCTTAACTTCCATTCTGATCAACAGTAAAAAAGATTTTTTAAAACAAAGAAAACGGTCCCCAGCAAAATTTCAATCCATCAAAATAACACTATCCCTACGTATGATTGAGGGAGGCTGATCAGGCCTTTTTGAGGCATGGCTACATCACACA
This sequence comes from Conus betulinus, assembly GCA_016801955.1. Classification (NCBI taxonomy): domain Eukaryota; kingdom Metazoa; phylum Mollusca; class Gastropoda; order Neogastropoda; family Conidae; genus Conus; species Conus betulinus. The sequence continues at coordinate 267,721 of JADBJO010002042.1, forward strand.
TGTTGTACCTGAAGACACTGCCTCTAAACTTGTTCCATCAAACTGTCATTCGCTCTGACAGTTTCGTGACAGGTTTTGCAAATATATGGCAAAATTGTGTGCAACATTGTTCACGGATGGCCTGTGTTTAACTATGCACAGATGTCCTCTTTTCAACTTTGGGTTCCCTCCTTCGACATGTTACTAGACATAATAACATAAGTGCCGTGATGTTGCCCTTGTCATCATCAACACCACCAAAACTATCAAAGAAAACTATTAACAATAACAAATAATAATTCCTTGTTCTTGCAAAAAATTCTCATGCTCACAAAAACACTTAAGCAGGGTTTAAATCCACATTTCCTTTCTCATTATAGACAATCAAACATGTTTATAGCCAAGCTCCCTCCAAAGGCTGTTTCTTGACCGGATAGAATAAAATTACTAATACAGTGACATGAAAAAAACACAATGAATGGGAAAAAAAGAGACTAGTTTCACAACGACAGAAACTGACTGAATCAGGCAAAACCATTTATTGAGAGAAGAAAAGAAAAACTCCCATCACACTGGCACACACGCATACTCACTTCTTACATAGATTTCCATCCAAGAAAAAGGCTGAAAGTAGAAAACAATTACCCAGATTCCCACTGTTGAGATCCAGATGGTCGTGAAGATTCACTGAAAGTGCTGCTGTAAGTGGGTAGACTGGCTCCACCATATGTGAATGGGGGCCGGTCGTCAAATCCTGGTGGTGGCATTGACCTGTCCACAAGAAAATTAGTATTCATACATGGACCATGCAGTCTTTTGATTTTATACAATGGAAAGGCAGTATTACAATTTACAAAAAAATTAGAAAAAAAAGTCCAGTTTCACTTAATCTTGTTTGTTCTTGAAAAGTTCATCAGGGTTTGTATGCTGCAGAGAAAACATTTTACTTTCAACAATATTGTTTATTACTGAAAAGGCCTCCGGTCTATTTTGCTGGAAAAAAAGTCCAATTTCAAACTGACTGATTTCACTTTGCTTATGAGAAGGTCATCAGTATGAGTAGGCTGCAGAAAAAAACAAAAAGTCCAATCATAAAATAATACCATTTGCATAATTCATGAAAAGGCCTACCTCTTCTTTATCTATGCACCAGGGTACTAACATCCATCCCAGCTGAAGACACAAATCTGGTGAAAGCCACAGATATCTAACCTCCATCCCAGCTGAATACATAAACCTGGTGAAACAGCCACAGACCTCTGCATTCCAGAACCTTTTGTCTATGCTTAGTGTCGCCTTCACATGAAGCCAACCATGTCGTTATTACATCTCCCTGTCCACTCATTTTCATCATCAGATGCGAGTCCCACAAGCCACAGCCACAGAACTTTCCGAACTGCCTTTAAACTCAAAACCATCCTTCTGATCCCACACATATCATCACCATTCTTGACTTAAAAGACATAAAACATATGCATACACTGCATGCATTATCACTATCTTTGAGAAACAAATGCAATGTAAAATGGGGTGTATATTACTGTCACTGTCCTTGAGTCACAGACGCTTACCTGTCAGGTGGGGGTGGCACAGCGTAAAATGCTGCAACAAAGGTAACAGTGATAAGTCATTAAGTGCTTCAGATAAGATGTGGGCAACATAGCATGTAACAATACCATATGACAACTTAACAAGCTTTTCAACCTTGCTTTTTATTTCTATTGCTTTGATCTCTTGTGAATGTGCATACGTGAGATGTGTGTGTGTTTAGTGTGTGTGTGTGTGTGTGTGTACACAAACATAAACTGTCTCTATCAAGATGACATTGTCTGTATATAATACAACCAATCCAATTAATTAATATGTTAGCATGATATTCTTCTCTCTGCCTCTGTCTCTGTCTCTCACACACACACACACACACACACACACACACACACACACAAACACACACACATACTGCACTCACACTCACAGCATCCCTTTCTATTTCAGGCAAATACTTATACATGATGTTCTAGTCAGAGAAAACTTATCCATACACAGCAGAACATGTCACAAAGTTCTTGTTGACTGTCTTCTAATACATGCTTTTGTGCTGTCATTTGTACAAATTGTTACCATCTCCTTAAGGTTTTCTTGTAAATAATACCATTACAGTTAATTAATTACTAATACTATATTCAAAATCTTTAAATCATATTTTAAAACAATGTAAAAGCATCATCTAAATGCAGAATTCCTGACAACTACAACTGCCGTGTCTAATTGGTGTGTGAAACCTTGGGTTCCCAGCCAGCTGTATGTACAAGTTGGCAAAGCCTAAGTAGCACAGCCACCCTCAAAATATAACTATCATTTATGGCCTTACATTGGGAAAAAAAAACAAACAAAGCAAACTAAAAAGCAAAAACAAAACTGACACAGTCATATCTTCAATCAATTTTGCAAGTTTTCACTTAACAACCATTCAATCATCATTGTCAGTCAATCATTAGGACATCGGTTTGATCTGCATCATGCTCTAAGCACTGCATTTCACACAGAAAGGTCTGATGGTGTGTGGCTGGCTCAGTGTACGCAGCAACATCTTTGGTCAACAACTTATTAACCCTCATCTTCTTCTTTCCAAATAAATTAAAAATATGCGCCAAGTTTACAAATCAGAGAAACATATCTGAGCATCAAACAGATTAAGAAAGCAAAAACTATCAGCAAAAAACAAACAAACAAACAAGCAAAAAAAAAAAAAAAAAAAAAAAACCCAGCGAAATGCAACAATCATAATTTCAAAATATAAACAAGCATGTTGGAATTTGAAAAAGCAAACACATGAAACAGCAGGTAAGCCTCTTCTCAAAACAGACTGGACCTTCTATTTTTAGATCAGAACAAACAGCAGTAGAAGTATCATTGTTCATGAGTGTTTGTATTAACAGACCATAACATATTTTACCTTCATGAAATACAGTAGTATTTAACAAAAATTCCTTTGTCAATATAAACTACAGATTTTCATTTCAGAAATTTCATTACATCCCTTAGTGGGGGAAAAAAGCTGTCTATGGTGATCTCTTACAGTAGCAAATTCGATACATTTCCAATGAAAAATAGGTCAAAGAAGTGAAAGCCTTCATACTGAAATATCATCAATGATATGTTTCTTAAAAAATGTTGACAAACATGGAGATGAGAAGTAGAGAAAGAGACAAAGTAAAAAGGGTACTGGGCAAGAAAGAATATCATAAGTTTCCAAAATCTTTGATGAAACAAACAAGTTTGATTTGTAGTTGGTTTACAATTTTTTTTCCCTTCAAAAAAGCAAATTTACATTCCGATTTCTTACAATAACAAACAGAAAGTCTCATAGAGAACAATTTCTTTCTGGTTCTAGAAATGTTAATACATGTACGTTAAATTTGTGGCCTTCTCAACCACCTCAAAAGTTTTGCATGTGAGTACTGTTTATGTTTTTTTTTTTCTCGTTGTGTCCAGCCTGAGTTTTGAGACAGTTAACCTAAAGAACTAACAGCAAGCTGATTAGACCTGAATAGTTCCTGGTGGCATAAACCATACTACATCCCATAGCCAAGCTGTAATCATCCGCTGCAAACAAGTTCACACATCAAAAACAAGCAGCACATAGTGTTTGTGTGTGCGTGCGTGTGTGTGTGACTCTGTGTGTGTGTGTGTGTATGTTTTGTGTGTGTGTGTGCGTGACTGTCTGTCTGTCTGTACACACACACACACAGTGTGTTACGCACACATGCGCACACACACACACACACGCGCGCACACACACACACTCACTCACTCACACACACACACACACACACACACACACACACACACACACACACACACACACACACACATGCAAAGTCACATTCAAACACAACAGGAATTGGATTTCACAGACAGAAATAAACTTGACAACTGACTAGAATGATAAGACACAGGCTTTGCCTTCACTGGCACAAGTAAAAAATGAAAACAAACATACAAGATATATCCCTCTCTGGAGGAACAGAATGGGGTGGGTGAGGATATTAGGACAGAGAGGGGGAGGGTGTGGGTGTGGGACTAGGAACAGCATGGAAAGGTGGAATATGTAGGAGGAGAATACTGGTATCTCGTAGACAACTGTCAATAATTTCACAACATTCCGAACAACAAGAGAACTTGTCCTCAGTATCACAACAGACACAACTTTTTTCTTGACTGACAACTGCATGCCACATCAGGGGAAGATAGAATTTACTCTTCAGAAGAAATAACACAAAAAAAAATTTTCTTCCAAAAGTGTGATGATGACATCTATTTTACAGTTATGATTCTATATGAAGAGCATGGTCTCACAGCAATGATCACACTATCATAAAGCCTGCATACACAACAGGGACATACAGCTGTGGTCTGCGGGAACATTCACATTTTTTCCCTTAAAATTTAGGATAGGTTTTTTTGTTTTTTTTTTTAACCCACTTCAATATCTTAAGATTTCCTGTCTGTATAAACATTATGAGAAAGTGCCCCCAAATTTTGAAACAATCAGCTCCATTCTTTGTTCTTCCCAGAATGCCACTGTACTGATATTACAAAAACTGTCAAAATCAAGTAGGCCCTCTTCTGTCAAAAGAGCTGACTTTACTACTGTGTATGTAATCACTGGTGTGTAAAACTGCTGATTTATCTCCATCAACACCTCTCTTTACTACAGACAATCCGATTTCCTTTTCTTTTTTTTCTTTTTTTGTTTCAACTTTCACTTCATCAATAGTACAAGAAATATAAGGTACATAATGCGAGATCAATATATATACAATCAATGCATCTCATGAAAAAGACGGGAGGGAGGGGAGGCAACAGGAATGTCATTCCAATTTCTGCACTGTGAACACTCACATTGGAATATAGAATCGTAAACATGCAAACACTGACCTCGAGCTTGCATGAACGCGCACACACACACACACACACACACACACACACACAGAGGAGTTTCTGGTACTAGTAAGTCTGTGTATTTAGGGAACTTGGAGACCATAACAACTTCCCCTGAACAGCCCACCAGATGCCCTCAGGATTCAAACTACAGATTAGCTGGGGTGGATGGATCTCTGGAGTTTGATTCCCTGACAGCATCTGCTGATTCTGTTGCAACAGGTCACAACTATTTTCTTTCACAGTGGGCCCAAAGGAGACACAATGCCCTTCGTTTCCATCCCTATAAGAACACAAAAGTGGGAAAAGACCAAACAATCCATTTACCCACATGGGACAGAGAGGGGAACAAGGGGAACAGGTGGAAGAGAGGTGGGAAGAGGAGGTGGGGAGATAAAAGAAGTTGACACAAGGCATATCTGGCCCATAGCCCCACCACCAAAAGACAGAAGTAAGGTTGTTGCACACCACAGACTTACGGTCGTAAGGGTTTGGAACTGGAGGAAAGCCAGGGGGAGGTACTGCCATGCCTGCACAACATCCATCAAATGAAGAGATGGGGAAAAAAAATGTGATGCTCACTAACTAATGACAACATTCGTCCTTCACGTGTACACATCCTCGGGAAATCTCACTGGATGGCTTGCCACAACACAGCTGTCAACTCTCTGCCAGGCAAATCATGTGAGGCAAACAAACAAACAAAAAAAAGTGAGAGAACATACAGAGTGAGAACATGGACGGAAGAGGAGAAAGAAAGCAGAAAACACACAGAAGATGTTGAATATCATCTTCTTTCCTTGAAATAAAGATACAAATCCTGAAAATAAAGACTGCAAATGACAACCACAAGAACAGATACTGACAGGTAGGCAGCCATGCATCTGTTGCCACTCTAGCAAGCTGGATGCCAACAGAGCACAGCTGACTTACGGTCAAATGGGTCTGGCACCGGGGGAAATCCTGGTGGGGGAACATTCATGCCTGCACACCGCCACCATCAACTATGATGGCTTACATGTATCAATCAATATGAGGCAGACAACGAAAGAAGAAAGAGTAAGACAGAACAGATTCAGTGATAGAAACAGATGCAGACTTCAAAATGCTTGCAGAAAAGACGAAAGAAATGAAGGATGTGAGAGAAGCCAATATAAATTTCATAGAAACAGACCAATAGAGAGGGAGGCAGGGAAGAGACAGGTTCAGCTCTGTGTATGTCTGTTTTATGTGTGTGCACATGTGTAAGCACATACATGAAAATAACAAACTAGTATATTCCTGCTCTAAATGACTCGGTAGTGAGAAGCATTTGAGATCTCATGTAGCCTTTAATTTTTTCTCTCTGAATGAAGTGGTTCTTTTACAGCAGATGGCAAAGCAGACAGCACTATAATTGTCTGGCTTGATCAACAATACCAGACAAAAAAAATCAATCACACACACACACACACACACACACACACACACACACACACACACACACACACACACACACACACACACACACACACGCCTGAATAATGCCTGTAAAAAAAAAAAAAAAAAGAGATAGCCCAAAGCGGCTCACAACAAGTTCTGTGAAAGAAAGATCAGAAGTTTCCCCCACCTTTCAGAGCCACTACTATCATGAAGTGATTTGTTTTTCACCTTGAGCTGCTAAGCATGCCTATGGCTAAATGGAAAAGACAGGGACCACAGGCCAAGTTTCACCCACTTAGTCAGTTAATGAATGCATGTCTGAGTATACTGCTCAAATTTCTGGACCAAGACCAATAGTTCCTCACAGTCGTGACCAACTCGGAGCTAACATTATCCAAAACAAAAGAAAAGGTAGTAATACAGTCTAGCACTAAACCCTGACTCAATGATTAAAGCTCAGAAAAAACATTCATCATGCCCTTTGCACAGTTTCAATTTCAACTCCAATCACTGCATCTGTGACCAAAGCCTGTGATAAGAGTGAATTAAAAAGTTAAAGGCCAATTCATAGGAAATCAGATGAAAGTGTTGACATTGTGGTATCCACACTAAGCAATAAATAGTGGGAAACTTAGCTTTTTGGGGTAGAACTGGTGCCATCAACCAGCCTGGTGCAATGGGTAAAAACATGGATTTTGCGGCCTAGGTTCAATTCCCATCAAGGGCATTTATTTATTTGATTTTTCAACCCCTGCAAGCTCCAACCCAGAGCTGAGAGTGTCAATGACTGAAGAGGGTAGACTGGAGCTACAGTGTACAGTTTCTTTCACTTAACTCATTCCACTCTGAAAGTGTTGCTCAAACTTCCAGATAAAACTGCAGGTGTCTGTATATCTTGAGCCTGATTAATGTCAGGATATACTGTGGAAAGAAGCATAGAGTATAGCCCTGTCAAGTAATCTCTGAAGATAACGGTACTACAAAACATCATATTCGTCAATCTCATCCTCACTGATAATCAAAAAAGAGGAGTCCCAAATTCTGCAGCTGCTTATGCCCTCATCTCATGATCACCTCAGCTTTGATTTCATCTCCATATTCCTGCCCATGCTGAGATTATTTCAAAATTGTCGATATGGGAAAGTTCATGAGGACTGTCATTGGATGGACATGATAGCACTCTCCAAATGGGGATGTTCATTGATGCTGGGGCTCCCTAGCGAAGCAGTTACTGCTGCCACTGGAGGGCAAAGATGGTGCCCTTGTATACTAAATCAGATCATACATCTCTGACCACCAATCAAATGATTCCGCAATGGTGCCGATAGAAGTTGCTTCTGCACGACTTAATACTGAATGCTCTCTGCGGAAGTGTTGGGGCAACAACAGGACAAAAGCTAGGTATAGCTGTGCACAGGAAGCCAAAATGACTGGTGTGAGAGTAATGCCACTGGGACGACAGGGAAGATCAGACAGAAATTTCTTTTAAAAAGGGAAAAAAGTGAGAAAGTAAAGCAAAAAACGACAGAAAAAAAACATGCTACACTGAGCACAATTGCAAAGACTTAATACCCACAGAATGTATCCTCTGAAGGGATGCTTCACAACCCTTGGGTACATGAACTGAAAATAACTTATGGACTGCCCAGTCTGGAACTGCCAATGTACCAGCTGGGTTATGGCTGTTAAGGTTACCAGTGCATGTCAGATGAGTGGTGTCAGAGTAATTCCCTCAGAGGGGACAGAAAGCAGTACAAAAACAATCAATGAATAACGAAATAAAAATACCACACTACTTTTCCTGCATCACATAATTTCTTTTTTTTTTTTCCTTAGGATTATGTTAACACATACAGGAAAGAGAAACATTTCTTCACATAACTCAATTCAATTAAAATCAATTCATCCTTTTCCCAGCTTCTTTTGAGATTGATACACATTTCCTGCTTCAGTCATGCTCTCCTGCTATTCACCTACTACCTTACCTTGCAATTCTGCCTTCCTCCCTCCCACTCTGCTGTATCCATGCAAGTATCATCTCTGTCAGTCTCCCCCCCCCCACCCCCCTTCATAAACACATATACATCTGCTACATACACAAACTCACCTTACATTATTAGCATGTATTATTAAGAGTACTTATGTAGCACCTATCCTCGGTTAGAGAACAAGCTCTAAGCTCTAATCCACTCTCTGCTTTACACAACTGGCTGCCTACCTGGGCAGAGCTGACTGAACTGCTGCCTGCTGGCGTTTCAGTCATTTCCCACCTCATCCAGTCCATCGGTCATTCAGTTTTTCATTTATTCTACCAGTGCATTTAGGTGCAAATGTATCATACACACCAACAGCCGAACTGGCCTTTCCTTCTGAAAATTGGTTACAGGATTTTACGTGTATGCAAAATGTTATGGATGTGTTCAGTAATGGAACCTTGATTTATAGTCTCATTTCAAGGACTTTTGGGAAGTGAAATCTGAAGCAATGTTAACTGCAAAGGAAAAAAATCATCCTGTTCCAAAATGGCTTTCCCCAGATTCAAACCCACAAACCCAAGATCAGCACTCTATCAGCTTAGCTATTCTGGCCCCATGCATAGTTTGTCTCAAACCCTGTCTCTGTCAGCATGTATGTACACACGTCTCTCTTTCTCCCTCTCTCTCTCTCTCTCTCTCTCTCTCTCTCTCTCTCTCTCTCTCACACACACACACACACACACACACACACACACACACACACACACACACACGCACGCACACATACACACACACAAGCACAGACACACACACACACACACATACACACACAGAGAAAATGTCTACATACCTGGAGGAGGTACAGGATGTGGAGGGGGCATGCCTGGAGGGGGGATGGAGTAGTCCACAGGAGGGAGGTGAGGTGGGGGAATACTGGTCGGAGGAAGACCCGGCACTGGCATAAATTTGCGCCCGCTGCCCATCACAGAGATAAAGGTGTGCTGAACATTTAATTAACTGATCTCTCCCTGACATTCACAACACAGGCTTGCCTGATAAATGTGACAGGTTCTTGATGTGCATGCATTACACCAGTAAAACACCTCACAAATGACAATAAGGAAACCTTTATCATCTCCAAAGAGTAACATTTTCGACAAATACAACAATAAATAATGGTTCTATCTATCAACAGTCTGAGATCCATGCTAAATCAACAAGCAATCACACAGCAATTTTCTTTTTTTATTTGCAAAAAATGTTAAGCCACAGTTTGTAACTGTTCTTCCATAAAAGGTTTGAAATTATAAACATTAGTTTCTTTTTCACATAAAAAATGAGGTGACTAAAAATAATTCCTTTTTTTTTCCAAGATAAAAAAGGATCTGACTGTACAATCAGTAATGACTTCCATACTGACTGTTAAATGGGTGTACTCCCCTTCCCCATCACCAAGCTGTGTTTTTGTCATTGCATAAGTATCACAAAATAACTCCATTCACTAACAAGAGGAATGTGAACTTTCATACCCTTCCCATTCCCCTTCTCTGAAAGTGAACGACTGCTTGTCTTTTCTGTAAGGCCATAAATGCAAGAAAAGAAGCAATGCAGTTCTCAGTTAGTTGATTAATCTGAGAAAGATGGCCACATCCTAACAGCTCTGCAGTTCTTGCCCCCAGAAACGCAGTGACCCACAAGATCCACCCTGACTCTATCCATGAACAGAATAGTCCCAGCAGTAACTCCTTGTTGCAGGCAGCAGGTCATCCAAATAACTGGTGTATGTGAGTGTGTGTGTGTGTGTGTGTGTGTGTGTGTGTGTGTGTGTGTGTGTGTGTGTGTGCATCTGCGTGTGTACATGTATGCGCGCGCATGTGCAAGAGTATGGGTGTGTGCGCCCATATACATGCATGTATGTCTGCATGTTTACGTACGAGTATTTATGTTTTTGTGAGACAGAGAGAGGAAGTCCACAGCATGTCGGTGTCACTTCCTCTCACTGCACAACCTGCCCCCACTATGGTTCAGTCACTTACATATGTGAGGCTACACCAGCCACAGGAATGGGGTCCCCTTCATCTGGGCGTCGGGAATCTTTGGCTGTCGCTCCAATGACATCAATCGTTCCCACTTGAGGTTTGACCAACGGCATAGGCTGGATGCGGGGCCTTGTGACAGCTGGATAAAAAAATACAGAGATACAGGCTACATAACAAGACATGGGCTAAGCCTCACAGGAAGCTTAGTCCTTAACTCCGGTTTCTTTGTGTTGATTGCTTACAATGCAACAATGCCTCAACATGAAAGTTGTGTGGATGTGTAGTGATGGAGTGAAATTTGTATTAGTATTTTGTTTCATGCCATTCTCACATGTGAACCGTAAGTTATCAGGACATGTTTTTGATTTTGTTGGCATGTTTAATCTCTGTCAGTGTGTGACTAAGCCTATCCACAGAGATGATGACAAGTCTCCTAAGTCGACTATCGTTGACTACTCTCTATCCTTTAACCATTGCAGTGTTTCATGTGATCTTAACCTCACCAAAACTCCTATTCTCTATGTATACAGACTAACCTCTGTAGATATAGGCTTCTTCCAGGCTGATCTGGCTGATCTCCCTTCTGAGCCAACTGCAAATCAGCTGCCTGCTGCTTTTACGCTGTGCTCTACAGATATGTCCCATACAGTTGGTGCCTAATCTCCAACAACACTACAAGATCTGAGCTGCTGGAGGCTAAGCGTGAAAGGAGCAAACTGAGAAGCACTGACTGCCATTGGTTTGACTGCTACTGCGCCAGTTTTCCTGGCAGCAAAATACTGCGTCACTGACATTGTTGACAATGCAACATCAATGTTTTAATCATCAAAATCCTTGCATGTACCACAGCTTGACAGTTGTTCGCCAAACCTACATGGGAAAGTAAACAACGCTCCTCTTCCTACTGTGTTCTCAGAATCATTAAAAAAAAAATTTTTTTAAATAGAAACCAATAAAGGTCACACAAACATTAACGAGACAAACACTAATATAGATCACTCCAACATCACATAAAAAATACAAAAAAAAAAAAAAATTCAAAATATCTGCTCTGCAAAGAGATTGTACAAAGAAACTGACAATACCTCCAAGATCCTTTTCCGCCCGGCTGACAATGGAGATGTTGTTGTTCTGTGTCTGAAACAAAACAAAATACTGAGGCTCAGCATGCAAAATATAAAGCTTTCATATCTGTACATCCTACAGTCAGATAACTTAACACTAGAGCTTTAAATAATATTTTCTCACGTTTGACAAATAACAAAAGTGTACTAATCATTTATAGCCCATTTACTTACCCCTTTTGAAAGAAGAGTTATTGATCTTTCTTTTTTCTTTTTTATTTTGGTCATAGCCGCGGTAAACCACCTTTTTTTTTTTTTATTGCCCTCTCTTCCTTTTCTGACTCTCCTTGGTCATTTCTGTTTTTTCCTCCAACGATTTTTATTCTCATTCATGCAAAATAAAATAATCCTGCTCACAATCTTTTTCCTTTTCAAACAATTTTCTTTCAGTTGTGTGTGTGTGTGTGTGTGTGGGGGGGGGGGGGGGGGGGGGATTTCCAGGTTACAATATTAAAATATGATTGTGTATTGTTAGTGATAGGTATCTTATATTTCCTTCAGTAACAGAGATATGTAACATGTTATATGACATGCTCTTTTATTCGCATAATCGACAAAAAAAAGTAAATGAGCAGAGACATAAGACTTCTATCCATTACCCATGATGACCAGTGCCAAGCAAATGTAACTTACAACCCGTCTTTGGGGCACCATCGTTCATGGAGATCAGCCGTCGCTGTTTTTCACAATACTGCTGCCAGGTTTCTTCGGTAAAACCATAATTGAAGTAGTCTGTGATGTCAGCACCTGCACACACACACACACACACACACACACACACACACACACACACACACACACACATTCTTATTACTGTCTAAAGAGCAGCATGAATACATTTTTTCAAACACAAATTAAATCTGGTTAACCTACATACTCCATTCAAACTTTTTTCTTTTTAAACTTTCTCCACAACTTAACTACCTTTTTTCCCATAAACTAAGCATAAACATCCCCAATGGATATGTGAAGCAATTGCGTAACACATACAACAGGGAGGAACATTCAGACTACAAAGAAGCAACAGGTGTAGATCAGTCCGAGTCCAACCTAGATAGACACTCAGCATACCTCACAACCTAATATTGTGCCTTCCAGTTCCACCAGCACAAACACATTGCAGCAGAATTAAGGAATCAAATCTTCACTCCAGACTACTTTTCTCACCGAAACATGGCACAGTTTTGATCCTCCAAATATATTCCTCTAAAACAAAATGGCAGATGGGAACACTACAACAGTTCCTTCTCTTACCGGCTTTCTCCAAGGCTTTTCTCATTCTCTATGCTGTTCAAGTCAAACTCATAGACAGGTATGCCATTGATGGTGCCTTGGGCATCAATATCCAGTCCCTTGGTTGTGGTGGCTGGTTTGGCAGGAGTTCCTGGACACGTTATGGCATGACATGACAATAAGACTGAGCATCATAAGGCAAGAAATCTTTATCTTGTAATGGCCAAACCATCACCCCCACTCTCCCCAACCCCAGCCCACCCTTTTCTCCTTCCCCCCCACTCCCTATTTCTTTCCTATTCGTCTACTCATTTAGACACTTTCCCTTGTTTCCATTGTTACTGTCATCTTATTTAAGGAAATTAACTGTCGTACGTGATTACCTTCCATGCATACTTTCATTCTGCTATATTGTGACTAGTATACTGTGTTGGTTTACGTTTTGTAAAATGTCTTGCATATGAAAGAAAAGAGACTTTCTCAGAAAGGAAAGAAAGAAAGACATCATCACCACAAAGAGATAAATAAGCTGATATGCAAAAGCCAGGACTACATTCTTGAACAAACACCTCAATTTCCATGTCTATTAGAATTGTAATCAAAATTAACACAGATCATTCCTTGTTACGGTCCATATGAACTTTAACTGAACACCAACAGAAAAATGAAACTTTTTTTTTTTTTACTGAAGAACATCTCCCCTAATTTTCCCTTTTCTTGTGTGTTTCAGACTATGCATATGTGGAAAACAAAGTTTCATTTAGATAAAAATTCTAATAAAAAAATTTGAAAAAAAAATCCATACTGGTTACAAACATGCAGACTGAAAACATTAGACACACACACACACACACACACACACACACACACACACACTCACACACACACACACACACCACAGAGGCACTCCAGTGTCAAATATACAGCATCCACACCCCCATTAAGATTTCCATTTAGCATTTAAAAATGGAAACACACACACACACACACACACACACATGGCAGAGGCATTCCAATGTCAAATATACAACACCGACATCCCCATAAAGATTTAAATAAGCATTGAAAAATGGAAACAATCACATAAACACACACACACATACACACCTGTGGCAGGTTTCTGATATGTACTCCCACTCTTGAACAGACTGCGCGGCTGCTGCCTAGATTCAAGAAAAGCAGCAAAACTGAGACATAGCGGTTAGTACCTGTACTGATGACTGCACATCTTCAACAATTCTGTTTACAAATACAACGATATTGCAAAACCAGTATTTTCTAGCATTTATTTCAAAGGTATTAAAAGATATAAAATAGACATCTGTTTGATCAGCGTCATGATAGTTAAACATTGTCTCTTTTCTAGCGTTTGTTTCAAAGGAGTTAAAAACATGTAAATAAACATGATAGTTAAACATTGCTTCTTGTTTAGAAAAGATAAAAGAAAAAGAAATACAGAGATTGGAAAAAAAAAAAAGGGAATTGTCATATGGGCACTTGGGAGAACACAGACCTCTGTCAAGGTCAACCAGATCCTGGATCCCCCTTCTGATCCAGATCCACACCTACATGTAATGGGTTCTCCTTCTACCACATTCCATCTTCCCACCAACTGTCTCAAATCAATTCAGTCGTTTTTACATCATCTTGTTCCAAGGTCTCTGAAACCACCATTTCATTTGGACCTGCTCCTTGGATCTACATCTACCTTAAAGGGGTCTGACCGTGGTGCCCATTCCTTCTTTCCACCAAGTTTAATAAAAATCGGTGGGTTTTGCATATACTGGCCAACAAACAGACCAAGAGAGCAAGGTGAAACATCTCCTTGACACACGTCAAAAAGGAACAATAAAAACCTGTTAAAATTAATATTTACTAACTGGAAAGAAAGGAACAGCAAAATTTACTTAACAATAACACTATGTACTCACTGGGGTAAAAATATGAATCACCTCTTTCACCCTAAAGTTAGTTTTTCATTAATTCATCCCCTCTCCATCCCACCTCCAATATCTCCTGTCTCCTCTCTTATCCATTCCCTCTTCCTCCTTCTCCCCTAGGCCTACCATCCACCCCTCTCCCCCATCCCCACTAGGATGGAGGCTTTTGTGTTTTAAAAAGTACACCGAATTAAAATCTTCATTTTCATTCATTCTGTGGTAACTTTATGCAAAACAGTAATAAATCTGCCTGTATTCAAAAACTTCTTCATTTCTTTGGTTGGTTTTTGTATGTATAGCAACTAGTCACACAAGCAATCAAAGAGACTATGACATACTCCGAAGCACTCCAGGCCTTGATATCACCGATTGTAACTTGTACGTTGTCATCATCAGAATCATCATCGTCATCTTTTTCTTGAGACTCTCCTTCTTCTCCACTCTGTTAACAGAAAAGTTAAACAATATGATCAGTAACTCTAATAAACACTAACAGAGAAATTGTAAAATGTTCTTTACATCAGAGAAATCAGTAGTTCACTTTTTTCCAGCCGTTCTCTGACAGGTACAAATAGAGCAAACCAGAGCATTCCCAAGATGAGCGAGACTGAAAACAGCATACTGAAAATTAAAAAAGGCAAAAGAATGGGGAAGGAGAGGGAAAAGGAGAAAAAAAAAACCAGAAGCAGCAGCAACAGAACAGACCTACGGCAAGTCTAAGTAAAAGCAGCAACCACAGCAAAGTAAAGCAGAACAGAGCTTACTAAAGTTTACTGCTGCAAAGATGAGCTAACCAGCAAAGCAGAGAGACAGCAGCTATATGGACAGCAGTGCGGACAGGAGTTTATCAAACAGCAACATAGAACAGCAAAACAGACTTAAGGCCAGCAAAGCAGAGTAGACTGGAGAAATGAAGCAGTTAACAGCTCAGATCAGAGCAAATTAAGATCAAAGATCAGATCTGATTAAGAGCAGAGATTAGATCTGCCTGAGAACTGAGATAAGAGTAGATTTAAAAAAAAAAAAAAGAAAATGGGGTAAAAAAAAAAAAAGGGGGGAATCAGAGCCGATTAAAAAAGATATTTAGAATAGAAAAAAAGTAAAAGTAACCTTTACACTTTTGTTCCACACTTTTCAGCCTGTCAGCTATATGGCACTTAACAATCTGCCCTATTCTGCCACTCTCAACTGACCGTACATTTCCTCTCCACATACGATGTTTGGGAAGCTCTTAAGACATATCATTTCAGAACACTGGTACCTGGCAAAATTGCCGCCTTTGTACATCTGCTTTGATTCACCTCATCATTTTCAGTTTTGTGTCGAAAGCAATATAAATGACAGTGAATGTGACTGCAACTGTTCATTCAAAATGATTCCACACAATTTAGTGGCCAATTTAGCACTGCTGAATCACAATGATGGCTCAGAAAGCCATGTAGACTGTATGGGTGCATTTCCATTCACATTAAACCTCCATAGCAGCATGTCAGAAGATCAGTCATCTTAACCATTACGAATAGATTCTGCATTTACAGATACTGAAAAGGGATAGATGACCGCAATGGCGAGTTGTAAACAAGACCAACACAAAAACAGACACAGTCATTGCAACTTACATCCACTTCTAAATTTTACACAGAACTTGGAATGACTCAGGTGTAAATCTGTAGATGCAGAATGACCAAGACTAAGATAAAGATTCTTTACTAGCCACTGCATTACTGTTTTGGCTTTGCAGTGTTCAACACACGAGCAGCATCCACATGGAGAGGTAAAAAAATAATAGAAGCATTGCACAGAGCAACAGGTGAGGGAAGGGTGTGTACAAACGAGACAAAATCAAGAATATGTGCATGAATAAATGCTTAATTAAAGACACACACACACACACACACACACACACACACACACACACACACACACACACACACACTTACGCCAAATGAAAGCTAGTATTATACTTCAAAAACAAAAACATAACTAATAGGGTTTGAGACATGCTTGGTAGTTGGAGGCAGTGTTTACAAATTGTTTATTGTGATGGCCAAGGGGCAGAAGCTATTCTTCAGGCAGTTTGTTATTCACTTACCACAGCAGTGTCTTCTGCCAGAAGAAGTTGGAACAGATGGTTGGTTGGGTGTGTGCTATATTACGAATCTGGCTCTTGGTCATATATATATATATATATGCATATTGGTGACACTTGCTAAAAGTGGTAAATTATTGCCCGGAATTTTTGAAGCAATCTTTATTTCAGATGTTTTTTCCTGCCTCTTGTTGAGGCATTCCATAGCGGATGAAATGATAAAACTGGATCAAGACTGCAATACTAATGCCTCTGTTGTGCTTTCCTGCAAGCGGATGTGATAACTGATGTACCAACTGAGTGTGTTTGAGATGCACACAAACAAAAAACTTGAACGATTCAACTGTTTGATGTCCTGACCGTTGACAGACAGTGACCAGAAAGGGTGTTTTGATTGTCTGAAAATCTATCATTATTTTTCTGGGTTTTGATGTAAAAAGACATGGAACTGTTTTCAAACTTTTGTATGTTTACAAAAAAAAAAAGGAGGGGAAAGAAAAAAAAAAAAATGGTAATTTGAAGGATAAGATATGAGGGCAATGACAATTGAGATATTACTAAGCAGATGTGAAATAAGAATCAATCAAGAGCAGAGATCCAATTCCAACACACTGGGCAGAATTACAAGTGAAGAAGAGGAAAGGAAGAGCAGAGATCAATCATCAAAACAGACAAGATGACTACTTCCAACTCCGAGATCAGACCTGTTGACAGCAGAGCTGAACACAACAGATCATGCCTCTTATGATCTCATCTTAACTAAAGTGCACTGAAATACTCCCACGCTATTCTTCCAGCTTTGACACAACCACATCCTGACTTATCATGCCACAGCCACAGCACTGGCATTCCACTGAAAATTATCATCAGGTCATCATCACGGAGCCACCCACCACATTCAACATGATGAAGCAAATCTTCAGAACATATTCATGAAGCAAATCATCAGAACATACACTACACCACTGCCAGTCAATTCAGTATGTTTAGTGCTGCTTGATTTGCTTCAACATCCACCAAATATCTCAAACTTGGCCCTCTGCTGATGACAAAATACTTAGTGATGGAGACAGCGTGAGTAAGCATCCACCTCCAGACAGTTCCACTACACTGATTCAAAGACAGTTCGTATAAATCTGCCATCTACAGAAAATTAGTCTGAGACAGCCTGCTTTAAAATTATTCATTACCATTTCTCCTTCCTCTCGGTCTTCCTTCTTGATGGCCACCCCTTTTGGTGGAGCTGCATCATCTCCCTTTCCCCTGTACATAAGACAATTTGAATATTATATTTATATATTATATATGTGTGTGTGTGTGTGTGTGTGTGTGTGTGTGTAACTAATAAGTAATATCTATTTCTAACAAAAGAACTCCTGGGAGAGGGAATCTTTGTTTTTGTTGTTGTTTCTTGCTTTTTTTTTCTCTCCCTTTTTTTTTAATGAAACCAAATTAGTGAGAAAAAATAAACAGTATAACTAAAGGGATAGAAAAAAAAATATCAGTGTCTGTTAAAGGATAGTTTTTTAATTTAAGTTCTATGCATACTGAAAGACTATCATTTCACTGTTTTAGGATTTCACTGTTTCTATGATTAAATCAAATTGTCTGTTCACTTTAATTTTTCAAAGGCTTCTTTTACCAAATATCATCAGTCACCCAGTTATGACAATCCTTTGGTAATCAGTAATTTTGGTAACATTTATGTCCCAAGGTTTATAAACTATTTTCCCCCAGACCTTTTCTACAAATTTTTGTTTTTATGTTACTATTGTTAGTAAGTACTGGCATCAGATCACTTACCCTGACACTGATTTGTCCTGGCTGTTGTTTGTACTTTCCTTTTCCTTGTCCTCATCTGAAAAACAGTCTATCATTTTGCTCTGATCTAATAGTGCACAAAACCTCTCTCTCTCTCTGTTTATGTATGTAATGTGTATCACACGCACGCACACACACACACACACACACACACAAACACACACACACACACACACACACACACACACAAATCACCCACAGAATGACAAACACATGCATCACTGTACATTCACTGTTTCCATAAGGATGGACACTTTCATTTGCAAATGGGACAAAGATCATGATATTGCTATGATATTTGAACTACCGACATTTGACAAAATCATGGATGTTGAAGGTGCCAGTCATTCACTACTTCCATCACCCACAGTAAAAAAAAAATTGATTTTAAAATATACTGAATTTCAACATCTCACACACACACACACACACACACACACACACACACACACACACCTTAAAGACTGCTATTCTAGCAAACAGTGCTGAAGAATGGTAGGGCAGCGCCAATGTGTTTTTGTTACATTAGCACATATTATCAGATTTGAAAAAAAAAAGAAACAAGAAAAGAGAGAGACACAGACTGGTACTGGTAGAGAGAAACAGAAAGAGGGAGAGAAAAAGGAGAAGAGAGAGAGTGCTGCAGCACAGTAGACAGTAGCAGAAAAAGAGGTGCTGCTAATGAATTATTCACAAATCAAAATCACAGGCAGACAGACAGTCATGACAATGGTGATATGATGTAATGTAACAGTTTCCCTTCTCACATATCAACTGATGTTAATGCTGTGCATGCCTATTCCTTTTGCTGAAAGTTTCTGGACAGTGTGCATTAGTATGCCTTCATTTCAACAGCGTTATAACAAAGCACTCACTTGGAGGAACTCTGCAATTAACTGAGCAACAAGATAAAAGAATCATTACATTGTCAGCTGAATTTCAAGCAAACATATTTGATAGCACATACTTAAATCTTTCTTGAGACTTCCAGGCAATGAAATAGCAGAGACGTTGCCCGATCACCTATCTGCTTCTGCTCCAGGTGAAACTTGACCTTGTTTCATTATCACACTACTCCTAAATTTTGTTTTAAAGGGCAGAATACACATAATTGCCTAAAATCATACCTTATCAAATTTTCTTTTCATACGTCTGTCAACAACACGCTTTAGGCTTCTGCATCTTCTTCCAACGATGATAATCCATCGAAAACTGATCATTACTGTCATATTCAGGGTGTGCAGCTATAAGAAAAAAGAGAGAACAGAGTTTGAAGTTGGACCATGAGGAGGGTGTGGTGGTGGTGGGTGGTATGGCAGAGTGGGGGGGGGGGGGGGCAACTTGTTTGTTTTTTTCGGGGTGGGTGGGTGGGGTCACATATCTCTTGCATACTTGTCCTAAATTACTTATCTTGAACAATCCCCTTTTCTAGTTTTCGTGATCTTGGAAAAGTTCTATTTCTTTGCTATTCGTTTGTTCGGAAAGACTGGACAAGGAGGAAGACGGGGGGGAGGAGGCTCTAAGACGAAACTTTGTCTTTTGCGTGAAGAATCGGTCTGGGTAAATTTTGGTCATGTCTATGATACCTTGAAAGAAATCCATGCCCAATGTCTGGTCTGATCAGACACATCAATGGATCACAATTGATGCATGCGAGTTTGGCGTTTCGTTTTGACTCTTTACGTTGTGAAACAACTACAATGTTTGGATGGATCACAATTACAGCATAGCGGTAGCAGCACTATAATGCTGATATAACTAAATACCTCCGTAAAGCCAAGCGTCGTCATCATCACCCACTGTATGCACTTCAGCTACCGGTGCTGGCACTGACTCCGTAGTAGCCATTTTGTTTTCCGGCGGGTGTGTTTTGGCTTAATGTTTAGAGACACAGTAGCCTTGAACAATCGTCTATATAGATCTCTTATATGTACAATCTCTCTCCACTTGCGGGCGCGGGCGCGTTTTAACGCAATGCTTAAAAATGGCTGATCCGATAAAATAGAGCAGATTTTGCATTTTATGTCCATGCGTTCCATTTTTTTTTCGCTTCGCGCCTGGATTAGTCCGTTACTTTCCTTTGGGCCAACCATGTACAGCACAAAAGTTTTAAAGACCTCAGAACGAATGTCCGGTGGCTCTGCACCACAAATTTCAATCTCTGGCTTCAGATTCCATTTGCGGTCACTTATACTTCAAATTATTAGTGTTGTTACTCATCATTCTAAAGCGTTTACAGGTAAAACACAACCATTTCAGTAACGTGTTAGACTCTTGCTGATCATTTCTTTCTAAATAGAATTTAAAAGGGTATTTCTTTGTGGTAGCCCAAAGTTATTTTCCCTTCTCTTTGATTGGCAAATGCGACTTTTTCTTTTTTTTTTTTCTCTTTTTTCCAGTTTTTTTTTTTTTTTTTAGCTTTTTTTTTTGGGGGGGGGGGGGGGGGGGGGGGGGGGGGGGGGGGGGGGGGGGGGGGGGGGGGGGGGGGGGGGGGGGGGGGGGGGGGGGGGGGGGGGGGGGGGGGGGGGGGGGGGTGGGGGTGGGGGGGGGGGGGGGGGGGGGGGGGGTCCGGTCTGTATGTGGGGCACTGGAGGATGAAATAGCTTCCACCGCTTTTTAGACTGAATTGAGCACTGCGCTATTAATTTCCTCTTTTCTGAGACTCTCTTCGTCTTTGCTGTTATGTTTGTTTTTTTTGTTTTTTTTCGTTGTTTCTTTCGTTTCTTTCTTTTTTCTTTTTTTTTTTCTTTTATTCTTTCCGTTTACTGTCGTTTACTGCTATGTCCTGTGATTGTTCTGGAAACTTGCGTTCACGTACGCGTTTGTGCGTGCGTGCATGTGTGCGTGTGCGTGTGTGTGTGTGTATGTGTGTGTGTGTGTGTGTGTGTGTTGTGTGTGTGTGTGTGTGTGTGTGTGAGTGAGTGAGTGAGTGTGTGTGTGTGTGTGTGTGTGTGTGTGTGTGTGTGTGTGTGTGTGCGTGCGTGCGTGCGTGCGTGCGTGCATGCGTGCGTGTGTGCGAGCGTGGCGACCCAGATCTAGAGTGACCCAAAGCAGGATATGAAGTCGGGTGACGAGAAAAAAAAAAACCCGAGGCATGGTGACCCTGTGTGTGTGTGTGTGTGTGTGTGTGTGTGTGTGTGTGTGTGTGTGTGTGTGTGTGTGAATTCCAGACTCGTATAAACCGAAAAAAACAAAACAAACAGTACATAAACAAACAAACAAAACCCATATAGGCCTACTGACTGTATAGGGTACTTATGCGCACTGATCAAAAGACAACAGAGATGGCGATTGTGAGCTTGGCCTCATCGTAAAATGGGCACTGGCTACTTTCTTAAGATTGTTGGCCTTGGCCTTCCAGAATGCTACTTTCCCCCCCCCCCGCCCCCCCCCCCCCCCCACCCCCCCCCCCCCCCCCCCCCCCCCCCCCCCCCCCCCCCCCCCCCCTTTTTTTTTTTTTTTTTCTTTATTTTTCTTCTCTTTTTTTTTTTTCTCTGCACTGACGGATTTGCGGACTTGAGTTGTTTTTTATTTCTTCTATGCTGTGCTTACCGGCAAGGATCTTTTCAATGTGCGCAAATATCAAAACATTTTTTGTAAAGAAATTCAGTTTCTGCATGGCCTCATCTGCCAGCATATGGCAAAGGTTTTTTATTTCGTCCTCTGTCCAGAAACTCACGGCTGTTCTCCCTACTTGTTCTTTGTTTAATACCTCAGTTGGTATGCGGCAATGGAATAAGGCAACGTTGGCTGCCTTTGGTTCACTTCAGATTTATGGCCATGGCGCGGCACGCAAAAATGAATGAATGAATTAAAAGAATGAAAAAAGCGCTATGTCTCCGGTTAGGAGAAACTGGAAAGAGAAAATACTATGCCGTGAAACGAAAGAAACAAACTACAAGACAAACAAAACGCATTTTGACCTCGTACGAATCATCATAGTTGTACAGATTGAAAACGGCATACAGTCAAACCAGACAAAAGAAGTCTTTTTTACTAACGATTATGATAATAATAATACTGTTGTGTTTATGTTTGTAATTGTCACATCTGAGGAAGACCTTTTTTGTCGAAAATTCACTTGTTGGTTTTGTGCAGTTTATTTTGTACAGTCCGTTAAATTTGTGTTACTTTACATCTTGTTTTGTGTTGTTGTTCTCATTATCATTATCATCTTTTCATTTTTTATTTTATTTTGTTTGTTTGTTGTTTTTTTAATGATAACAGCCCAGCCGACGACAAAGGGTCTTTTCAAGGCTGTCACCCGACTTCCAAATCCGACCCGAGTCATCATCATGACACTCTGTGACTAACTCGATTTTAAAGTCAGGTTGGGCTCCAATACTGCATTTTAAAATCAGTGTGACCCAGTTTGGAGTTTTAACCAGGACATGGCTCATTGGGACCCAAACGGCTCTCTTAAGTTTAAACTCTATCTGGGCTGTCCAACACATCAAAAGCAAAGAGCAGAGACCTGGCCTGCTCACGCATCAACAAAGGAGAAATTCGATGGATTTCTGGAGGGCCTCCGCCGTACAGCAGCCTTCGTCAGTGCCTGGGGTTCCTGTTTGAGTGTACAAAGAAGAAGAAGAAGAAGAAGAAGAAACACCATATACTCCATACGGGTCGCAATATCCTATTCTGGGTCAGTTAATTTGCAGTGTGAGTGTGGGTTTATTATGGTTCACTTCATCTTAACGCTGGGTCACTGTGACTCATTTTCGGATCATTTGACCTTTAACCTAGGTGGGTCATAGCCATCAATTCTACATCGACGAATCTTTAACATAACTCTGGCCTGTTCTGGATCACTTGACATAGGCCTAACTTGGATATGAGTCAGCAATCCATTATGGATCTCTGTGCTTCTAACGTCGATCTGAGTGTTAATATCTTATTCTGGGTCACCTGACCTTTAACCTTGATCTGGATCAGCTGACCCATCTGGAGCTTACACGAATTTTTAACAGTGTTGATGGGGTGTGGAACATAGACCTGGGAGTAATACAGCCAGGGGCAAATACAGCAGGGAGAGACACGAGTGAAAGATAGACCTGAGGAAACATTGACCTGGGAGAACACAGACTTGGGAGGGGTGGCTATAGACCAGGGAATTACAGACGTGGGGGATACATAGACTTGGAGACCCCCTCAGTACAACCCCTCACAAACTGTACTTATTTTCAGAGTAAGTGCTTAAGATTGTTCATGATAATTTGGACAACCAATGTGGGGTAGAGAAAAAAAAATGATGTGCTTCGTAATTCACGCAATAAACAGGACAAAGCATAACCACAATTCTTCAGTTTGCAAAGGAATTGAATTCAGCCTCATGAAGTCTCACACTCGAAGTATGTTCGGGTAATCATTTGATGCGTACGGTCAGCAGATCACGGCTTGGGGATCGGGGCGGGCGCATTGAAACGAGGACATAAAGAGATGGGGGCACACAGAGATCCGGGTACATAGAGATGGGGCCACATAGAGATGCGGGCAAACAGAGACTGGGGCACACAGAGACGGGGCACCTAGAGACAGGGGCAGACAGATAAGGATGCACAAAAGTGACCTGGACATGAAGATTCGCACCCTTCCCGCAGTAGGAAAGCCTAAGAACGAGCGCGCATCGCCCTCGTTTGACCTTCGTTGGTATTGGCAAGCCCACTCTGAAATCCTCACACCCAGCACCAGCACTGATTCTATAGAAAAAAGACCAGACCTGCTGCAAGATGGGAAGGCCAGGCCTAGCGTCAGACCACAAGAGCTAAGAGCTAGCTGTCCAAGCTTCAATGGCCCCAGTTAAACATGGCGCACAGAGGCCTGCCTTGCTGTCACATGTATACATAATGCCAACAGGTCCAAACCCCAACAGGGCCCAGTCTCGCTTTAGTCCCACAAGATCGAAGCCATCCTCTTGCCAGCAGCCACCAGACAGCCGCCGCTAGTGTAACTTCCGTGCATATGATGTCACCTCCTCTCAGTAGATCCGCGAGAAAACCACCATCTTTCCCCCGGATGGCATTGTCACACCCTTTGCTGTACTCCAAACGGGACTGATTCACACAACCACATTTCAAAACTATCGTCCCAAATAACTGGGCACATTTTCCTTATGTGCTCGGTGTACAGAGCAGGCAAAGTCCAGAAATTCTAGGAGGTTTTCGAAGAAGGTATGGGGGCTCGATTATTGCCATCCAACCCAGGATAGGGATGGAGTAAGTCCGAGCATCCAGTCCCCCCTTCCCGGAGCCTCACTCCCTCGTCCGGCCCTGACAAGCTCCGCGAACCTGGCGTTGTAAAAGTAACTTCTTACTTGGTGATAGGCTGATGCTGTATTGGCAGAATTTGAGCGTTGCCTATAACCCATTCACATTAGGCGAGGAGAGGGTGTGTGGAGAGGGGAAAGGGGAGGGACAGGTAGGAGACGAGCATGTTCGCCTAGTAAGGACGCTCACCAATCCCCTACACTTTCCTGACCCTTAAAGTCGCTCTCGCTTTTGTGTGTGTGTGTGTGTGTGTGTGTGTGTGTTTGTTTGTGCGCGCACGCGCGCGCGCGTGTGTGTGTGTGTGTGTGTGTGTGTGTGTGTGTGCGAGGGGGGGGGGGGGGGGGGCGGGGGGCACCAGACCAACAGTTGTTTCCCGCGCAATCTCTGCAAATCTATCGGTTGCCGAACGATAAGTCCACACACACACACACGCACAGAGCAAAGTTCAGTTCGTTTTTTTTTTTTTATGTTTTGTTGCTGTTTTTTTTTTTTTTGTTTTCTTTCTTTATTTCTTTTTTTTTTTCCCGGATTCGAAGCCTTCCCCTCCCCCTTTCACACACACTCACACAGCCGACAGCAGATGACATTCTAGGCCCTAGCGAGCAGGGCGTTAGCCCGAAACTGGCACGTGATTCCCGTGAATTGGCAACCTATATAAAACTTTCAGCCCGCAACAATCGAGCCCTCTTCTACATTGGTCAGCGTCAGTGCAGGATTGAATTGGGTAGCGGTTGTTCAGGCGTTCGTTTTGGCGGGTTTTCTCCAGTTTACCGGTGACTTTTTGCAGACACGATGGACGGTGAGCGTGGTAAGTCGCCAATGAGTTTTTCTTTTTTTTGATGGAGACGGCCAACTTCAACGAGCTGGACCGTCGTCTGTTCTGTTTTTCTTTTTTTTTTTCCCCGTGTTTGTGTCATCCGTCTTTACCAGGAAGGCATACTCTTCCGAAAGCCAGAATCAATGTGATTTAAACGTGCGTGCAAAATTTTTAAATTCATGTGTGCAGAAAATTAAAAACTATGCTTGCGTACACGCCCAGCATGTCAGTTTAGTCTTGTTTGAAAGGCTTTTTGGCTGTCGGTACCAGTGCCGAGGGAAATTTCACTGAACCTTGAAAACGGCTTGGCGGAGATTTCGAACCAGCAACCCAAGGGATATGGGACTGGCACTCTAACAACTAAGCTGTTCTGTCCCAGATTTGCCTGCAACGGTTGAATTTGGCTGTTTTTGCACTTGTAGTTGACTTAATTTTGCTATGGACCCAGTTTAGTCACAAACTGATCTTTCCCAATGACAGAAAGTGTTCGTGAATGAGGATAACAAACAATGGAGGGGAAAACAACTTGGAAACCACTGGAGAGATGAGGGGAAAAAATGGAACCCACTGGAGAGATGAAGATTTGAATTCCTCATCTCTCCAGTGGGTTCGAAGGGCCCCCCCCCCCCTCCGCCGTTTTGTTACCCTGTTTAGAAAGAACCCAAGCTAACTACTTTTACATCCTGTTCGTGAATGGGTTAGGCGGGACACAGAACTTGGCCACTTCAAATTATAGGCGGGGGAAAAAGAAACTCGCACCTCCTCTTACCCCTACCAATCCCCACCCAAGTTGGTCAACGGCATAATAATGAAGACGGTTGAGACGATGTTAAAGCGGGAGGGGGGAGAGACGGTTGGGTAGATGGTAGGTCTGGAGGGGTTTTGTATGAAGCCAAAAAAAAAAAAAAAAAAAGTGGCACTGTTGGCCTAGTCGGTAGCTCATCGGTTCTCTCCCCTCTCCCGCTTCCCAGTTAGCCGTGCTTTCTTTGCCCCTCCCCCTTCTTCCCCCGCGCGCGCTCCTGCCGCGTTGCATTGATTTGGTGCGCATGCGAACTAGAGAGGGCGCCGCCTCGTCTTCCCGGCGCGCGCGCAAGCTGCATACGCGACTGCAGAAAATAGTTTGCCCACTTGCCTCCAGGTCGTCGTCATACATAATTGTAAACATTAATTGAGAAACGTTTTCCCCCAATTTTACACTGGGTAAGGAAGCAAGCTTGCCGTGATGTAACCATTTTTGGGGATGCATGTGAAGTCCTCCAGGGAAGGACTGTCAAATGTTTTCTCAAGTTTTAGTTTGCATCTTACAATTTTCACCCCCAACCCTCCCTCTCACTAGTGATGGAGTGAGCAACTTAACGGTACTTGTCATCAAAAGAAATTTTTATTCACAAGACTGTTAAAAATACTTAAGAGTGGCTCCGGAATAATTCTCCTTGGGCTCCTTGCTCCATGCAAAGTGATTGAGTCATTTGTGAGAGATGCAGTAGTAAACCATACGAATGATTTATTCTTATATTCAGATTGCGAACGTAAGTTTCGACAGGGTAAATCTTGTATGACACAACTTTTAGAAGTAATGGAAGATAATACAAACATGGTCGATGATGGGCTTGCTTTTGACGTAATTTACTTGAATTTTAGAAAAAGCATTCGACTGTGTACCCCACTACCGATTGTTGGAAAAAAAAAAGTAGAAGGTTATGGTATAAATGGGAATGTATACAATTGGACGAAGAGTTTTTTTTTTTTTAATTGAGTACAAAGGGTGAGAGTGGTAATAATTAAAGTATAGATGTTCTAAGCGGTATTCCACAAGGAAGTATTCTTGGACCTGTTGCGTTAAAAGCTTTTATAAATGACCTGCCAGAATGTGTAATTAGTACATGTAAAATATTTGCAGATGACACAAAAATATATATGATTCTGTAAGTAACCATCTTAAGTTACAAGATGATATTGATAATCTAATGAAGTAGAGTGAAACATGGAATTTATATTTAATCCAGGTGAATGCAAGGTTATACATTATGGAAAAAAATAATCTGGAATATACATATACTATGAAATACAATGATGCCGCCTCAAATATTGATTCCGTTTCAGAAGAAAAAGATTTCAGGGGTAACGTTTAATAGCTGTCTGGAATTTGATGAGCACATAAACAGTGCGACGATGAAAGCTAATAAAATGCTTGGTATAATTGGACGTTCTTTTTCATATTTGGATCCTGAAGTTTTTACAATACTATGTCATTAATTAGACCCCACCTGGAGTATGGAAATGTGATTTGGTGCCCTTACTCAAGAAGGCAATCGGTGAGCATTGAGAGTGCAAAGAAGAGCCACCTTGTTAATTAAAAAGTTTAAACATAAGCTATGCAGATAGATTGCAAAGGTTACATTTACCATCATTAAAGTTGCAATGATTAAAGGGGAGACTTGATTGAGACTTAGAAGCTATTGAAGGGACTTGACAGGGCAAATTTTAACAGATTGAAAAAAAAACTAACCTCATCAAATTACAAGAGATTCTGCAAACAAAATCCAAATTAAATATTGTCACACTTTTATGAGAAAATTTTCCTTTAGTAACAGAGTGGCCCCGTATTGGAACAAACTACCTGCACACATTAAAAAAGCAGATTTGAATATTAAAAAAAAAAACCTCTGGATACTAATGCAGAGTTAAATATTTAAAAATTTAATGTTGATTGACTGAATAAAGTAAATAGTGAGCATATGCATGCATTATGCAACCACTATTCTATATAAATAAGATGATCGGGACACTAAAAGCTGTGAGGCTGTCTAAGTCCCAAGTGAACTGAACTGTGAACTGAAGATTGTGCACTAAAAATGCTTGTGCTCTAAACAATGGAATTAGAGATGAGTTGAAACCTGCAAGAATGTATGAACACATAATTGACCCAGGTTAAGTGTAATTTCACACACCAGTTTCACTTGTTTATATACAGATCAGTAGAACTTAAGTCATTCTGTCTTTTGGTTAGACTTTCCCCACGTTATCTCATCATAGAGGGTATGCTCTTGATGAGTTGTAGTCTACTTGATATATCGGAACTTGTCAGGTGTTGGAAAGAATGGGGAGATCACTTTCCAGTTTCTGGTGACTGGTGTACTTTCACTTAAGGCCAGCTGACCAGTTTGGTCACATGGTAGTGTTGAATCTTGATGTGCTGGGCCAGATGCAAAAAACCTTGGGAGATGGGAGCCCAGCATCTGTTAACGTTGTGATGGTGTGGAGGGGTAAGGGGTGTGCAGGCGGCGAAGACAGGCAGATGACGGTAAATGCAGGATCCAAGGGACAGCAGCCAGTCAAGAAGACGCACAGAGACGACATGGAGTTTTTCTCCTTTTATTGCCCTTCCAGAGCAAAGAGCTCAAACCAGGAACACTGCCCTGGGAACTCTTTTCTCTCTCTCTCTCTCTCACTCTCTCAGCACTCGGCGCACTGAGCACCCTCTCACGCCGATCGCTCACTCGGTGACCACTCTAGGCAACACTGCTCGCACACTCTAGGCGACACTCTCGCGACACTCTGCCGCGCCTCAATATATACAGCTTGACAGGGCCGCAAAGCCGACAACGCAGCGCCGCAGGCAAAATGAGCCTCGCGAGGCAGCATGTGACAGAATTTGTGCTATCTGCCGCAGTTTCTGCGTTGTCAAGCTTGCCGTACATTCAAAGTATCAAAACATATTGGATATCGATGAAAACCTCAGAACCCAAAGAATAAAATGCACTGTCATATTTGACAATTCTGTTTGGCTGTGTAAAGTTATTGGCAATTAAAGTCCGAGAATGAACCCACTTTTAACGAGTTTACGTCATGTTTTCCTTTATTTCGATGAAAATACTTAACAGCATGAAATAATTTTGTAATGAGTGAAAAGCTGGCATTTCGCTCTTTTTTATACATATAAATTTCATTATCCAAGATGCCTTACAAGTGGAGAACTTTGCGTTTAAAATTTGATTGAAAACACAGCTTGCCTTATCGTCACTTGGCCGTCGCCATGTGCTTTTAACACGATTTTCGATAAAATGTTGTTCCGTTGGAATGGTCAGTCGGATGATAATTTTTATATATTTTCGGTTGCTTCTGCCATAGAAAGGAAGTCATTAAAAAGATTTTGACAGGGAAGTCCGAATTTCATAAAAAAAAAAAATTTAGATCAAAACTCCGACAATGAACAAAGAAGGCGACTCGCTCAAGAGACCGGCGCCGTCAAGTCATTCGTATAGTCGCATGCGTGTACAGAAAAGATCATAGCCATGCGATACGAAATGAAAGCTTATGGACTTTACTTTAACTTGCATTCATGGATTCTTTGGATTCTCTCATACTTTTTTGTGAAATCAAGAATATTTACAGTTTGTTCATTGAAAATTCAAAATGGCGCCAAGATTAATTTGGTTGAAATACCAGTTTTAGGGAAAATATGGGTTTCTCAGTTCAGCATGATTGTAATGAATAGAATACATTAATTTTTGTGACTTCAGTGACGTATACACAACTATGTAGGTTCTGAGGTATTCATGATTTAAGGAATTTACACCATAAAAATGAGATTCAACCAAGGGAGGTAAGGGGGAAGATAACTCGTGAACAAAATATCTCATCTACAACAGGCGATCAAGAAATATACACAGTTAGCACCTGGCTACAACATGACAGAACTTGGTTTTGCGAGATCTTGGCTGGCAAAGGATTAGTCTAAATAAGTTTTCTGCTATGATTACTAGTACCCAGTTTAGTTCTTCACTCAGGCTTTAAAATCCAAGTAAGAGGAGACAGTAAGAATGCACTAAACAATTGAAGGCTAACTCTTTCAGTTTTAAACTTGGCTGAAGTAACTTGGTAATGGAAGTGGAATCTACTTAGCTCAAGAACACAGGTTGTTAAGTCATCTACCCTTAAGCATTGAGATGATTAGTGTTCATAAATCACTTTCCACCCAGTATAGGCATACTGTTTTTCTGTCAGAAGATAGGTTTCAGTGATCATCTAAACAGACAGCATCAAATACAAGCAAAAAGTCATATTGTTAAGATAGAAACATTTCAAGGGCACTGTATTGATGTTTACATTTGAAGAAGCAAACTAGTGAACATGCATGCCAGTGCACATATATACTCAATGAATCAGATACACACATAATTGTTTAAAATTTTTTCTGCCTTGTGTTTGGACAAGTGGTTTGCTTAGATTGAAGTAGCTTCTGTGAAATGCTATTGACTGCCTTGGCCAAGCCTAGAATATTAAGGTCCTCATGTTCCTTGTTGCCAAAGCTGCAAGCCAACCAGACAAGGTTTTAGGAGTTGGATTTTGGGGATTCTCTGAGCTCTTTTTCCCTGTTGACAATTTGTCAAGGCGGTTGTGCGACTTGTTGCGGACTAGTTTATGCTCCTGAATTTGAGGCAGGCTTGTCGTTGTCAATGACATTGCTCTGTAGTAAGTGGCTAGACTACATCTGTGATGTTTGACTGTTTGTGCTCGAGTATTTGCCCATCTCCAAGATGTTGAGAGCTATGTTGCCATTAGTATACAGCTTCCACACACACAAGTGATACATGATTGGTATGCCTTTTGCACATTTTCCAACTTCAGAATGTTTCCGGAACTTTCTGTTAAAATTCATTTCCAAAATCTAGGATTTTCAAAAAATGGATGTATAGAATTTCCAAATTCTGTTTAATTTAATTAACCCTGTGCCTACTTCACTGACTCAGATTGACTGTGAGATTTCCATTTTAGATTGACTGTGAGATTTCCATTTTCTGAATACCGGATTGACTACTGAATACTAGGTTAACAACTTTCAGTTCGCTGTCGCATATCTTAGAATGCAATTGCATCAGAAGAATCTTTCAATAGGACTGTTTCTGGACACCATTTTGGTTTTTGTTGGAAGAGTTTTGGTGGGGTAGTTTTGCTGCTGTGAATGTTCAAAGTTCGGCTTTTTTGGTGAAGATTTTCTGTGAAAATGGTTGAACAAGAAACTATGCAACTTGTAGACTCCATTTTCTGATGCCATAGTGATGAGGACACTGTATTTGAGAGCTACACTCTTGAAGTTTTGAAGCGAGATTATTTGGACGTCATTTGTGACCTAGTTATAAATGATAGACTGCTGACAGATTTTGAGACTGGAATCAACGATTCAGGCATGGTTATGACAATGTCAAATTGCTTGTTGCTGCTGGGCCCAGCCCCCCTCACCTTTCCCCTTTAAAAAAGTGGTAATCTCCTCTCATCTGACATAATTGCTGTGATTAGACAATTTTGGTCACCATACTGTGGCATACTTGCCAGCAGCTGCTGTAAAAAGATGGGTCTTGAGTTACCGGGATAGTCTGGAGTTGGTGGCATATTTCTTTACAGTTGCTGTGATAAGACAGTCTTGGTCACCATACTGTGGCATGCTTTCTTACAATCTTGGTCACCATACATTGATATAATTGCCATCTGTGAACAGGGCAAGATGGACGTAGGAGATAGGGCTAGAGGGAAATAGGTAGTGTGTTTAAAGTTTAGGGAAGGGACAATTTTTGTAGTTAGAGGGTATAGTGAAATATGGTGAAATACCGGGATTAGAGTAGATGCTACCACAAATTAGCTCAGAATGTGTTGGACTGTCCAGTGTACTGGTGTTGCTTTGCTAACCTCGTCAGCATTAGTGTATTGTTTTATATGTATTCAGTTCTGTCTCGTTTTCTCTCTTCTGTTTTTCAGGTGCAGCAGTAGTTTAATTAGCATAATGCTTTCTTTTAAATGAACTTTTGAGTATAAATTCTTTGTACTGTACTTCAAAGTTTTTCTTTATTTCAGTCTGATATTGTTAAAGCAAACAAAATGTATTATAGATTAGTATAAGTAATATTCTTTAAAACTGTGACAACTTCAAAATGGAAAATTAGGTTATACATACTTTTGCCCATGTAAGATGATCTGACAGCTGAGTAGATGTGTATTGGGGAAAAAAAAGAGAAAAGGCTTCGTTTCCATTGTGTGTTGATAACTAAACAGTTCAGTCAAAGAGAGAACATGGCAAAAATAGGTGTGAAACAGTGCACCTGTGATGCTGATAGTAAATACCTGATCATTCCAGGTGTACACTTCAAATACAGTGTTTCACCCTGTCAACTTTTCTGGTTGACCCAGCTCAGGTTTAGCTCCCATGCAGATTTCAGAACATCATCTGTTGAGCCTTCCATCAGTAGATTTCTTTCTTACTTGGGCAAATTAGATACAGCAGAATTTTGTAGTCTGGACCTGGTCATTAGGTGTAGGTAGGAATTGGTTAGGTAGCTTTAGAATAGGTTAGCATAGGGAGGACGGCATGGCCTTTTTTTAATTTTTTTTTTTAAAATTTTTTTTTATACTGGCTGAGCAGGTAAGTGCATGTGGCTTCGCTACTCAGATGATTTTCCATTCATGATGTAGTTTATCCACAGGCAACCAACAGCCTAGTGTGTGAGAAAGACAAGAGATGTCATGTCAAAATTCCAAACAAAAAATATAGATGTGCAAGTAAATCTGAAACCCTGTCACCAGAAAGATGAGCCCAATACGAAGTGCTGATGAGAGAAGAGGTCATTCATTTTGATTTGTGAAAAATCAGCTGCAGCTGCTGTTGTTAGTGCTGATGAGAATTTGTTGTTAGTGCTGTTGAGAGAAGAAGTTTTGATTTCGATATGTGATCAGCTGAGTGCTGATACGGGATGAGTTTTTTTTCAGTTCTGTATACAAATGATCAGCTGCTGGTAGCGGCTGCAGTGTTGATAAGTAGTAGTTTTCAGTTCGGTATATGAATGATCAGCTGCTTGTTGTGGCTGCAGCATTGAGAGAAGTTTTTCATTTTGATGTGTGAATGATCAGCTGAGTGTTTTTGACAAGAGTTTTTTTTCCATTTTGATGTGTGAATGATCAGCTGAGTGCTGATGAGGAGAAAAGAGGTTTTTCGTTTTGTTGTATGAATGATCAGCTGAGTGCTGACGAGAGGTTTTTCATTTTGATGTGTGAATGATCAGCTGAGTGCTGATGAGAGAGAGTTTTTTTTCGTTTTGATCTGTATATGATCAGCTGCTGTTTTAGTGCTGATGACAGAAGAGGCTAGATTTTTTTTCCAAGAGAGCAGCATCTTCTTCCTTTACTGCAGACACAGTCTGACATGGTGCATTCATCATATAGTGCAGTCAGCAGTGAGAAAGATGCCATCAGAATCGAAACAAAAACTGATAGAATTGCAGACCAGTTGAAAGAGTAAACATGATCTTTTTCTTTAACATATGATCATGTGTTCTCTCTCCCTCCCACCCTCTCCCTCGCTCTCCCTTGCCCTCTCTTCCTCCCTCTCCCTCTCTCCATCCCTTCCTTTCCCCTTCCCTCTCTTCATCCTACCTGCCCCTCCTACTTGAAAGATTATTTCCTGTTTTTTTCATTTCCGTAAGTATGTAGTGAATACTTGCATTCCGTTTCTTCAGTCAGTTTGAAACATTGACCTTTTTTTTTTCTTTTTTTTTTTGTAGAAGATGACTTCATAAACATGTGCATACAAACACGCAGGCACATGAACACTTGAAATGCGTACTATGCATGCATCCACATGTGCACAAGTATATGCACATACACCTGCATACTTGTCTTCAACTTCTTGGAAGTTCAGTATTATTCACAAATGTAGGCAGGGCAGTTACGTTGTTCAGCTTATGAACACTGTTGCCTGTCCAGTGAACAAGAGCAGTATTTCAGTTAAACATCTGCAGTGGAAAATTAACGGTTCCAACAGCTGTCGTAATAGCTGTAGAATTCGCTTCAAAAACTAATCAATTGTTCAAGCTGTTGTTGACATAATCTATTGGTCAGTTGGCCAAGAGAGAAGGTTCTGGTCAGTACTTGGGGAAAACACAAGGTTTCTCATTTTGGCCACTTGCAAGAGGGCAAGGAGGGGAGATAGAAAGTTTTAGTATACCTGCCATCTGGGTAGGTGAGAAAAAAAAGCCTGTCAAGGTGAATATATGAATATTTTGAATTAGGACTGGAGGAGGAGAGAAGGGGCCTGTGGAGAAAGGGGGAGGGGAGTAGCTTGAACAATCGGGGGGGGGGGGGGGGGGGGGGGGGGGGGGTTGACTTCTTCACTTTGTTCAGTTGAAGTTGCAGCGCTCGGGTTCTCTTGCTAAATTCAAGATTGCTTAAACTGGTGTTTATTCTGCCGTAGGGTAGTATACAGTGAAATATTGGGATAATGCACAGAAGTATTCAGTGTGCAGGTAGGGATGAGACTTGCTGTAAGCCCAGTGTATGTGTGAACTATAACTATTATAGACGTTTTTTTGATGGACGATTCCTACATGCGCTCATGTGTACATGAACCAGAATGTATGCCGACATCCTATTACTCAAGACTTTGCACAGTTCATGCAGGATATTCAGACACTAAAGGTAAGTGGGAAAGAGCGACAGATGGAGTGCTAGATATGTTGGTTACTTGACCCAACTTGGTGGTGATGGGCAGATGGTTGGGGAGGGTTCTGCACACAGTATCTTCTTTACTTTCCTTTGTTGTGAGGTTAGATATGTCTCAGATTGTTGAATTCAGTTGCTCACTTGCGTGCAGATGTCTCAAGGGTTGAAGTCAGTTTGTTGCATTATGCCAAGCAGAAACCTCAAGGTATCTGAACAGATGCCATTGAATCTTGCATTGCCTTACTTCCAAGACTGATAGTGCATGTGCTCAATTTCCCTCCCTCATTTTCATCCATTCTTTCACCTTTTCAGGAACCGTTTTGAACAATTTTCTAAAAAAAAAAAAAAAAAAAAATTGGGCTTTTTATAATAATTGAAAGAAAGCTTGTTTAGAGATTTTTTTTATATATAAAGAATATTTTTCATTTGATTATGATTTGCAAGTGCATCGGTGCAGGATCTTCACAGAATGTGAACAGCTAGTTCTTTCTTAAGCTCTGTAAGAAGTGTGTTGGCTGGCCAGGGTTGGCATGGCTTTAAAAAAAAAACAACAAAAAAAGCCTTTGCCATGAGCCCATGCTTGACAGGTCCACGAAAGACCGCAGCGCTGTTCTGTTCCTCCGTATATGTTGGTGCAATTCATTTTTTCTGCTCCCATTTGTGACAGCCCTGACAAGTCCCTGGGCTGTAAGCAAAGTAAATTGCACTGAATCGCACATTTCACATTCTTTGTGCATGTGCAGCCGCCAAAAGACACTTTGTATGTGATCTTTGAAAATATTTTGAAGCATTTTTTTCTTTATTTAAAAAGTGGTTTGCAGATTTATCTATTAAAAGAAAAAAAAACTCTCCAAGTGATGTGTATATATACATATAAACTATGCAAATATGTATATATACATATAAATAAACTATGCAAGTACTTTGACAAAGTAAAAACCTGACAAGACCCCCTTGCCCCTCATTATCCCCTTCTCCCATCTCCTTCCCCTCCCCGAACCTGATTTCTCCCTCATTCCCATCCCTGTGCACCCCCCCCCCCCCCCCCTCTTTTGCCCCACCCCCCCCTCTTCCCCTCCCTCTCCTCGCCCCTCATCCATATCCATCCCTTGCCCCAGCCACTCCCGTGTTCCTGTCCCCCCACCTCCCCCATCCTTCCCCCTTCCCCATCTTTGATCCCTCCTCCTATAGTACCAACCCTTCTGAAGATTTCTAGAATTTCCCTTACTCTGTATCCACTCCTGAAATGAATTTTGTGAGAGAAATCCAGAAGTTTCAAAATATTCTTGAAATTGTTAGCTTTGGGAAGTTGGGGTAGAGGGTGGGGGATGTTGTCATTGAAAAGGAAAGTAGAGTAAACCGAAATAATTTCATGAGAATGGCAACAATTTTCAAGAGGTGAAAAACTTTTTTTTTTTGTTTTTTTAAACCCACATTCCTCACTGGTGGTGGTGGGGAGCTTGTAATAACAAAAAGGCCGACCTGCACCTTGGTTGTCCATCCGTTTCATTCTGGGTTCCCGAATTTGACTGCTAGAGGCTAGGCAGTTACGCATTCCCCCCCACCTCCCCCAATCCCCAGTTGGCTGGACTACTAAAGTGAATTCACAGTGCCTTCATCTTGGATGATCCAGTGTTTTTTCCCCATTGGTAGCCCTTGGTTGGCTAGTCTCTATAGAACTTATTTCTGTAGACATGCATGTTTGTACACCTGCATGCACATCATGTTCATGCTTTCTCTTGGACACATACAGGCAGACATGCATGCACACAAGCATGCACATGTTTGCTCATTCGAGCACGCATGCACACACACACACACACACACACACACACACACACACACACACACACACATGCATACATACACACTTGCACGCGCACATGCTTGCATGCACACACTTGCACACATGCTCAATCACAAACACTCGAGCGCACACGTGCACACACACGCATACACACTCTTGCATGCACATACTCATTTGCACACACATTCGCACACATACACATGCACTTGCTCACGCACACGCAAAGCTCGCACTCGCATGCTTGTTCAAACACGCGCAGATACATGCACACACTTGCACACACATGCTTGTTCGAACACACGCGCACACACAGGGACATAGCACTCTTACACACACACACACACACACACACACACACACACACACACACACACACACACACGCGCACACACACACACAGAATTGCATTACAAATGAAATTTCTGCTTTTAATGTATGCTAAATCAAGCATAATATGTATATCATGTGGGGGCTCGAGTTCAAGAAAAAACTAGAAAAAAAAAAAGATGTGCATGAAAGCACAGCACAGCACCTTCTCCCATCCCCCTCCCCTCCCCATGCCCGATTTCTCCCTCGTTCCCATCCCTGTGCCCCCCCCCCCCCCCCCCCTTCCTTTGCCCCCACCACCTCTTCCCCTCCCCCTCCTCCCCCTCGTCCGTCTCTCTATCCCTTCCCCTCCCTCTCCCATGTTCCTGTCCCCCCACTTCCCCCTTCATTCCCCCTTCCCCATCTTTGATCCCCCCTCCAATAGTACCACCCCTTCTGAAGATTTCTAGAATTTTCCTTACTCGGAATCCATTCCTGAAATGAATTTTGTGAGAGAATCCAGAAGTTTCAGAATCCAGAAGGAAAGTAGAATAAACCGAAATGATTTCATGAGAATGGCAACAGTTTCAAGAAGTGAAAACCCTTTTTTTTCCTTTTTAAAACCCACATTCCTCACTGGTGGTGGTGGGGGGCTTGTAAATAACAGAAAGGCTGACCTGCACCTTGGTTGTCCATCTGTTTCGTTCCTGGGTTCCTGAATTTTGACTACTAGGGCTAGGTAGTTGCGCACACCTCCACACCTACCCCAATCCCCAGTTGGCTGGACTACTAAAGTGAATTCGCAGTGCCTTCATCTTGAATGATCCAGTGTTTTTTTCCCCATTGGTAGCCCCTGGTTGGCTAGTCTATATAGAAACTTACTTCTGTAGACAAGCATGCGTGTACACCTGCATGCACATGTCCATGCTTTCTCTTGGACACGCACAGGCAGACATGCATGCACACAGGCATGCACATGTTTGCTTGTTTGCTCATCAAACACGCACATGCATGCACACACACACACACACATACATACACACTTGTGCACACAAACACATGCATGCATGCACACACTTGCACACATGCTCATTCACACTCGAGCACGCACGCACACGCGCACACTCGCAGATGCATACTCGCTTGCACACACATTCGTACACATGCACTCGCTGATACATGCACACACAGGATTGCACTCGCATGCTTGTTCAAAACATGCACACACTTGCACACACATGCTTGTTCGAACATGCGCACACACACAGAGGGACATGCGCACTCTTTCGCACGCACACACCCATGCGCGTGCGCACACACACGCATACACACAGGCCCACATGCGCGCGCACACATGCATATGCGCAGAATGACATTACAAATGAAATTTCTGCTTTAAATGTATGCTAAATCAAGTGTAATATGCATATCATGTGGGGGCTCGAGTTCAAGAAAAAAAAGAAAAAAAAAAAAGAAGATGTGCATGAAGGCCCTCCCCCCCTTCCCTTTACCTTCATTACATGGCACCCCCCACCCTGCCGTTTTTTTTGCCTTGAATTAAGTTAAATACACACAACACGCACATCTCTCTCACATGCACACACTATGCATGTGCCATTTTGTAGCATACTTACAGCCCAGGTGTTGGGTCTTTGGTGGCAATAAAACAATTTTCACAGACATTTTTGTTCCCTTCAAGTGATGTGCCTTTTGATCACGCATGTGCCTGCATGAATGGTCAAGCATAGGTGCGCAAACACTTGGATGTTGCATCTTGCGCAGATGGCTTCACATGGAAGCACACGCGTGCATTAACGCTTCTGCATTTGTAGTCTTGTATGCAACACATGCATGTTTCACACCCCACAGAGAGAGAAGTCTCGCGTGTGTGCTTGCACACTTGATGCATGCACAGGTCATTTGCTTTTTAGGCATCATGCACACTTGCATGCATCCTTTTTCCTTTTCTTCTTTGGAAAAAAAAAAATAAAGAATTGACTTTGACAAGGTGACAGTCTGAAATGGCCTTCATGGTTGGCTGGGCTTATAAACATGGATTGAACACACAGAAACGCTTTTGAAAGACCTGAGAGTGGCAGGAAAAGGAGTTTGAGGTAGGGGTGTAGGTGGAAGATGTGACGTGAATGTTTTTTTTTAATGATCAGTTAGAAGGTGCCTTTGCATGAATCAGCACATGGTTCTGTATAGAAAGGTGTTGATGTGGGCATGTTGGCCTGCATTGAGAGAAAATGCACAGAAGTCTTGTATTGACGGTTGTATACCATTCTCTTAATAGGTCATCAGATGAGGTGTAATTCCAGTAAGATACACTACTTTGAAAGCGGAACAGAGAGGAACAAGATGTCGCCAGTTTCATCCTTTCCAGAAACTGGAATTACATCTCATCCGATGACCTATTCATGCAAAGGCACCTTCTAACTGATTGTTAAAAAAGATTATGTAACATGTCTCATCTGATCTGAGGTTTTATGGAAGAGGGATCTTTTACAAATTTGTTTCAGACCTTCAAATTAAGAATCTTTTGTGTGTGTGTACAGACTTGAAATCAACAGCCGTGATACAGCCCCACTTAGTGAGCTAGGCAAATTGATTTTGTAAATATAGAAAATTCTCTCAGCCCTCATTTTAACCTTTGGTCAGTTGCTCCACAAGAGGTAGTCAGCCTGATGGAGGAACTTAAAACAACCTTTTCTGCTGTTTTGGTGATTTTAATGGGCACAGCCTTTCTGGGGTAATGTAAATGTTTGAACCAGAGGTCTCATTGAAGATATTTTCTCAGATCTGTATCTGCAGTGTCAGAATCTCCAGTATGCCTCTGTACTTCTGTTGATACACTTTCATGTCTAGAGTTTTCAGCTGGCAGCCTGTCGCTGGTTTCTGACTAAGCAGCCTTCTCATGGCGAGCTGCAAAGAAGTGACCTTTTTCTGACAGCTCAGAACCACAGGAAATAGCTCTTCCAGAACACCTCTGTCCTTGGGCCTTTCATGCAGGAAATGGCTGACAAGAAAAAAAAGCAGTTCTGCCAAGTCTAGACACTGCAGAAAGCCTTGACAGGTTTTCTCAGAAAAAGTGCCAAAGCCACTGTTCCGGCATATTCAGAAACCTTAGTATGCCCTAAGCAGTAGTGTATCTCTGATCACCAAAGAATTGAACATAAATGCAAATAGTTTCAGCGTTTCGTGCACCACAGACAATGGCTGGCCAACATTTGAACCCATCAAAATCTGATGAAGAAGATACATTTTTGAAACAAGTAATAAACAAACATGAAGTCTTGGAGTTGAAGGGACTTCATGCTCTGAAATGACAGTGTCTGGGAGAGGCCAATCAAGAAGTTGAAAGAAAATATGCGAGTCCTTCTATTCATTACTTCAAATTTGCAGATGTCTACTTCATTAATAACTCTGCTTTTGGGGGAACCACAGAAAATAGTCTCCCTGTGGCATTTCCTGTGAGAATGCTGAAGACTCGTAACCTGCCCTTCTCACATAAAAAGGCCCTGGTTGTGTACGTCTTTCAGTTTTAGAAGATGTATTTCAAAGAGATGTGTGAAAGGTGTTTTTTTTGTTATTGATGACTTGTGAGTTGATTTTAACCTGGTGACAGCCCTGATATGGCCCTTTGCAGTCGGCTGGGCTATAAACATTACCTTACCTTAACTCTAAAACCTGGAAAAGATTGACCAGCCCTTCTGACTTGCGCCCAACAGCTCTGACCAGCTGCCTTTCTAAA
Source organism: Conus betulinus (assembly GCA_016801955.1). NCBI lineage: Eukaryota > Metazoa > Mollusca > Gastropoda > Neogastropoda > Conidae > Conus > Conus betulinus. The sequence continues at coordinate 308,727 of JADBJO010002042.1, forward strand.
TTAATGGGAAAAGTCCATTCTTGATGGATGTGAAAGCTGGAAACCGATGCACTTTGGCCAGAACTGTGTAGTTTCCCCAAGTACCTCTCTGCAGTGGATCATTTAGTTGATCTTGGAACCACCACCAGCAACACCTTTATTTACAAATGTGTTGCTGTTTTCTTTCCTTTTTTATTTAAAAAAAAAGAAAAACGGAGAAGGCTTGACAGCGATACTTGAAACCTGATATGGATCTTCACAATGGGGGTTTTTTGAGGACCTCTCCTAGTTTCCACACAAAATAATGATTCTGGCCAATTGGCAGTTTGAGGTCTGCACTAACACTATATCTGACATCCATGAGCCAAGTGTATCTCAGATAAATATCCTTTCTCCTGCTGTCATTTTGGTTACTTGATAAACCAAGGTTCTGAGTCCCCTTTTGTTTGATGAATTTGTTCTGTACCCAGTAGGAGCCACCAGCCTTAGCAGATGATGACTGCAACTTTGTGTGGATAAGACCCAACAGTGGGCAAAGGAAAATGGGTTTACTTTTTCTTACACCAAAACTTATGTCCACTTTTAGAGCTTTCAGCAGTACTTGCAGACCCAGAAATTCATCTGGATAAATTTACCACACCTGCTGTGATGGAAGCCAATTTGGGATCTGTCAGGAACTGAACTACCACACCAGCACTTGAAAACTTGTCAGAAAGCAATGAACATTCTGAGAGTTGTGGCACATACTGATTGGGGCACTGATAAAACTCTGGTCCATCTTTTAGAGTTTGCTGCAAACTTTTCTCTTGGGGATTGCCCATGCGGTTTACAGAAGTTCCATCAGAGGACTTGAGATGACCCAGTAGATGCAGTTACAGCTTCTCTTCGGAAGCGAGCAGAATCCTGCCCTTTAAATAATAAAGTAAGAATGGCAAGGGTGAGAGTAGAAGTAGGTATCAATGATAGAGTGTGAACAAAATTCTTAAAACCAAAGACTTGAATCTGGTAAAGTCCACCCAGATCAACTGAGCCCTTGAAGTTTCTTGATCCCAGACTCGAACTATGACTATTTAGAGATGCCAGCATAGTTCACAGGCTGAGGCAACCACATCCACACAGACATGGAGGTTCCAAGTCTTGTGGATAATGTTAAGGAACAAGACCACAAATCAATCTGAATATGGCCAGCATTGTGGGAGAGAACCCAAGGCAAGGTTGTCCAACCAAAAATGCCATATGTCAAACTTTTCCAGAAATTGGGACAGTACTCCTCTGTTTGCTGCTCCAGAAAGATCTAGCAAGACTTTCCAAGACTACATGCATAGGAAAGTTGAAAACATAATGGAAGATCAGGTTTAAGGAAGATTCAAAACCCTTAGCTGTTGCCATCCCAGAGCGCTTGGCTTTGCCCCTGAAGGAAAACAGTCAAAGCAAAAGTTGGTAGGATGTTGTAAAAGGATGCAGTCAGAAAGTCTAATGGCAAGGTCAAAGGGTGTGTAGACCTGACCAGCCTCCATGAATCTGTGAGGAGAGAGAATTTTCCCCTACCACCAACAGATCAACTTGTAGCCCAACTTGATGCAAAGTCTTCAGCAAAATTTGACTGGATTTTACCAAATATCTCTTTAAGAAAAACCTACCACTGGCAACATTCATTACACCTTTTGGAAGATTCTGGTTCAGAAGAATACCATTTGGTATAGGTACAGGTGTGAAGTCTTACGCAGTGCATGACTGCCGCTGACTGGACAGCAAAGGACCTGCGACTTGGGCTTTCTGGTCCATGGAAAAAAAGACAGCAGAAACATAGTACCAGCCTAAAAAACAGATGCTGAAGGGACTTGAAGAAGCAGGAGTGACGGTCAGTCCTGACAAGTGCCAGTTCTCATGCAACTGTGTGAAAATACCTGGGTCACATATCCAAAGATGGCATCTCCATCAACCCAGAGAAAGAGAGCAATCGCCAGTTTCCTACCACCAGTGAACCTCATGAGAAAGATAAATCATAGGTCCAGATGAGCTGCAAGCAATCGGACTGACAACATACAGCCACTGCAGGATCTGAGAGAAGGCAATGAGTGGACCTGGTACAATGGAACAAGGAAAAGTATTTCAAGGCATTCAGCAGAAGCTGTGTGCAACACTAGTCCTTTCTCATAATAGTCCAAACAAAAGCACCAAAATCTCTGAAAGCAGCACTACAAAACCCAGAGGAGAACCTCAAACTAAATCCAGACAAACGAAGAAGTTGGAAAAAAAATGGAGTACTTTGGACATGGCAAGTTCAGCTAAGGACTGAAACCAGACCACACCAGTGTGAAGGAAGTCCAGGAAATGACTCCACCAACCAAACAAAAGGAACTACGAACATCTTGGGCATGATAAACTATTTCACCAAATTTGCACCGGTGAAGGGTGAAGGGCTAGTAATGACTGGTCAGCAGTGAGGACCCCTTGACCAACTTCCTGACAGGTTCGAGTCTCTAGGCCACTGCTGGGCTGAAACTGATTCTTTCCTCCCTCCTAGCGAGTGCATACTCAGTGTTCAAAACACATGACCAGCACTTTACCAGCTCTTGTTAAACTCTCAGTGGTCACTTTCACCCGATGACCACCCTTGTCTGTCTGACTGAACAATCCTCACAATTATTGGGGACGCCCGCTACTACAGTCAAGCCACATGAATATTCTTCCTTTTTAGTTGTGGCATTCGTATTCACATATCACGACTCATATTCATATCACTAGACTACATGTGATGGAGTGTCACATGCCTTGATATGAGGCTACGTCACATGACAGCATGTGATTCTTTTATAAAGACATCATAGAACTAAAGACATTACTGTTGAAACTGACCACAAACCACTCCTTTTGCTCTGAAAGACCAAGAACCTTGACGAGCTTTCATTTGAAATTCAAAGATTTAGGATGGAGTGAACGAGGTTCATTAGTGAGGTAACCTACACAAGAGGAAATACAGCAACTTTTTGTGGCTGACATTTCGTCTCAGGCTGCTGGTGGTGACCCTTTTGAATAGGTTTGGCAAATGGGGATTGATACGTTTGTCCAGTCCGTTACCAATTTACCAGCAACTGATTGCACCTCCCAAGAGACCAAATTACAGCAGCAAATGGATGAAGCCTGCAGCAAAGTGGAACACTACTGTGTCATGCTGGACCATTGACATAGAGGACACTATAGCATTGTGATATGCTGCATTCTGGCAAAGTCACGTTGAACCATCGACATAGAGGACACTATAGCATTGTGGAATGCTGCGTTCTGGCAAAGTCATGCTGAACCATTGACAGAGAGAGGACACCATAGCATTGTGATATGCTGCTTCTGGCAAAGTCATGCTGAACCATCAACATAGAGGATACTATAGCATTGTGATATGCTGTATTCTGGCAAAGTCATGCTGAGCCATCAACAAAGAGGATACTATAGCATTATGAAATGCTGCTTCTGGCAAAGTCATGCTGAACCATCGACATAGAGGACACTATAGCATTGTGATATGCTGCGTTCTGGCAAAAGGAAGTGTACGGTGTCCAGGGATGTCTAAACAAATCCAGGCCCTTGTAGAAAAGTGTACAAACTGCATCCAGCAAGGACCTTTTCCACCAGAGCCACTGACCCCAATCCCAACCGTAGAATAGCTTTGGCAGAAAGTGGACACAGATCTGTTCAAGCTAAACAAAGATGTACCTACTAGTCATCGACTACTGTTCCAAATACAATGAAGTGGCCCACCTGACGAATACCAACTTGTGTCATCAGCCACATGAA
>JADBJO010002042.1:317500-340000 GCA_016801955.1 Conus betulinus
TGAGAGGTTAGAAATGCTTCAGTCAAATGCCGAATGTCCCCTCTTCACTCCACTTGCCCCCTTCATCCTCCGGTTCCTTAATTTTAACTCTTGAAGGTTGGCAGCTGTTCTTAAGAGGAAACGTAAGAGTTGGGACTGTACTGTCTCTAGCGTTCTACATGAAATAGTTGAGCTGTGAAGATTTTTTTCACCTGAGCTATTCATAAAGAAGTCGCAATAGTATGGGCCATGTAGTCCAGGTACAATGTGCGTAAATGACGGAGTAGGACATCTATTTTTTTTTCTGATCTGCCAACGAGGCAGGTAGCAGGTAAACAGTTGTTGCCTGCCTGCTGGCAAAACCACCTGCAAGTTTATGGGTGATAATTTCAAATTCTGCGAAGTAGCAAGTAATCAAGAAACTGGTAAATGGTCTACTGTTACCTTGCATTTTGTCAGTAAGTGGCTTCCAAAATGACATTTTCTTTACTGGCAAATAGTGCTCATGTTGTGAAGGGTAACTGTAAGTTAAATCTTACCTGATGGTGGCAAAACGATGCTAAATTAATTCTCCATGGCAGATGTTTTATAGGTTGCTCTTGTCCAGTGGGTAGGTCACTGAATTGTCAGGGGAGCTGTCCTCTTTTTAGAACTGCTGCAAATGTTTGATCAAGATCATAATTACTGACATGGAAAAAAAAACTGAAAAAGGAAAGTGCCATAAATACCTTTTTACCATCTAGGTTGCTCAGAATATTATAGATTGGCCCATACAGAAGTGACCAGGCATCTTTGAATACATGTACTTTCCAGTCATGTTACTGATTTTCAGATTTTTCTCAATCATGTTTTGTTCAAGCTTCTCTCTCTCTCTCCCTCTCTCTCCCCTCCGACCCTCCCTCTCACTCTTTCTCCCTCTCTGTCTGTCTCTCTCTCCCTCTCTCTTTCTCCCTCCCTCCCTCTCCCTCCCTCCCTCCCGCTCATTTTCTGTCTTTTTTTCTCACCTTCCAATTGTTCTGAATATTTTTTGTTTTTTCTCAAGAGAATACATAAAACATTTCTCTTGTTCATACTGTTTCTGAAAGTGTTAGTGTGAAATTTAGCAACTTATAAAGCTCTTGTAAAATGATGAAGCACAAAGCCAGTGCAATCAAAGATAGGTTTAATCATGAAAGGATGCTATTCCACAGTGTTCATTGCCCATGTCCCTTTTTGATATGGCGCCATCTTTTGGGGGATAGTTCTCTTTTCAAAGGTCTGGCCTGATCTAGACCTTTGTGGTTAAACCCTGATATGACTGTGCATGATAAGGTAGTCTATAGTATAAATGAAGCTTGAAATTTGTAAAATGATTGCCAGTTGTTTAGTACAGTTCAAACACTGAAATGATCATGAGGAAAAAGTACTGCTGAGATGCAATCTGTCATTATTGCCATTAGTCAAGAACCAATTGATTTTGAAAGGGGTCTGTTGTTGTTTGTGTCTGTGCGTGTGTGTGTGTGTGTACGTGAGAGAGAGAGAGAGAGAGAAATTCTGTGGTGTGTGGAATAGAAAAAAGTAAAGGTGGGTTAAGATGCATTTTCTGCATGCGTGCATGCACTCCCCCCTTGTGTGATTTTGTGTTGTATATTTGATTTAAAGGTCTTTTTGGATTATGGATAATTTGGCCACTCCTGGTGATCTACGGTGTAGACTTGTTGGTTGGTTGACATTGGTTTGGGACTAGGAGCAGGGTTTTTCCAGCCCTGGGATGCTTGTGGTAGATGGGAGTGTCCCTTGTAGGCCCACTATGAGTTGAGTGATGCAAAAACCGTCCGTTGGGTAGTTTGTCAACTTCAAAATATTGACTGTAGTATTCTGCAGTTACCAAGTTCATTTTGGTGTTCCATGTGAAGATATTTACTCCCACTTTCTGCCAAGAGCGTGAAGGATATATGGGATAGAATGGATTTGTTTAGCCTTTGAGGTACAGACGGGGCTCATAATACGTTTTTTCAATTTCTGTTGCCAGGTCAGAATGGAATGTTTCTTGCCCGTCGTTTAGTTTTTCTTCGATTCCAAGGTGGCAAGTGTGCATTTTCTGAATCATTTCTGTTCTGAAAGATTATCTTCTGTCCCTTCTGGAGAATGCCATCGATAGATGCTAGTTTATGTCTGAAGTTCCAGAATTTGAAAATGTTGCTGTTGCAGTCTTGTCATTTTTCTGGCCAGCCATTTTGAATGGTTGATGGAGAATTTGAAGTTGAGGGTAGTAGTTTTACAGATTTCCTGCATTTTTCTGTTGCTGACAGGCATATTAATAATGCTGTGTACATGATATTCTGGATGTTTAGATCGTCATTCGTTTCAGGCAGGTATTTGCATTAAAGCTTATCAGCCACTGGGAGGAGTTTGCTAAGGATATGAATAATGTTCAGATTGTACTGTAGCAGCTGCAGGAACATTAACTGGAGGCATGGTGGGGTTTTGTGTGAAGCATTCATTAGGAGTTAATGGGCATTAACATACAAGACCAAGAGTTGACCTTATTTACAGACAATTGCTCACCGTTTCATTTAGACTTTCCTTTTACAAGGCTCATCTCTCTAGTGGACAAGGAATATCTAAAGCACATACATGAATAAAATGAACAAGCTAAAAAAAATACATATCTTTTGAAATATTTATACAAATCATACCGAGCGCAACACAATTTTGGGCAGGCAGTTCATATGATCAATAAACTTAAAAAGAGGAATGGCACAACTTCAGCCAAAATGCAGAATTTATGTTCCAGATCGCTTGCTTAAACTGAACAAAACTATGCCCAGATCAAGAAAGAGCTTGTTGTAGTTGCATCTGGATGCAGGCTATTCCACCAACACATCTATGGCCAGAAAAATCACTGTAGAATCTGACCACAAACTTTTGGAATCAATCTTTAAAAAGAAAAAAGAGAAAAACTTGCCAAAATCAATACAGAGACGAGCACACTTGACAAGAGTTTCACCTTGCTTGTTCTGTGTGCTTTGTCCCCATTTGTATTGGGCAAATTGATGTAGAAAGCAGCATTTGTTTGGAGTTGCAGGCATTGGCAGATGATGTTCAGAGATCTGCAAGGGAGGTAATCTGTTGGAGCTTGTGTTCAGTAAGATTAACCATGCCATTTTCACAGGACCAGTGGATGTCACTGGTGAGCACACCCAAAGCAGTGTAGCCCAGTCAACATAACAGTTCTGTCAGAGAGCAAATCCAACACGTCGGTGTGAAATGATGTGCTTGTAATACAGACGGTCGTTATCCTGATTGTTATCCTGGTGTGCAGTAGAGTTCTGTTGGAGAAATTATCCAGGATGTGTTTGTAAATGATGTGCAGACAGTTGTCATCCTGATTTTTTTCCTGATTTGTGCAGTGGATATATTGATAGTAGTTGCAGGATGGGAGAAATATGAGAGTGAGAGGGAGAGATCAAGTTGCTTATAGTGAAGCTGACCGCAAAGGGCCATATCAGGGCTGTCACAGATAGATGGGAGGGTGGGATAGATACTGGGGTGGAGAGGGAGCAGGAAAACCATCTTCCCTCTCACCGAGATGAGCACTTGCCACTCCTTGTGTTCTGTGGTCCCTAGACAGGTACCATCATCTTGACTTCAGGATGGCATTGTACCTCCATTGATTTGAAGCATACAGAGACCCCAATGGCAAAATCATTACTTTCTGTACAGTATATGAAATGCTGTTGCTTTGACAAACTTACAGAGCATATGTATGCAGTTATATGAGATGGATGTTCGTTACTGACCACAAAAAGAAGTACATGCAATACACCCCAAGCCCAAATCCAAAAGCTTGATCTTGATCCACCAGAATTTCCTGTTCACACTTTTCTGTATCACATTCCAACAGCGGAAAAATGGAAAATGACATTCTGTTCACACCTGGTTGGACAGGCCAAGATGGTGATCGTTTTTTTTCATCAGCAAATGGATTTGAGCGAGCAACAGTGGGTGCCAGCATGCGTGAGCGAGCGAGCGAGCATGTGTAGCAAGCGCGTGTTGGCTGGGGTTGGTCAGCAGTCTATTAGGATACTGTTTTCCCAGACAGCCAGTGGTTGGAGGAGAGTCCCAATGCTGAAATCATCACCTGTTCATAATCCAACATGCTACTGCGTTCACAAGCCTACAAAAGCATGATACTGTGTCTGTAAAAATACGATACGGACATTCATTGCTGACCAAGACGGGACGTTTTCACCTCTTGCAAAATATGTCCATCGACATGCGAGCTCCCAAAGTCTGTAAAGATGACCACCACACCACAGTAGGCGGCCACTTGACCTGTGATCTTCCAGTCCACGCAGCCTGTGAAGATGTCTACTACACACCACTGTAGGCGGCCACTTGACCTGTGACCTCCCAGTCCACACAGCCTGTGAAGATGACCACCACACCACAGTAGGCGGCCACTTGACCTGTGACCTTCCAGTCCACACAGCCTGTGAAGATGACCACTACACCACAGTAGGCGGACACTTGACCTGTGACCTCCCAGTGCACAGCCTGTGAAGATGATCACACTAACCATACTAGGCGGCCACTTGACCTATGACCTCCCAGTGCACAGTCTGTGAAGACCACTACACCACCACAGTAGGCGGCCACTTGGACATGTGACCTCCCAGTCTGCAGCCTGAGTTGGTGACCACTGCACTGAAACAGATGGTCACTCTGCTGACGACGTTTTGGTGGAAAGTGGGAGGGAGGTGGGAAGGGGCATGGTCAGCAAGATGGGTATGTCTGGGGGTATAAGCAAGTCTTGTGGGTTGCAATTTGCAGTTGTGTGTGTGTGTGTGTGTGCGTGTGCCATGCAAGTGTTTGAGAGAGAGTGAAAACCTATTCTTTTAGTTTGAGATAAATATTTATAAGCAACCTTGGCTTGGGACGTAATGGAGGACATAATCAAAGGGGATGGGGAGGTAGCAGTCGTGGGAGTGTGGAGTAGGTTGGTAGGGTTTGAGAGGGGGAAAGGGTGGGGTGTGGGGGGGGGGGGAGGCTTGTATTTGTTAGGGGTGGGGATGGGGGTTGGAGAGGGGGAGGGGAGGGGAGGGGGATGGAGAGGGGGTAGGATGGGGAGGAGGGAGGGGCATGTGTTTTTAAATTCTTTTCTTTTGTGTGCAGGTGTCCCAAGATGGTTGAAGAATTTGAATTGGCATTGCTAAGGCTGGCTGTGAGGTGAGTGTCATATTGTGTGATTGTGTTTGTTTCAGTAGAATAAAATGGTTGACGGATATTATCCTATGGTGTGAGGGGAGGGAGAGGCTTGTATGTGTGGGAGATGGGGGTTGGAGAGGGGGGTAGGGTGGGTGTGGGGAGGAGGGAGGGGCATGCTTTAAATTTCTTTTGTGTGCAGGTGTCCCAAGATGGCTGAAGAAGTCGAATTGCCATTGGTAAGGCTTGCTGTGAGGTGAGTGCCGTAGTGTGTGATTGTGTTTGTTTCAATAGAATAAAATGGTTGAGACTAATATTATCCTATGGTCTGGGAGGAGGGGGGGGGGAGGGAGAGGCTTGTATGTGTGGGGGGGAGGGATGGGGGGTTGGAGAGTGGGGAGGAGGGAGGGGCATGCTTTAAATTCTTTTCTGTTGTGTGCAGGTGTCCCAAGATGGCTGAAGAAGTCGAATTGCCATTGGTAAGGCTTGCTGTGAGGTGAGTGTCATATTATGTGATTGTGTTTGTTTCAATAGAATAAATTGGTTGATACTAATGCTATCCTATGGGAGGGGGGGGGGGGGGGGGGGGGGGGGGGGGGAGAGGGAGAGGCTTGTATGTATGTGTGTGGGGGGGGATGGAGAGGGGGAAATGTGTGGGGGGAGGGGGTAGGGTGGGGGGGGGGAGGAGGGAGGGGCATGCTGTAAATTCTTTTCTTTTGTGTGCAGGTGTCCCAAGATGGCTGAAGAAGTCGAATTGCCATTGGTAAGGCTGGCAGTGAGGTGAGTGTCGTATTGTATGATGGTGTTTGTTTCAATAGAATAAAATGGTTGATAGCAACATAATCCTAATTCCTTATGTTATTTGTGCAGGTGTCTCAAGATGGCTGAAGAATTTGAATCATCGTTGGTAAGGCTAGATATGAGGTGAGTGTCATTGTGATTGTGCTTATTTCAATCGAATGAAATGGTTGATAATAATATAATCCTAATTCCTTATGTTACCTGTGCAGATGTCTCAAGATGGCTGAAGAATTTGAATCGTTGGTAAGGCTGGATATGAGGTGAGTGTCACTGTGTGATTGTATTTGTTTCAATCTGCTAAGATGGTTGATACTAACGCAATCCTAATTTCTTATGTTATCTGTGCAGGTGTCTCAAGATGGGTGAAGAATTTGAATCGTTGGTAAGGTTGCATGTGAGGTAAGTGTCATTGTGTGATTGTATATGTTTCAATCTGATGAAACAGTTGATACTAAAATCTGCTTTCATGATATAACAGCGATGGAGCAGGGAGGGAGAGATTGGATGTATGGGGAGATGGAAGATTTGGGGGGGGGGGGGGGGGGGGGGGGGGGGGGTAAGTGTTATTTACAGGAATATTGTGTCCATTTTTTTCCACAGGTGTCTGGAGAATGGAGATGGCTGCGGATACAGGCCACTGACAGGTCTGGATATAAGGTGTGTAAGATGAGTAGTGTGAGAGAGAGAGACTGCATGTAGATGTGATTTTATTGCCATACATAATTATTTGTTCATTTTCAGGTACGCACATCCATCGTGGGCACAAGCATGAAAGAAGAAGCTGGGAAGGAGGTGCACTGGAAGCGAGTGTCGGTGGTGGAGACAGGTAGGTGGTGGATGTTTTTGATGTCGGAGGAAGTTAGAAGATGGACAGGAAGTGTACATTATTTAAAGGGATAACATGATGTTAATATGAAATTTTTCCCCCCTTGCACTGAAGGTTACTATCGGTATTTTCACATTCAGGCAAGGAAACGTTTATTTCAACAATTGAATTGAATGCAGCATGTGTCGTGCATTAACAGTTTTTCTAGCATGACATGGTGCTAATTGTTTTACACATTGTATAAGGGAAAAAATGGAGGCAAAATGAAAATCATCTTCCCTTGCCATTTTTTGTCTTTTGTTTGATATTGCATACATTTTTTCTATGGAGTTAAGGAAGAAAATCATGGAGGAAGGAAGAGAGAAGATAATGGCAGCAGTGTTTCACTGTAATCAAGAAACTGTCATGGAGAGAAATTACCACCCTTTCCCCTCCCCCTCCCTCTATTCTTAGGGTTTAGACCATGTGCACTACTTATCTTGAGATATAGTGTTCTTAGACTCTTTTTACCAATAAATGGAACAAATCCCTTCTAGTCACTAGTATTGAGAACAGGAAATGGCTTTTTGTTGTACATTATGACCAGAATTAGCGAGTCCTGCATAATGAAACCAATCGGTTAGCATTTTTGAATATTGACTGTTGAGTTTTGCATTGCACTTGCAGAATTGATGTTCCAGTGGCCAGCGTTACAAATGCTGGAAAGGACTAATCCTGGTTGGTATGTATTGGGAGAAACTTGGTAATTGTATCAAAGCAATCCAGCATTGCATTCCTAAGTAATTAAAAATTAAATGCTTATCTGCAGACTGTCATTCAGACTTGGCTAGTGTTTGCGAATTTTGGTTTATGTTGTGGCAGGAGGCCACCAACCTGCTTGTTGCTGATGTGAATGTAATGATTATCAGAAACACTTGCAGTGTGTGTTGTCAGCTGGATTGCTTATTTGAAGACCTGATATGTTTGTGTTGTCAACTGGTGTCTAGTCATTGCATGAAGCCAAGGTATTTATTTACCCACTTCGCATGCATTTTTACTGCAAGGACTGGCAAACCTTTTGCATGCATTTTTCCCATGCATTGTTGTTTGCTAAAATCGTTTCACTAACAATTTAAGTTTTGTGTTTAAGATACTGAAGTATATAATGAATAAGTAAGACATTTAATGCATACGTTTAGTTACACATGTGAAGGATTTCTGTTTAATTAATGGGTGTACTTTTCATTGTCATACCTTTGGTCCAGGGAAGGAATGCACATGGTGTGATGTTGCTTAAAGAGCCAGCTGTGTAGGTGCTGAACATTTTTGTCTAAAAAAAATTGCTAAATTCAGGTGACTGTGCTGTAATTCAGGCACTTAGTTTATATAGTAATGGTGAAGTTTGCTGAATTTGGTTAGTTGGTTGAATAAGTACAGTGTGTTCTGGAAGCTGGGAGAAGGTTGCAGTAATCTTTTACAGCTCGGAGAAAGGTTGCAGTGATCTTTTACAGCTCAGTCTCCGTGGAGAAGGCTGACCATTTGGGGTATTGGTGTGTGTTGGTCCCTTGTGTGTTATTTGGTAGTGGGATGTAGCCATGAATGGACATGTAAGATGGAGAGTTTAACTATGTCTGGTCTGTTTGCAGATTCTTCTTTGTCAGGACCCATGGCTGAAAGTGTTCCTGAACGTCAGTTTGCTCTGGACTACCTCTGGTAGGCAGCTTCCGGATCAAGATTTGTGCAGCAACTTTCAATTGATCAGTAATAGTTGTTTGATCAGATGTGAACATATTACAGCAATGATCAGATATGAATACATTATAGCTATCTCCATGAAAACACCAAGATGTTTCATCTGGTATGAGATAACATTTTTAATCTTAAGATTTTATGGACGAAAGATTTTAAGCACTTCCAGCATAGTTTTGAGAAAATCTTAACAAGTCTGTTGAGTGTGTGTGTGTGTATGCATTTTTTTCATGTTCCTTTTTTTGGCGTTTATGCAAAGTTGACTTAAAGGTGACAGTTCTAAGGTAACTTGCTGTCTGGCCAAAAGATGAATAAGCTGAATGAAAATTATTTTAACATTAAAATCCTTTAGTGTGGTTTTCCACCTTTTATTTTTATGCAGTGCATTGCATTTGTTGATGAACTGATCACCTTTATTTACCATACCCATATTTTCATTGTAGTCTTTTGACTAACAGTATGGATGACATTGATTTTTCTAAATGGATCCTGAAAACTTGTGCTACAATGAAAGAAAAAAGATCTATTTGCAGTATGAATGACAGAAATGAAATGGTTTTGTTTTCTCCTCTGCATAGAAAGTATGTCCCCATCCCTCGCTCATTTAACAGTGCCCCTACTTCACCTTTTTTCAAATTCTCTGAACATTTTTTTAGCTCTGGAAAATCTTTTCTGTTGGCTGTGATAGTATTGTATTGTCTGGTACCATTTCCAATCAAGTTCCACACAAGTTAACTAATATAAATATTATCAGAAAATAAGTTGTAGCCTTGATTTACAAGAAACTGAACAAGTATAGTCACAAAATCATATGCCAGAGCAAACCCAGAAAAGGTGGTATTTTTTTCCCCAAATGTACATAGTGTTAAGATTTTTTCTCAAAACTATGCTGGGAAAACAGTTATTTTCCCGAATATACATCAAAGTCATAATAACCTATTAAGAATTGGCTAAATACCATGATTTCATTCCCCACTTTGTAGGCGTATCCTGAATATACTGTCTAAAGCTATATCTACCTTTATTTCTAACCATACAGTCCATACAAATGTTCTGAAAAGTTTGAAACAATCGTTGACATTGTATAATGTGCAGTAAGTCTTTGTGCAATGGGTTATGGGCTAGGTGGTTTATGTTGAAAATACAGTTCAAGCAGTTAATGCGTTTTTCTAAACATTTTTGGCAACTGAACTCAAGATCCTCAAAATCTTTCAAAAGCAAGATTTCTTACGGAGGTTGTAAAGACTCTGCACCATGGAGTCTCTTTTTTCTCCTTTATTGCCTTTCCAAAGCAAAGAGCTCAAACCAGGAACACTGCCCTGGGAACTCTTCTCTCTCTCTCTCCGCACTCGGCGCACTGAGCACTCTCTCGCGCTGATCGCTCACTCGGGGACCACTCTAGGCAACACTGTTGGATGACACTCTGGGCGACACTACTTGACACTCATGCCACGCCTCAAATATATACAGCTTGACCAGACTGCAAAGCCGACAATGCAGCGCCTCGGGCAAAATGAGCCTCTCGAGACAGCAAGTGATGGAATTTGTGCTATCTGCCGCAGTTTTCTGCGTTGTCTAGCTTGCCGTACATTCAAAGTATCCAAACATATATTGGACATCGATGAAAACCTCAGAACCCAAGGAATAAAATGTAGTAAGTCATCTTTGACAATTCTGTGGCTCTGTAAAGTTATCGATGATTTAAAGTCCGAGAATGAAGCCACTTTTAATGAGTTTACGCCATATTTTCCTTTATTTTGATGAAATATACTTAACAGCATGAAATAATTTTGTAATGAATGAAAAGCTGACATTTTTGCTCTTTTTATACATATAAATTTCATTATCCAAGATGCCATCCAAGCGAAGAACTTTGCGTTCAAATTTGATAGAGAAAACAACTTGCTTTATCGTCACATGGCCGTCGCCATGTGCGTTTAAACACGATCTTCGATAAAATGTTGTTCTGTTGGAATGGTCCATCGGATGAGAATGTTTGTATATTTTCGGCTGCTTCTAGCATAGAAACGAAGTTATTAAAAAGATTTCGATAGGGAAGTTCGAATTTCATAAAAGAACAATTTAGATCAAAACTCCAACAATGAACAAAGAAGGCGGCTCGCTCAAGGGACCCGGCGCCGTCAGTCATTTCGTATAGTCGCAAGCATGTACAGAAAAGATAATAGGCATGCGATATATGAAATGAGAGCTTACGGACTTGACTTTAAATGCGCATTCATGGATTCTTTGGATTCTCTCATACTTTTTGTGAAATCAAGAATTATTTACGGTTTGTTCGTCGAACAATTCAAAATGGCGCCAAGATTAATTTGGTTGAAATACCAGTTTTTAGGGAAAATATGGGCTTCTCGGTCCAATACGATTGTAATGAATAGAATACATTAATTTTTATGACTTCAGCGATGTATACACAACTATGTGTGGGTTGTGAGGTATTCATGATTTAAAGAATTCACACAATTAAAAAAAAATGAGATTCAACCAAGGGAGGTAAGGGGGAGGATAACTCGTGAACAAAATATCTCGTCTACGACGGGTGACTAAGAAATACACACTGTTGGCACCTGGCTACAAGTTGGTTTAGGGAGAACTGTTTCAGCACCGAGAACACTGACATAGAGTTAGACTGTTCATGTTTTTTTGGATGGAGTAATGTTTTGAATTTTTTCATTAATTTTATAGAATAGATGAGTAAAAAGCAATATTTTTTTTTTTTTATTGAGGTTTTGTTTAAAGTAAGTGTATGTGTTGCTTAGGTACCTCACTAGGCATGATATCTTGTAGCCATGTAGCGCAAAGTCATGCAGTAGGCATACGGTTAAATCATGCACAGTGTACTCTCAAAACTTTGTGGATGTGGTGTAGCGTATATGGACTAGTCCGCAGGTAGTGACACTTTGATGTCACTTAAAACTGTAACTGAAACTGTCATGTCCATTGATCTTGCAGCTCTTATTTTTCATGCCTGATTTAATGCACAAGATGCACAAATTCTGGCCACCACAAACTATTTCTCGAGTTCCAAGTGCAAGCCGTCTTCATAAGTTTCAGAAGTGGTAAATCCAGATTGTCAAATCCATTGTGTTCTATTTTTTCATAGTCTGTTTCCATTATGAAAAACAGATCTCTAGGACTTAACTAGCAGTGAGAACCTTGTTGTGCAGAAAACATCAAAAGTCGATTACATTTGGGGATGGGTGGGGGAAGGGAATAAACTGAACATGTCAAAGTAACTAAGAAAGTCGGACTAAAACATTGAGCGACACAGTTTGCATATAGCTTTGCTTTTTTCCTTAAAAGTTTCCATTTGCCTGAAAAAAACTTTTGTTTGTTCCAGAGTGGCTGCTGATGTCGATAGTGCCAGAGTAAATGCCATCGTCTGGATCACTCCCAATTTTTTTAAGCAGATTGGATTTTTTAATTCGATGTAATAAACATCTTTCTTTGGGTGGTGTGGTGTTTTTTTTTTTTTTCCAGTTTATCTCTTGTCTCTCCCTCTCTATGTCTTGTGTACTCGCTTCCCCCCTCCCCCCCCCCCCCCCCCCCCCCCCCCCATATGGTTCCAGCTTCCTACAAGTGAAGCTAAAACCATATGAGAAAAAAAAAATTATCTCTTTATGTGCTTTTATTCTGCTCCTGTATTATACATATCACTGGCTGTTAGCGGGCGTGGTTGTTGACCATTATCATTCTAAACCTGACTGAACTAGAATGCATGGCTATGCAAAGCATGACCTTTAACTTCGTCATTTTCGTATCCAACATGCAGTATCATGCAGACATGCTGATACTGATTTGGAATAATGGAAAGCCTTTATATATTGTAGGGCTCTCAAGTTGAGATCAGCTAAATATAGTGCTTATAATGAAGATGCACATTTCAGCATATTAGCAATTAGAAAAGATCCTGTGCAAGCAAGAGACTGGTCGTCTTTTCTATGTGGGTGAAACCCTTTCCTTTAAACGAGGTCTACACTTCGAACAAAATGGTGCAGGGAAGTGTAGTGCTACGAGACTTACGAAAGTCCAGAAGCTTTATGTACTTGCTCCTTGACTCTAAAACTCTAAGTGTTCAGTGTAACTGATCACGATCGCGCGTAAAATTTTGGCCAAAACTGCATGAGTGCATGGCTGTGTTTCTGGTGAGCAAAGAAACTCATTCGTGCACAGTGGCCAGTTGAGTAGTCCAACAAAATTTGTGCAGATCCAGATCCCATGACTTTAATTCGCCATTAAACACGCACACGTGCTCCCATCCATGTCCCATAGCATAAACTCTCTTGCACCCATAGTGTACCACGTTTATTAAAACGGCGTACGCTTTTACATGCACACGCGCTTGTATCTATCTGGAAGGAAGGAAGCTGCAAATTGAGCACATGTAAACGCGCTGCCCTCTACCACTATGAGGATGTAAACTCGGCCATTAACTAACCTTTACCATACACATGTAACGCCCTCTCCTCCCCCCTTCCACAGACCACGCACGCTCGCACACCTCGTTAATCGACATAACGCACGGAGTGTAGTGCACTCACAATTGCTCCCCCCAACCGCCACACGCGCACGCACGCACGCGACAACGCGAAACTCGCACTATCTCTACACGCTGACCCATACACAATTAGCACATTGGCTTGTTTTCACTTTTGGCTTATAGCTCAGTCGACCACAAAGGGCAATAAGACTATCGTCGTGTAAAAAATCGACTCTCAACTCGTTCACACAACAGTTGAGTGGGTTTTCAGATGTTATTTTAATAAAATTAAATAAGTTGGAGTTAATCTCATTGAAGAATAAAATCGCGTTGGGCTGAACAAGATTTTAATGGAAATGAAATCGTCAGAGTCCCAACACTAAAAGAATATGTTGCATTGTGGCGCATGAGATGGAATGCACCCTTCACCAATTGCTTTATTGCAGACGATCGTTATTGTCGCCGATTGTATTGTTCAATTACATTTAACTACTTTGTTCAATGCACACGTGAACTTTTGCGGTTACATATGTCTGTCGAGTTTAAATGGCCGACACCTTCGTGTAGCCTTTGTAAAGGTATCCCGTGCGAATTTTTTTTTGGATAATTTTATTAACATCGTATTTCTACAAAACGCTGAACGAAGAGGCGGCACACTTCAGAACGCATTGCTTTAGAACGCATTACTTTCAAGAAACAAACGTAGGCCTGCATGCTCTCGCCCATAGTCGCGCAACAGAACGCACCACGCCTACATAGACACGCTAACACAAATACAAAGAACTGTCCACAGTGAAGGTAGATGCAAACCTCCCCGTTCAGCCAGTCTGCTCCCCCCCCTGCACCCAATGACCTCTCGACACGCCGAGTCGCGCGCGCGCGTGCGCGCTGCTCTCCACTACCCCCCCCCCCCCCATCCCTTCCCAGTACATTTCCCCCCATCACTTCCCCATACATCTGCATTTCAACACTCCAACACACGCACAAACGCATGCACGCACACTGCTTCCGCACATCCGCATCAGCTTGACGTTCTTGACCTCATCTGAACACATCGACCCACGCACACATACTCGAACCATTTGATGCTAGAAAGTTGGCAGGTATGTGCAGTAGTGTTTATGTTTTCACGCGCACGTAGGCTTATTCTGAAGACGAAAATGGTTCGCTAAAACTGGAAAGATATTTCCGCCTTCCAACTGATGGGTTTCCATTCAGATCTGTAGTGGACGCTACAGCACTGTCTTCATTACATTTAAAACGGGACCAACAGTCTGAGAGTAATGGGGAGAAAATGGGTCCGGCTCCAGGAGACCGCCTTTTATGCTGCCAATTTTTTTTTTTTTTTTTTTTTTTTTGTAACCCAGTTTAGAAATAAAAATCTGTTGAAAATAGGGGGAGAGGACTGTTTTGTGTGGCGATTGTATGATTTACTTTTTTTTTTTTTTTTAAACTCTTCGTTTCAATGAAACTAGGATTAGAAATGCTTTCGACGCAGAGCTGCCACCTCCCGTTTCACCGTTATTCCAGAGAAAGTAATTCGGAAAATATTTAAAAAGTCGGGCATAATGCGGTAAAAAGAAGTCTGTAACAAATAAAACCATGCATTGTTGCTCAATGGACAAATTCGTTCAGTAAAATACACATGCTTATCGTGCGAATGAGGGCAAAAACTCCAAATTTTTCAATAATGACAAACTGAGCTCGCGAAAAAGTCGGTCCTTCAAGTTCTGTCCCTTGCAAACGTTCATGGACAGGCCACGCGCCACAATCAATAATGACAAACTGAACTCGCGAAAAAGTCGGTCCTTGAAGTTATGTCCCTTGCAAACGTTCATGGACAGGCACGCGCCACAATCGGACCAATCGCTATCGTTGAAACGATTCCTACCAATCATTTCACCAGTTTGGGGGGATTTCCACCGATTACATCATATACAATCTATCAGACTTTACTTTGCCTTTAGTTGACGTAACGTCTAACGCTTCTCCTTAAACAAGGCATTGCCACTGTGTACAGCCTGTACACTCTTTAAAGAAATTACGCCCACAGGAAAGGAATCCATCACGACTGAAAGGTTTAGATGGCACCCACACACTTGGATTGAGTTGGTGGGTCCTTGGGAAGCGCGCGTACCATTCTGTGATAGCACGTAACGGCCCATTTCCAAGTTTCGCTTGCATTTACTTTAAGACAATTTTGTGACGTTTTCCTGCATGGGACAATTGATTACCGTGTCCCATCACCCTTTCACCCATACATCTACACCATTCCACCCCAATCTCCACAACTAACTACTGTTTTACTACTCGCTGCTGTTGGGCTGCTATAAAGAGTCCACAACATAAGGTGAGAGGGGAAGGTGAGAAGGGGAGGGCAAAGGAATGAGTAGGGAAGAGGGAGCACACGCACACGCAAGCGTGCTTACGCATGGCTCTCTCCACTAAGCATGAACTTGCTGGATAAGTATTGACTCCTCAAAAAGGCCTACCAAACTCTTGAAAAGACGAGCATGTTGTTGAATGAGACAAAATGGCTAAAATGTAAGATGCAAAGCATATAAACGTACTCCCAGTTTATCCTCAATAAGCGCGAGATATTCCGTAAAGAGGAAAAAACCGTCTTGGGCTGGTGTGATCGTTAGTAATGGCTATTCTGGTAAACATCGGCCAGCGTCTGTGACCTATAATGAACATGCTTACAATTTTTTCAGAAAGATCGGCCAAGTGCTTTCTGAGATTCTCCATAAAGAAGGAAACCGTTATGGGCCGTTTATTAACGGCTATAACGGTAAACTTAAAACATCGGGCATCATCCTTGACCCATAATGAACATACCCACACAATTTTAAGAAATATCGGCCACGTACTTTCCCGAAATATTCCATAAAGAAGAAAGGCCGCTGCGGCTGTTAGTAACGGTATAAACTGTAAACTAAAACAACAAACATGGGGCATTTATTCGTGACCCATAAAGAACATGCCTATAAATTTTCAGAAAGATCGGTCAAGTGCTTTTTGATATATTCTATAAAGAAGAAAAAAACCGTTACAGGTGTTAGTAACGGCTATAACGGGGTAAACTAAAGCATCGGGCATAATCTGTGACACATAATGAACATTCCTGCTAATTTTCACAAAGATTGGCCTGGCACTTTTTGAGAGATTCCATGGAGAAGAAAAAACCGTTACAGCCGTTAATAACGGTAAACTAAAACATCGGGCATCATCCGTAACCCATAATGAACATACCTGTTAATCGGCCAAGTGCTTTCTGAGATTCTATAAAGAAGAAAAATCGTTACAGCTGTTAGTAACGGCTATAACGGTAAACTAAAACATCGGGCATTATTCGTGACCCATAATGAACATTCCTACAAATTTTCAGAAAAATCGGCCAAGTACTTTTCGAGATATACTATAAAGAAGAAAAATGGTTACAGGCTGTTACAGACGTTAGTAACGGCTGTAACGTTAGTAACGGCTGTAACGGTAAACTACATCATCGGCATCATCTGTGACCCATAATGAACATGCCTACAAATTTTCAGAGAGATCGGCCAAGTACTTTTTGATATAGTCTATAAAGAAGAAAAACTGTTACAGCTGTAAGTAACAGCTATAACGGGGTAAACTAAAACATCGGGCATCATCCGTGACCCATAATGAACATGCCTACAAATTTTCAAAAAGATCGGCCCAGAAGTTTTGTCTGAAGCGAGTGGAACACAGTTTGACCACGGACGGGACGGACACACACACACACGCGTTTCTTCGTTCCCATTTTAAAGTGCTAAAGAACAGGGAATACAAAAAAAAGGAGGAAAAAAAAAGTAATAAGAGTAACTGTGAAAAGGGAAACAAAGCTAAGGTCTCCATCACTCCATCTAGCCTCATTATTTGAAGATTTGTGTTAAATTCTGATGATGGGGAGGGCTTTAATGCTAGTTTTCAATGAAATTTGAAAAATGTCGAAATCCATGCACAGGCCACACGTCTCGATTAGGATTTTTATCACCGTATAATCTATGTAAGCTTTCTGAGACCTCGCATAAGTTTAAGCCATTTTGATACTACACTGATAACTGATCAAAAGAACAACGCCGTACTAATCATTTCACTATTTGGGGGGGGGGGGGATCTCCACCGATGACATCGTACACAATCTTTAGATACATGACCTGCCTCTCGGTTGACGTCACATTTAAGGCCTTCGCACTCGCCGGCTCGCGGTTGACGTCACATCAAAGGCCTTCGCACTCATCCGTGACCCTATCTTTGCGCCATGTAGAATACCCAAATAGTCCCAGTCCTTTGATTCCCTCCGGCGGGTTGCAACCTCGCCGTGGTCGAAAGGCTTGCACGGTTCAGTGATCACGTGAGGTCTGCTGACGTGGGCATCATTTCTTGAATGGCAGGCTAGCTTTTGAAAACGCTTCTAGGCCTGTATAGTCAAGTTCCTGATAGGCCGAAGCACAGTGTGGTAGGAGTTGATGCCCCTGGTAGGGTCTCTCGTGTCAGGTTAAGGGTACACACAAGTGCGCGCAAACACGCACACGCACACGAGTGCGCGCAAACAATCAAACATGTTTTGTCGTGAAGTAGAATGTCGTTGTGGGATATTATTTCAAGTGAATGTCGCATTACTGACTCGCTCTGCTGGGACACTTCACATACGCGCACACATATAGGATGCGCGCACGCACGTACAAACACACACACACACACGCGCGCGCGCGCACACACACACATACACACACACACACACACGCTAACAGTAGAAAAGTAACCGCTGGATAACACTCGCCAAGGAAGCGAGAGACTGCCGGTAAAGTGCTTGGAATCGTTGATCACGGGGCGGGTTTTCCTCTTCCTTGCCGCTGGACTTTCCATGGTGGGCTGAGTACTTGTATTTCGGATGAGAAGATAGCCAGGATCTCGAGTACGGATATATGTAAAGAAACCCATGGCGAAAAGGGGAGTTGGTGTCTCGGGCAAAACAATCTATATGAAGAAAAGTCCTTTTTTTTTTTAATTAATAAAAATGTACGCATGAAAAAAAGGAGTAGTGCTGGGGGATGGGTGGAAGCGGCTCTGTACTCTCAATCTCTCCTTGTGGGGTGCAGCTAGAATCAGTTTCTATTACAGAGAAATCCTGTAATAACGGAAAAGTTATACAACGCACTGCGATATGATTGAACACGATACAAAACACGACATACACAAGTATTGAAGTAAAATCAGGCACGCAAGATCTTTTACATATGTCTGTTTATTCTTTCAAACGAAACTAGCAAAGTCATGATGTAGGATGTGCATGATACTGTACTGGGAAAACAAACGGACATGCATCAAAGCAAGTGCACCGAAGTTACAGAAGACTAGCTTGTATGCCACTCCATAGGTGCCTTTGATGATACGAAGGGGGGAGGAGAACAAAGATATAAATCGACAGTATGGGTGTAAACAAGTAAAAACACAAAATTCAGTTTAAAATTCTGCTCTCTCTCTCTCTCTCTCTCTCTCTCTCTCAAAACAATCATGAAATCAAAGGCAAGTTGTATTGATGTGCCAAAAAAAATTGTACGAAGATCTGGAAAAGAAGAGTAAACAGCTTAATCAACTGATTCCGTAATTTGTACTCCTGGGGTTAAACATGGGGATACCTGTAGACCTGTTTTGTTTTTCTTGTTTAGTAACAAACTTGCTTTGGAGATGATTTAGAATGGTCGACATGGTGTTGCCTTCAACTTGATTGAGCTGTTCATACTGCTTTTCTTTTATTATCTGAAATAGTATCGGTTTACAGATGAATACCTTGCTCTACAAGACAAAACCATTATTGTTGTTTTTGGAAAAGGGAGACGGGGAAAGCTGCCATGTACTGAAACGTGGACTTGGGTAACGAACATGTGACTGTGATTAATTCATACAAATACCTTTTAGTTTACTTTTAAACACGGCTCGGTTGTAGCTTCACATGTCAAAGTAAAATAAGTGTCGCAGAAATATCAGCCATGGTAATTCTTCTCGTGCATCATAATTGGATCGTATATTTTTAATCTGCTGCCGAACCTCTGCCTCTCAGATCCAACCAACAGGGCAATATGGTGCTGCAAACGTGTTGAATTTGAACAATGATGAAACTTTTTAATTAACGTAGCTCTCCAACTGATAATATATACATTGATTTAGGAAAACTTCCTATCTATAATAATTCTCTTAAAAGTGTATAAAATGCTGGCTTAAATTAATGCGAATGGACGAAAGTAGACGTTATTTAAAAGCTTTTAAAGTATTGTGTAATTTGGACACCAATGGCAAGGAGACATCGGTTAGAAATATTCGCCAGTACTTATGAGTTTACTGTTGTGTGAGATAATCAAGGAATTCAGTATACCTACAGGTTCCTTGGTTTCTTTCAGGCAAAGAATGACAGACTGTAGGTAGCAGGACTGACATGATCATTTGTATGAGTGACAGGTTTGCTGAATACACATCATTTAAAACCACGTGTAGTTGAACCTTACAACCTATTGGAACTAGTATGAACAGGAAATGTCACGTACGACTGAAGCCACCTGGATGCGAGAGTATCCACCATGTTAGTCCCAATGGATGTCTCCGACACCCATGAGACGATGATGATGATAAAGTATGTTAAAAGTGCTTTAACCAAGGTATGGTATTTCTGATACTGTTTGTCATCGTACTAGACAGAATTGAACATGAACAAGAATTGCTATTTTCGATTGAGTAGTAAAGTTAGGGGGGCTGAAGTTAATTTCGAATGTTGTTTTCCTGTACTTCATAATCTTAAAAGAAAATGAATCGACCCAAATACCAGAAAACGTCCTCATTAAACCTACTGCTGTCGTCCAACTATTGACGCCGCACTTTTTAAGACTGACAAAATTAATTAATGAAGTTTGAAAATATTACGTCCAGCAATATTCTAGCATGTGTATGGTTGGATTTTTGTTTCATTGTCGACGTGCGAAATCAGATGTGGTAGTCACTTTATTGTGCAAGTGATTATTGTAATGCTTTAATTATGTTGCTATTTACGTCACCTACTGAAGTTTACTCCGAGTAAACCCATTCGTATCCGTATTCATTCGTATACTCTAGAAGTCTCTCTGCTTTTGTCTCTGTCTCTGATTCTGCCCCCCCCCCCCTCTCTCTCTCTCTCTCTCTCTCTCTCTCTCTCTCTCTCTCTCTTCCCATGTCTAGCTATCTCTCTCTGTCTGTCTGATTGCCTGTCTGTCTCTGTCTCTCCTTCACACACACGTACGCGCACACACACACGCGCGCCTCGCTTCTACTAACGTATTTTCTTATTTTAGTCATGAGAGTAGGAAAAGAAAGAAAAATAGAATGAATATATTTAAGAAAAGAAATGCGCCTGAGCACAAGAGAGACAGACAGAAAGGCAGACTGACAGAAACGGAGAGATAGACATGCAGACCAAGGGAGAGGGGGGGGGGGGGGGGGGGGGGGGGGGGGTCGTTATGAAATTTCACTCTCTAAACAGATTTTCGTTCGTGAACAAGATGTCCGTAACTCAGCTCGTTATCAGGACATCAATCGCAGCATTCACGCCTCACGACGCAGTTGCTTTTCAGTCATCAGTGGTGTTTCCAGGGTACTTGAAGTACCAACTGCTCAGAACCACGTTAAACTCTGTATTTCTATGTTGCAAAATCTAAATAATAAAAAAAAACGCACACATTGACACTTTGAAATGCTTCATGCTCTTGATTGAAAAGCATACACTCTGAAACTGCATCAACGGAAATGCAGACTAGACGTTCTTGTGAACTGTATGCGCGGAAAGAAACAATTAACTCTGAAATAGGCTTCTTCATGAGCGGAAATCAAAATCATACACTGTGTAACAGAATATGAACATGAATACAACGTTTACGTCTAACTCATTCACTCTGAATACTTCACGTGCAGAAATCAAAATCATGCACTCGAAAACGCTACACACACAATTCAGAACCATGCATGGTTACATTCTGGACGAATGGAAATTCGATTCATTCATTCTGAAATAGCCTGCTACTTGGTAAACGCAAAACCGTACAGTATAAGACACTGCTTGCACTGAATTAAAAACCATGCGCTCTGAAATACTACAAAAACGAACATAAAAACCATACACTCTGAAATGCCATGCATACAGGTCTCAAAATCATATACACTGAAATGCTACAAATACAGAAATGATATCCACACAGTTCCAAAGCTATACGAACTGAAAAAAGTCATACACTCTGAAATACTATCGGAAGATACATCAATGATTTTTTTCCTATGAAATGTACACGCACTATGTACAAAAGCTAAGCACAAAAACAGAAACCATACACTCTGAAATCTTACATATACAGACATCAGACATCAAAACCATACACTCTGAAATTTGACACCTTCAGAAGTCAAAGCTCTAGACACTGAGCTACTACATGCTTAAAGACTCGCTACTACATACTACCATGCAACACTTCAATTCTTATTGTTTATAGAAAGGGCCACATCAAGGCTGTCACCTTCTCAAAGTCAGTTCCCTTTGTACATGTATTAAACGCACGCACGCATGCACGCACGCACGCACGCACGCACGCACACACACACACACACACACACACACACACACACACACGATATACAGGCCTTATGTTGAAATGCTACACAAATAGAAAAAAAAAAACTGAAATCTTATATGTACTGAAATCAAAATTATACACACTAAAAATTCTATCCACACCTAAATTAAAAAAATTGAAATGCTACTCACACAAACATTAGAACCATACACACTGAAATTCTACTGTACAGACTTCAAACTATACGCACTGAAATCTACACGTACAAACTTCCGAACCATGCAGCTAAAACACTACACTTCATACTTCAAATCTGTATACTCTGAAATTCTACATAACAAAATTCAAAACCATACATACAGAAATTCTATATGTACAGACTAAAAATGACACACACTGAAATGCAATATGCACATAATTGAAACCTATACACACCGAAATGCTGATACTTGCGTTTGGATCAAAAGAAGTCCAAACATCATGTCACAGCAGTGACGTTTTATTACTACTGAGGTCAGTACCGGTTATATGCGTTTCCTCTGTAATAAAAAGAATTTTGTATGTACAAAGCACTCATCCGCTTTCCTTCTCTACAAGCAAACATTTTAATGTGGACGAATAAACTTTTTTTTTTTCTCTGAGATATCTAATATGCTGACAGCAGAGGAGCGACTGCTGGTTTCCCCTCCGGAATTTTTCCATCGAACTACACACCGTTTTCCATGTGGATATAGCCACAAGGGTTGGCCACAAGGGTTAATGACTGAACTGGATGGCAGTACGTATATTTCAAGAGAGATCCGTAACAAATCGGTATACTCGTGGTTGTCAGAGCAGGCTGAAATAATCTACTCTTACGGAGATTT
>JADBJO010002042.1:345000-349839 GCA_016801955.1 Conus betulinus
AAAGTCGCATTTTGATTGTTTCGACAAACTTTGCGTTAAAGGAAACATTGTCTCTGTGTCTTGAACACACAAAGGAAATCAACCGAGTGTGCTCCTGACATTGCATATTGATTGTTTCCCGAAACTTTGCAGAAACGAGAACATTGTGTATGCGTAGAAAGGAAACCAGGAGCGTGAGAGAGAAGAAGAAGAAGAAAGAAGAAGGCGCAGGAGGAGGAGGGCTGGAAGAGGAAGAGGAGAAGGAGGAGAAGAAGAAGGAACGGGAAAAGGAGGAAGACGATGGGGAGAAGAAATAAAAGCAGTAGAAGAAGGAGGTGGAGGAGGAGGAGGAGAGAAGAAGCACTATGATAAGGATGCTGGTGATGATGATGATTGATGATGCTGCTGATGCTGCTGCTGATGATGATGATGAAGAAGAAGAAGAAGAAGAAGAAGATGATGATGATGATGATGATGATGTCGACGACTATGATGAACAAGAAGACGTTGAAGAAGATTTAGGAGTCACAGTTGTCCTGTTCATGACTGATTTGTACCTAGAAACGATAATCCCGCCCCCTCCTCCCACCCCGTCTGTAGTCACTTGTCTGACAAATAGCGAGGAGTACCGAAACACCCTCTTCTCCCCATCCTTCCACGCCCCCTGCCCCCTTCTCTCCTACACCCCATTCATTCTTTTATCTCCTCTCACACCGGTCTTAATTCTTCCGGTGTTTCTGCGAAGATTGAACGTCCTCACTCTAAGCCCCTCCCAGTGTTCGTGACACTGATGACACCCTTTAACACAGTCATGGAACCACGTATCCCTCCCTGTCGCCCTTCTCTTCAAAACATAAATGAGCCTCAACGCGACCAATCCACCCGAACTTCAAACCAACTCAGTCCTCACCAATTTTCGCCTGAATCCCTCTGGGTTTGGTCCACAGGGATCCGACGAAGTAGAAGGGGATCCCAAGCCGCCACTAGCAGGAGACAGAATCCACTCTCGCTGGGTTTACGGTACACCGTCAGTATCAGGATCATTAGACTCACCAACAGGAGAAAGATAGGCAGCACTAGAGGAAGCTGTAAGCAAAAGTAAAATCAGACAAGTATATGAATGGAACGTCAACGAATTCAAGCAAGCAGGCAGGTGAGTAAGTTACCATGGAATTAAACAAATCTGTCAATCAACAATTGAGTCAAGTATTACTCAGTCCACATGCTAATCGATTTACACAATTACACATTTCCATTTTTACATGGCAAGAAGTTTTTACGGCTTCATGAGCTGCACTGTTTCAACCCACAATTTTTTTTTTACTTGAAGCGCAAGTGCAACATGCATACATCATTATATAGCAGTTAATGTGTCCCTTGGAAATGGAACAGATAGTCATGGTGACTTTGCAATTTCAACAAGAAGAATTATTGGCTGTCTGATGTAAAAGGTTGGCTAATGGTTCATTTTAGCGGCATAATTCCAAAATACGTTTCTGTTGCTTAGCCATTTGTGTCAGTTAATGTTATCTGAAAGCTAAGGCTGGTACGGGATTGATCTCGCCGTTGAATCATACGGAACTCCTTGTACCTTGATGGGACGTCGTAAAGCCGGCTCCTTGATGCGGAGCATGATGAGACCCGCCAGAACAGTGGTCAGGACGACAGCGAAGCCGAAGCCCATCATTTCGATGAGGTAGAAGATCTCCCCGAACGTTTGCATCAGCAGTGTCAGCACCAGCTGCAGACAGACATGACATCCTCGTCATTCTGATCAGGTGAAAGATCGCCCCGAACATCCGCACTAAAGGCGAACAAACGTGTTAATCCCTATCGTTTCCGATTAGGTGAAAGATACCCCTGTATCAGCCCCTACCCACCACTTCCACCACCCTCCATTTTTCTCCTACCCCTTCGCATACAGAAAATCTACATATGCAGGATCAGTAGCAGGAAAGATTTCCGAAACTAAGAGCATATCCCAACCGTATCCACAAGGTAAAAGATCTCCAGGATAGACATCTTAACCCTATCTTTTCCATGAGGATCTCCAAACAGATTTCACACCCAAACCATTTTCATGCTGTGGCATCATTTCACAACGATTTTTATGGCGGAAAAAATGTCCGACCAAGACACTTTATCCCAACCATTTCAACGAGATAAAATATCTCCAAAACAGACACCATAAGCCTTTTATTTTTATCTTCCAAACAGATATTATTTCTCAACCATTCCATGAGGTAAGAGATCCAAAATATGTCTCCACCATTTCAATGTGGTAAAAGATGTCCGAAAGAGTCATCCATAAGGTAAAAGATCTATAACAACAGGACTCATAATTCTTTGTTTTCTTGAGGTAAAGGATCGCCTGAAACCTTTTCATCCTCTATGACCTGACATCATGTTTCTACGATTTCCATGAGTTAAGAGATCTCTGAAACAGATATCATATCCCCATCATCATCATGAGGGGAAAAGAATTCTAAAACAAACATCATATCCCATCGTTTGTATGAGGTAAAGGATTTCCGAAACAGACATCATAAACCCAATGACGTAAAAGATTACCGAAACAGACATTATATCCCAACTATCTTCAAAAGGACACCATGTTCCTATCATTGTCATGAACTAAAGGCTATCTCGGTGTTTCCACGAGGTATGAGATCCCCCAAAACATCTGAATCAGATAAAGTAAGAGATCTCCAGAATAGGTATCGCACTACCACCATTCCTCTGAGGTGTGGGATCTCTAAAACAGACATCATATCCTCACCGTTTCCATGAAGTACTTCTTCTTCTTTGTTCGCTCAGACAGGAACACCAGAGGCACTGACGACGGCTGCTGTACGGCGGAGGCCCTCCAGTGATTCATAAAGCTTTTCCCTCATCGATGTGTTGCAGCCCAGGTCTCTGCACTAAGCTTTTCATGAGTGGGACAGTCCTGCAGGAAGTGTTCCACTGTCATTGGGGTTGTAAGCCATGGGCAACTTGAAGACTAGCCAATGTGGAATTTTGTGAACATGTGATGTTTGAGTGCCCTGTCCTCAGTCTCACAAATGCTCACTTGGTCTGGTCTGGGCAGCAGGTGGTATGCATCCCTCTTGTTGAAGTCTGGGTGCTGCTCAAGTCATCTTCGTTTTTTTGTTTCTCCTTGATGATTTTTATTTATTTATTCAAAGGAGACTTTCTGCTCCAGCTGGGGCTGCTGTCGTTTCTTCCTTTGCCCATTGGTCAGCTTCCTCATTGCCATACCTATTGCAGTGTGGGTGTATTCACTGGATGACAGTATTCTCAGTGGACTGCTGCAGAATGGCCAAGGTAGAGACAAGGAAGTTTGAGTTCCTTGCAGTACTGATAAAGCATCAGAGAAGACGACGACTTTGGTATGTATTAACCCCTCAATTCTCATACAGCGTTCTGGCTGCTGAATGTAGTGCAACTGCCTCAGCCTTGAAGTTTGTATATAGAACTTGCCAACGGGATGACTTGACGGACAGAGTTCCATCCATCAGCTTCAGGAAAATTCCCCACCTCCGTTTCTCTGTCAGCCTCTTCTGCTGAGCCATCTGTATATGCATATGTCTAGAACTCTGGCGTATGTTTGCTCTGTGTAATCAAAGGCCAGGAAATTCGAGACCTCGAAAATAAATGCCATCCATGAGGTTAAAAAAAATCTCCGAAACAGATTTGTATCCCAACTATCTCCGAAACAGTCATTACATCCTTATCATATCCGTGAGGTAAAAGATCTCCAAAACAGACATTACATACATTACATCCAAACTATTTCCATGAAGTAAAAGATCCCTCAAGCACACATCATATCTCTACAATTTCTGTGAGGTAAAGATCTCCAAATCAAGTTCACACCACCCAAACCCTTTCTATCAAGTAAAGATCCCGAAACACTTCTGGTCCCTACTATTTTCATGAGGTAAAAGATTTTCGATACAGACATCAAATCCGCACCAATTTCATGAAGTAAAATATCTTCAAAACAGATATCATGCTTCCACTATTCCTGGAGGTAAAAAAGATCCCCGCAACAGGCTTCGTACTTCCACTATTTCCATGAGGTACAAGGTCTCTCTCCCAAAAGCCCAGCATTTCTATGGGGTACATGGTCCCACCCCACCACCTCCGCTTCTTGATACCGCCACTAGCATTGTCACAGCACCGGCCGGATTACAGATCTCCCTTGACATCTGAACCAGATGCGAGCTGACTTGATATCCCCCCCCCCCCCCCCCCCCCCCCCGTCATTTCCATGAGGTGAAAGATCTCCAACATCTCCAGCAGCAGTATCAGCTCCAGCTGTGAACTGACATCACGACCCATATCCCCGTCATATGTATGAGGTGAAAGATATCCCCCCTTCCCCGTCCTTCGTTCTCCTTCCTCAGCACAACTCTTATTCCTTTTTTCTAACCCCCCCCCCCGCCCCCCTATTCAGCCAACCCCATCCCCCTCTCTTCCGAACACCTGCATCAACAGAGCTAGCAGCAGCTGTGGACAGACGGTCTCTTCGGATCGCTTTAACCATTTTACAGCTATCACGACTAGTAGGATGCAAGTCAGTATTGATTTGCCAATGAGCGGCATAGAGGACTGAAAAGAAAGAGATGGGGCTGGAGAGAGAGAGAGAAGAGAGAGAGAGAGAGAGAGAGAGAGAGAGAGAGAGAGAAAGAGAGAGAGAGTCAGACAGATGGACAAACAGACAGAGACAGACTGGGCAGAGAGAGACCAATGACAAGTAAAATGACGGATTGCAGGGACACAGAAACTGTCACAGAGACAAGACAAGACAAGACAAATTCTATTCACGAGGGTAAATATAAGCAACTGATGCTGCTA
>JADBJO010002043.1:5000-12500 GCA_016801955.1 Conus betulinus
CGTGGCTTGTGTTTCGATTTTCTTCTTCTGTTTTTCCTTTCAGTATCAGAGAAATGAGCATGCAGACTTTCTGGTCAAGGGTTTAGATGAAAACGCGCCTGCACTACTGAAGAAGATAGAAGAAGAAGAAGAAGAAGAAGAAGGAAGAGAGAGAGAGAGAGAGAGAGAAGAGCGAGATATAGGAGAGAGAGGAGCGAGAGAGAGACGGAGGAGAGAGAGCGGTTGGTGGGAGAGAGGAAGAGAGAGAGAGAGGAGAGGGAGAGAGATAGAGAAACGGAGAGATGATATATGAGAGAGAGATGAGGAGAGGGAGAGACAAAGCCCGATGAGCCATCAGAGAGAGAGAGAGTGGAGAGAGAGAGAGAGAGAGAGAGGAGAGAGACGGACAACATCTTAAATCTGTTCCATACATTTGAAGATTTTGAAAACCTACTTTCACAACAGAATGCTGTTTTTCCTTGACTGTGGGATAACTATGCCCTCCTTTCAATTCATCAAGCTCTCTTGTGAAATCTTTTAACTGGTGATATCTATTTTTTGCTGTTGGAAGGGGGCGGGGGGCGCATAGTCAATTTGCTACTTGGAGAGTTCTTCTTTCTTTTTTTGTTTCCTTTCGTGTTTAATGTAAGAGATCGAGATCGTTTCCTTCTTTCTTTCTTGTTTTAGCGATGATGCAATCTCTTTACACGTAAGAAAAGATTTTCGGAGAGAGACGAAAAAAATTGTGATACGTTATTACAAACATTTTCTGAGAGAGAGACAAAGATAGGCACAGGACAGACAGGCAGCAAGAGAGAGAGAGGCCACATTGCCCCCTGCAACATGCGAGAGAGCAAAGACAAGAGTTGCTTCCCGTTCACATTTCGCAAGATCGACAGAAAGCTACTTTAAGATTGGAATTTTTATAGACTGATCTTGGAGACACAAACACAACTTGTGCTCCGTTTTTTCTCTGACTTCCTCCTATCATCAACTCCTCTGTCCCTCTCTACATGTGATTGCTTTCTCTCTCTCTCCTCGCTTGACGCACAAATCTCACCAGATAAGATCTTCTCTTCATGTTCCTGCATTGTTCAATGTAACAAATCAGTTTCGTCTGTTTCTTTCTGTGTGTTTTTTCTCTGACTTCTCTCTCTCCTCTCTCTCCTCTTCTCTATCTCTCTCTCTCTCCGCTCTCATCGCTCTCTCTCTCGTATCCATCTCACGCAAATCTCAAGGCAGCTGTCGGTCGTCAGTCAAGTCATGGTCTGTCTGACTGTCTGTCTCGTCTTTCTGTTCTCTCTCTGTGCTTGTGTGGGGTCTCCTCTCTCACTCCCAAAGCTCTCTCTCTCTCCTTTCTCTAGCTTCCTCCCCCCTCTCGCCTTCTCATGTTCTACCTCTCTGGTGTCTCCGAGTTTTATCTCTGCAGTGATCTGCATCTAATCCTGATTCTCTCTCTCCCTTTCGCTCCCCCCTCTCAATGATCACTCGCTGGTCCTCTTCTTGCTCCGTTAATTTTTTTTTCCTGTAGTCAGTCCCCTCCCCCTCCGCTCTTGTCTCCTAAAGCTCTTAACGGCCTATTCGCGCTTCTCTCCTGTTTACGAGCGCCGTCATTGTTTAACTCTATGTGTTTTATTTCCAGTGGATGTGCAATTTAATGACCTGAGTTTCATGTCCTTCTGACTCGTGTTTTTTCTTCCTGCCCGTTAATTTTTTTTTAATATTCCTTCCCCCCCCACACCGTAGTCTCTATTCCGCCCATACCGGAACGGTATTTCAGGTGTGTTTGAAAACGTCATTTGAGACCCCGACCCCCTTGGCATCTTGTGTGTCCTTTATTCCTGTCCCC
This sequence comes from Conus betulinus, assembly GCA_016801955.1. Classification (NCBI taxonomy): domain Eukaryota; kingdom Metazoa; phylum Mollusca; class Gastropoda; order Neogastropoda; family Conidae; genus Conus; species Conus betulinus. The sequence continues at coordinate 6,829 of JADBJO010002043.1, forward strand.
CTACCTCCTTCTACCCCAATCGCTTCGCACTCACCGTATTTCGATGGGTATGCAACGTCATTTTGAGATTCGACGCGTCTTAAAATCCTTGCCTGGCCTTTATTCTGTTCGCTCTCTAATCCCCCCCCCCTCTCCCACAACCCCACCCCCCTCCCGTTGTTTTGCTTGTCTTTGCAATCTGTTACATGCATATATTATCATGATCACCCGACATTGTCCCCTGCAACTAACTGCGCAACAAAGCGGAGAGTTGCTTCCGTTAATGTCGTAAGCAATGACGACAGAAAGCTACAAGTAAGATTGGAATTTTATAGACTGCCTTGGAGACACAAACACAGAGTGTGCTCAGATTTTTTCTGACACCTCTCTCTCTCCCTCCCCTCTCTCTCTCTCTCTCTGCATATATATCATGATCACCCGACCTTTCTGAGGGTACGATGTAAAGGAGGCTTTATGGTGCTTTTCCTTTACCCTCAATACAAATTAAACTCTCTCTCTCTCTCCTCTCATCGCCTCCTCCCTCTCTCTCTCTCTCTCTCTCTTCTCCCCTATCTCTCTCTCTCTCTCTTCTTCTCTCTCTCTTTCTCTGTCTCTCTCTCTGTGTCACAACACACACACACCACACACACACACACACACACACACACCACACGCACGCAACGCGCGCACACACACACACACACACACACACCACACATATATATATATATATATATATATATATATATACTCGCGCATGCGCACCCCCCCCCCCCACACACACACACACACACACACACACACACACACACACACCGACATACATACTAACACACACACACACACACACTCTCTCTCTCTCTCTCTCTCTCCTCTCTCTCTTCTCTCTCTCTCCTCTCTCTCTCCTTACCTCTCTCCACGCCCACTGTGAAAGTTAACGTCCTAAAGTTAAAGCCAGTTACATGTTGTTCTAAATCCTGACGAAGTTCCAGGTGTGTTGAGGAGCTGTCCTATTGACCTCCCCCCCCCCTCCCCCCAATCCCCCACCCTCCTCTCGCTGCCAGAGAAATGATGGGGCACGGAATCAGTTTACAAGTGCCTGTCGCTGTAGCTGCTGATGCCATTTGCCACTTTCCCACAAGCTCTTCAGCCCCCGTCATGGTATTCACTCGTCTTCATAGACCTGCATTTTGTGGGATGGATTTCCAGTGTTGCATGTTCACCGTCAACAGTTGGCCTATGTGGCTTTTTTTTTGTCCCCCAGAGCTTGCCAGTTACAGGTTGTGTGTGTGTGTTGTGTGTGTGTGTGTGTGTGTGTGTGTGTGTGTGTGTGTGTGTGTGTGTGTGTGTGTGTGTGTGTGCGTATGTGTGTGTGTGTGTGTGTGTGTGTGTGTGTGTGTGTGTGTGTGTGTGTGTTTGTTAATCTGACAGTAAATGGTTTCAGTCAGTCAGTCAGTGTATTGTGTGTGTGTGTGTGTGTGTGTGTGTGTGTGTGTGTGTGTGTGTGTGTGTGTGTGTGTGTGTGTGTGTGTGTGTGTGTGCACGCGCATTTGTGTGTGTGTGTGTGTGTGTTGTGTGTGTGTGTGTGTGTGTGTGTGTGTGTGTGTGTGTGTGTGTGTGTGTGTGTGTGTGTGTGTGTGTGTGTGTGTGTGTGTGTGTGTGTGTGTGTGTGTGTGTGTGTGTGTGTGTGTGTGTGTGTGTGTGTGTGTCTGTGTCTGTGAGTGTGTCTGTGTGCGCGCGCGCACGAATGTGTGTAACAATGTTGATGACTGCATTCTTCTCATTGTCATTGTCCTTTCTTCCCCAAACACATCCTAACCCAAGTGTACTCCTGCGAATAGCCCAAGCAATGAATATGAGGTCGACGGCGCAGGGCAGCCACCCAAGGAGACTCTGCACTGCCGCCAAGTTACTGCTGTTGTCTCCAAGGTGCCTGATCTAATCCGGCACTCAAGGAGACTACCTTTGAACACCCCTATACATGTGAATAACTGCTCTGTCAAGAGATCAGCGTGACCAGTGGCATTGGCATTGCATTGACCTAAACGGACGGGCTTTAGCTTAAGGTCCGTGCAAAGCATGTTTCTTTCTCAGGTTACAGCATGATCAGTGACGTTAACGTGGCATTGATCTAATCGGATGGTGCGCCCGAGTCCTTTTTCGAACGTTTTGGGTTCCTGCTCGTTTCTGTTGTCTCTTTCGTGTTGGCTACCTCAAAAAAGAAAAAAAAAAGCCATCAAAGTATTGTTCATTTTGGACCCCGATGACCATATTCTCTACTGCGACTAACTTAGTCAGTAGTCTTCCTACTTAGCCCTCCAAGCTGTGGAGTGGAGGGCTCCGTATTACTTCAGCGTAGTTCTGGACTAAATATGGTACCTGTTCCGCAGTTTTCCGTAGTGACTCCAAGGTGACATTCTGAGCAGGTGGTCTTTAGCCCGATTAGCAAGAGTTACTTGCTCCGGTCCTTTCATTCTCCTTCCGACCTACGGCCATTCCTTCCCCATATATGGTTCTTCTCCCCGCCCCCGCCCCCCCCCCCCCCCCCCCCCCCCTCTCTCTTTCTGTCCTCTGTCAATTGCCCCCTCTCTCCCTATTTTTCACACACACACACACACACACACACACACACACACACTTTCTTTCCTCTGATAATGCCGAATAACAGACAACTGAGACACGGATATCTTTGCGGATATTGACCGTTTATTTGATGGGCTGACCTGAAGCTAGTCTTGACATTTCAGCTGAAGGCTCAGTCCCGGTGCAACAACTTTGTCATTCTGTATGTCTCCCCTTACTTCTGCAGTCTGTTGCTGGACTTGACTTTCTTTGTCATTCTTTCTGTCTCCCCTTACTTCTGCAGTCTGTTGCTGGACTTGCCTTTCTTTGTTATTCTTTCTGTCTCCCCCTTACTTCTGCAGTCTGTTGCTGGACTTGCCTTTCTTTGTTATTCTTTCTGTCTCCCCTTACTTCTGCAGTCTGTTGCTGGACTTGCCTTTCTTTGTTATTCTTTGTGTCTCCCTTTACCTCTGCAGTCCGTTGCTGGACTTGCCTTTCTTTGTCATTCTTTGTGTCTCCTTTTCTTTCTGCAGTCCGTTGCTGGACTTGCCTTTCTTTGTCATTCTTTGTGTCTCCCTTTCTTTCTTTGCAGTCCGTTGCTGGACTTGCCTTTCTTTGTCATTCTTTCTGTCTCCCTTTTACTTCTGCAGTACGCTGCTGGACTTAGGTTTTTAACCAGTTTTTAACTCCTGAACGTGATTTGCAAAATGTCATGTCTCTAAAGCATCTTGCTTATAACACTGTTCATACTTGCGCGTCAGTTTGCATCGGCATATGAAGCAATGAGGCGACTCATCATCTTGCCAAGAATGGCAACAGTAAGCAATGCCCAGGACATCCATCTGCTACATTAATTGAACTTCTGAAGCTCACAGACATCTCAAAGACCTCTGGCAAGAGGATTGAAACAAACAAACTGATCATACACCTTTTAACAGGTCTGTTCACGCCTGAGTGAACTCCTACCTTTTGCCACTGCTGGCCATAACAAGAAACAGTTTTTTGTGACAGCACTGCACAGATCTCTCCCTCTTTTTTTTTTCTCGACACAATGCCATGTTTTTAATGGTGAGGATGCTCCGTGTTGTGTATATTATGAGGCGTCACGCATACGAGACTTGCGCTTATAGAGTTTTTAAGGTTTGGTTGGCTTTCGACATGAACATATCACAGCAGATTCCGACATGTTCACCTACAGCGTTGTTCCACAAAAAAGAAAGTCTACTTTTTTTAAAATTTGATCCAAGACTTTGTTCCACCCATGACATGCACCCCCAGTATAGACTGAATTCAACGGAAACCTGATGATGTATGTGAATCTCTTTAAACTGAAAACGACAGAACGACGCATGGGCCGGGATAGCTCAGTTGGTAGAGCGCCGGACTCGTGATCCTGAGGTTACGTGTACGAATTTCGGTACAGGGGATTTTTTCCTCGGAGTTAACATTGGTTTCTGACTCCATTCCCCATACAGTCCTTCGAATGAGACTATAAACCGAGGTTCCGTGTGTGAACGCACGGATAACGTCTTGCCCACACGTAAAATCCCATCACCAACTTTCGGAAGAGAAGGCCAGTTTGGCCGTTGGTATGGATGACACACATAGCACACATAGCATGCACCCTGCGTGAGAGATTGAAAGAATGGAGGAAGTAAGGAAATTGAGTGAACGATATTGAACGATATTGACTGGATGACACGGGAAACGACTGAATGAAGCGCCAGCTGGCAGCTCTTTAGTCGGCTCTACCCAGGTAGGCAGCCCGTTGTGTAAACGAGTGTGGATTATAAAGCGCTTAGAGCTTGGTCTCTAGCCGAGAATAGGCGCTATATAAGTATTCATTATTATTATTATTATTATTATGCCAGAACACCGCAAGGAGCTACATTTCATATGGAGTGCAAGGACCAAGAGACACCCATGTAGTGAAAGAGTGACAATGACAGTGACTGTTTTAAACACAAACCTTGGCCCTGAACTGGCCCGTTTCTTTAATCTGTTACCACTCGACTGTACGATCACAAACGTACACAAACATGATTGTTAAAGTCGGTGATCCATTAAAGGTTCATCGAGTCTAGTACTCGACATAACGGAAGGCGGATGGCAAGTCTTCACTTTCGCCAGCTTAAACCAACCATGAATTCGTTCAGACACACGTTTACCGTCGGGAGGAGAGAGAGATTTCCAAGCCCCTAAAATCCAGCTCCACGACTGATTCGAACTCACGCTCGCTCGTCAGTGCTGGCGCCGAGCGCCATAGCCTTTTGACTTCGGACCCTTCAAATGAGTACACATGACACAAAATATGCTTTAAGCCTGTTTCTCGGACAGGGTTGAAGTATACTTGAACTTTTGCGATCTGAATTTCCTGTAGAAAGTGCACTCTGTTCCAAGGGTACTGGCGGCAGGTGATACAAAACAACTCTATGCTCCCACGAGGAGGAGAAGGATGGGAGTCTGGAAGCAAGATGTGCTTTATCGCATCGTCATTTCTTGTAATACGTGGGTGCATTCACGTCTATACATGAACAGAAAAGAGAGAGCTAAACAAGCGTAGAAACGGATTGAGAAAGAAAGAATCAAACGTATGGAGAGAGAGAGAGAGAGAGAGAGAGAGAGAGAGAGAGAGAGAGAGAGAGAGAGGAGAGAGAGAGAGGAGGAGGGGGAGAGAGAGAGGAGAGAGGAGGAGGAGGAGCGGAGAGGAGGATGAGAGAGAGAAGAGAGAGAGAGAGAGAGAGAGAGAGAGAGAGAGAGAGAGAGAGAGAGAGAGAGAGAGCGAGAGAGAAGAGAGAGATTTTTTTATTGACGGTGAGAAAAAGCACATAAAGTCTCCTTTACATCTTTGCCCTCAGAAAAGTGGGTGATCATCATATGCATATAAACAAATGCAAGACAAGCACAACAGGGGAAGAATAAGGATAGCAAAGTGTTAAACAAATCCAAAATGACATTCATAATACACATGCAGTTCCAGTTCACGCATGCGTGAGTGAGTGCGGAGTGTGTGTGTGTGTGTGTGTGTGTGGTGTGTGTGTGTGTGTGTTGTGTGTGTGTGTGTGTGTGGTGTGTGTGTGTGTGTGTGTGTGTGTGCGTGCGCGCGCGTGTATGCGTGCGTGTTAGAGAGA
>JADBJO010002043.1:17500-20000 GCA_016801955.1 Conus betulinus
TATTGTGATGAGAGTATTGTTTGATGTCTGCTCTTTTCCTCATTTCCTACTTTTTTAGTATTTGGTGTGTGTGGTGTGTGTGTGTGTGTGTGTGTGGTGTGTGTGTGTGTGTGTGTGTGGTGGTGTGTGTGTGTGTGTGTGTGTGCGTGCGCGTGCGCACGCGCTTCTTTTCGGACGCGCGTTTCTATTGTTGGCAGAGTTTGGCAACACTAAGTGAAAATTGCGCATGCTCTCTCATTTGGCATAAGGGTTGTTTAACTATTGTCAGTTTTAAGCATTGCCATTCTCTCTCTCTCTCTCTCGCTCTCTCTCTCTCTCTCTCTCTCTCTCTCTCTCTCTCTCGCTCTCTCTCTCTTCTCTCTCTCTCTCTCTCTCTCTCTCTCATATATCCGTAGTTGCAAGGACTCGTGATACAGCTGCCTTTCCTGTAATATTGTTATCGCCCTTTTCATTCGGGGCCATGGCCTTAACTGAACAAATCTTATGACTCTAATTCTCTCTCTCCCTCTCTGTCTCTGTCTCTCCGTCTCTGTTTGTCTCTGTCTGTCTGTCTGGCTGGGCTCTCTCTCTCTCTCTCCTCTCTCTCTCTCTCTCTCTCTCTCTCTCATGAGAAGTGTAAAGGTTTTCAGTCACAAACTTGAGCAGCAGGCAGCGAATGTTCATTTCTGCGACATTTCAAGAGAAAAGACGCCGTGAAAATCAGTACCCTAATGTGAGTTCACCAGCTAACGAAACCGAGCCTGAAGCCCTGGGCATCTTATAGACAACAGCCTTTGCTTTGCTGCCAGGGGTTTCCTAGACTAGTGCCTGGGCTCTCTCTCTCTCTCTCTCTCTCTCTCTCTCTCTCTCTCTCTCTCTCTCTCTCTCTCTCTCTCTCTCTCTGTGCCTCATGTGCGCTCACACACACACACACCACACACACACAACACACACACACACAACACACACACACACACACACACACATCGCTCACTATTCGCACACACTCGCCTCCCTCAGGCCCACACACGCTCAACTCATGAACACACCACACACACACACACACACACACACACACACACACACACACACACACTGAGAGAAGAGAGAGAGAGAGGATCGAGAGAGAGAAGGGAGAGAGAGAGAGAGACAGACAGACAGACAGACAGACAGACGGACGGACGGACGGGACAGAGATAGGGGAGACAGAGAAAAAAGGACAGAGACAGGGACTCTTAAGAGGGGGGGAGAGAGACAGAGATAAAACGGACAGACGACAGAGACAGAGATAGGCACAGATACAGACAGACGACAAACATGAGATTAAAGAACAGAACAGACAGACACAGACAGACAAAGAAAGCAACATCTGAAAACCGTCTCACGTATATTTAGTGGCGATGATTTTGAAATCCCTGCCATTTTTTTCTATTGTGACTAAATGGGGTTATCCTTTGTTTTCTGACGAAAATTTATCTTTTTTTTTTTGTCTCCAGATTTTTTTTTTTTTAAATCTACTCAAAACGCGATTGTGCATGGGTAGCTTCCATTATCAAACTGTTTATAGAGTTGCTTTTTTCTGCCTCCCCAACCCCACACCCCCCCCCCCACCCCCCCCCACCCCCCCCCCCCCCACCCCCCCGCCCACCCCGCCCCGAACCTTTATTGCTATCCTCTTTTGCAGGAATACACAATGATCGGCTAGCCACTGTTATCTATTTTAAGGTAATCGTCTTTCACACCTGATCAAATTCCCATTTCATCAGTGCTATTACAAAAAGACATTTATTGCACCCGTTTTGAAGTTATGGTTGGCAAATGCGATAGGACCACAGGGGCGACAGCATCACTTTAGAGGCAGCCCACGCAGCCCCCCCCCCCCACCCCACCCCACCCCCACCCTACAACTGTGCCACAAAGCAAAGAGCCGTCTGTCTCCTACTGATTGTTGCACTGATAACAGAAAGCGACAATGTGGGCTCGGGGGATATTATAGACTGCGCTGGAGATACAAACGCCCAGAAGTGTTCAGCCTGTCTGTGTTGTGCGTTTGAGTAGTGTGTGTGTGTGGGTGTGTGGTGTGTATGTGTTGTGTGTGTGTGTCAAGTGCGGACGCGCGTGCGTTTTCTGTGTTTGCACACTGTTCTCGAAATTTTCTTGTCTTTTTTGTCTCCAGATTTTCTGTCTGTCTGAATCTGTCTCTCTCTCTCTGTATCTCTCTCTCTTGGGATCTGGTTAGCTCTCCATCTATCAAACTGTTTATATCCCCCCCCCCCCCCCCCCCACCCCCCCCCCCCCCCCCCCCCCCCCCCCCCCCCCCCCCCCCCCCCCCCCCCCCCCCCCCCCCCCCCCCCCCCCCCCCCCCCCTACCCCCACCCCACCGCCCCCTACCCCCACCCCCCACATGACCCACCCCCCCCACCCCCCCCCCACCCCCCCCCCCCCCCCCTCCCACCCCCCCCCCCCCCCCCCCCCCCTATTTAGTGGTGCGATGATTTTGAAATCCCTGCCATTTCTATTT
>JADBJO010002043.1:32500-35000 GCA_016801955.1 Conus betulinus
ATTAATTTCTGTTATCATCTCAACACGAACTTTTGGACTGGAAGACTGAATAGCGCTAAGGGCCGATTTAGAATCGGTGCATACTACGATTTGACAAAGGTTAATTGAAAAACTCAAGACGTGGTGTAGAGACATCACAATGGCAACTAGCTCAGCACTGAATATTGAAAAATGTCTACCAAGATGGTACAACCTTTCCACTTTTAAATCAGGTATTATAAATGCTGTTCCTGTATCTAGATTATCTAGCACTGAACCATCCGTATACATTTTCAAATAGTTTTTGTATGTATTTTCTAAATGAGTATCGATGACATTTTTCAATATATAAGGTGGATCCTTTTTGGACACATTTGCACAATTTGTATCAAAGGTAGCTTTGGCTTGCTCCCATTTTGGAATAGGTAAAATGGACAGCTTATTAGCAATCAGCAATTTTCGTTTTGTTTCATAGTGTGTGAATGTGTGTGTGTGTGTGTGTGTGTGTGTGTGTGTGTGTGTGTGTGTGTGTGTGTGTGTGTGTGTGTGTGTGTGTGTGTGTGTGTGTGTGTGTGTGTGTGTGTGTGTGTGTGTGTGTGTGTGTGTGTGCAAGCTGGCACATTTACAACAACAACTAAAAAGATATTCACAAACACTGCCGCTAAAGCAAATGTCATTCCAGTGTAATCATGCAGAGACTTCCAGCTCAGTTTGCCTCCGTTGTCACCCTACATTGAGGCACCGTCTGTTGCCTCGTCATTTGATTTGCTGGTCCTATTTTCTTTTAAGTGTCAGGAAAAATGAGCATGTGGTCTTGCCGGTCAAGTGTGGCGATGAAAATGATGGCACTTTTTTTTTTTTTAACAGAGAGAGAGAAAAGAGAGAGAGAGAGAGAGAGAGAGAGAGAGTGTGTGTGTGTGTGTGTGTGTGTGTGTGTGTGTGTGAGAGAGAGAGAGAGAGAGAGAGAGAGAGAGAGAGAGAGAGAGAGAGCGACAAACAGAGACTGAGACAGACAGACAGCGAGTGAGGCAGACAGAGGGAGAGACAGAGAATCAGATAGGAGACATCAACCCACGTGTGCGGGGAAAATGGTCGTCACACAGAGATTTTATTTTTGTTTTTTCTTACATTGTAGTAGACGGCGATTTCGTGTTCCCACTCTTTGTGTAGGACTCCCTATTAAAAACTTTCTCCATCACTGAACTGAAGGCCGCCCAGAGTTGTGGAGGGAAAGCCAGACAGAACTCTAAACTGATGCTTGTTGTGAAGGGGTCTTCGTCCTCTGTAGGTGCCTTCTCTAGCGCTCAGAATTCATCTCGCGATCGTAAGAGGGGTGGCACTTTCGTCACGTAACTGATACTCCTTTCTGATTTCAAAAGTTTGGAGAGAGAGAGAGAGAGAGAGAGAGAGAGAGAGAGAGAGAGAGAGAGAGAGAGAGAGAGAGAGAGAGGGAGAGAGAGAAGCACACCCAATCTAGTTTTTTTTCTTTCTTTCTCTACTCGCAACTCATAGATTATTGCTAGAGAGAAAGATAAGCAAAAGAAAAAAAAAATAGACAGACGGACAGAGGAACAAACAATTCAAAATGAGGATACAAATCATGAATTAAAAGAAATAAAACGATCAGCAAAAGGAAGGAAGGATGGAGAGAAAGACAGAAAACATATATGACAGAAAGTGAAAAGGCAATCTCTATCCACCGAATCCCCCTTCACTTGAACCGTGTGGAAACTGAATTCGACCTTCCTCATCGCGACCATCACGGCCAAAGTGGTTACATTTGAACCCATGTCTGTTTGTTTGCTTGTTTCCTCTATAGATTATTCAAACACTACCAAACCGATTTGAATCAAAACCAAGTGGAAGGATTTGATGTGGTAAAAAGCACGAACCCATTAAACCGTGCAGACGAAAGTCAAATGACGGCTCCCTGATATGTTCGATCTTCGAGGAGATCTGCATTCACCTCAACACTTACTTTTGTCTTAAACGGTAGTTGAAAAAAACAACAACAACAACTTAATAGCCTGAAGCAAATCTCTATTCCACAAAATTCATCATGGCGTTTAAGCGCAAGTGCCATCTAACTGCTTGCATGAACTAAGTTCGAAGTTTTCTGAACAAACATTAGTTTGTTGGATTGACTCAGGTCAGTTAGAAACTCTCTCTCTCTCTCTCTCTCTCTCTCTCTGGTCTCTCTCTCTCTGGTGGGTGATCGTGTCAAAACAAAACGTGTATTTGATCCACATTAACTTTGATACATTTCAATTTTTGTTTTCTTCTTGAAATTTACACTCCTCCCTCAACTCACATTTTCCTTGCTTGTCTGCCTCTTTGTCTGTCTGTCTGTCTGTCTGCTGTCTGTATCTCTCTCCCTGCCTCCCTACCCCCTCCCCCCCCCCCCCCTCTCTCTCTCTCTCTCTCTCTCTCTCTCTTGTGAATGATCGTGTCCAAAACGTGTATTTGATCCACATTAACTTTGATACATTTAACTTTTTTTTTTTCTTGAAATTTACACCCC
>JADBJO010002043.1:42500-45000 GCA_016801955.1 Conus betulinus
TTGTGAATACGATCCCAAAAATCTTTTTGGCTATTTACAGACTGAAGTAATTCCTCCAACAGAGCATCATTGAACTGTTTCTCTCCTTCCTCTTTAAAATATGTTTATATTCCCTCCTGGCCTTACAGTAGGACTCACGAGAAGGTGTGGACAAAGAACGCCAGAATTTCTTCAATAAATTTCGAGCTTTTCTTTTGTTAACCCGGCATTCGGTATCATACCAGTCCTCTTCTTCTTGTTCATATATGCCGAGAGTAAACTGCTTTTTCATACTCTCTGCCGCCTCTTTCACACAACAATTAAAAACATCTAATGCCTCGTCTACATTAACATCTATCAGACTAATTGCCCCTTGCATACGCCCTTGCATTTCATTAGAAAAAAATCGCATTTTAAACAAATCAATGTGATATTCATTCCACACAAATTCTCAATCGTACAGCGCCTGTTGTTTACTTGTGCACAAATCTGGTAATGACATGAAACAGTGAGATTCAGTTCCACAGGCATATGATAAGACTCAATTTTCTCAGATACGCACATCTCACACCAATCAGAAATGATTGAAAACATGTCAAAGGACATCAAAAAAATAGTCGTTAACGCTGATACCATTATCACATATGTATGTGAAGCGACCTGAAAGGTCGCCCTTACACACGCCGTTTAAAATACAGTTTCAGAGCAATACACAGATTGAGAAGTAGTTTCCTATAATTATTTAGCACAGTTTCTTCAGAGTTTCGAACATGAATTGGTCCACTTTTATGTTGATCATCACACAGAAATGTCTTCTTCAAAATCACAAGAAAAAATTTGACACTCTGCTATTCAGGTCACCGCCAACAATCACATGCATTTCATCTTTAAATAAAAGTAAGCAATCACACAAAAATTCTTCAAGCAAAGAAACGCCATTTTCCTTATCAAAATGAGAATAATATAGAGAGAGCCCTCTGGAGGAATATATGCGCACACATACATGACATGTGTTTCATTGTGCCAAGTATGGATTTATCAATAATAAAGCATAAAAAAATAAATCAGATGCAATATCCACTGCTTTAACATAGGGACAGATATCTTTTTCACCAGGCACACCAGTCCACCGGAACGCCTTCCACGTGCCGTGAACTTTTAAAGCGGGTTCACAGTAAACATAGGCGGATGACAAATGTTTCAACAAAACATACAAAATCAAAACTAGAAACGTATGAAATAAAATCGTTATTATTCATTTTCGAAAGTAATCCATTTATATTCCAATGAAGTAAAGAAAAAGATTTCAGTTTATTATGAATGTCAACGTGACACGAATCGTCATTTCCAGCAGAATGGACATTTCCAGAAAACGCAACCAACGTCAGCGTTGTTCATATCTTCAACTGCCTCTGGGATGACCGAGTTTTCACCAGAGTCAAAACACATTCTATTTGCAGCTTCACGTGCTGACGTAGTTGAACACAGGGTGGACACAGCCGGTGTCGATTCTGTATGGGTTCCTTTTCGATGTGCGGACACATTTCTATTTAAAGTCAAAGGACCGGCCACGTTCCTATCTCAGTTCAACGAGTCGGTCGTCAACCCGTACAGTGTAACGCTTGAGGTCGAGGAGGAGTAGTTGAAGAGTCAAACGAAGATCAACGTCGCGCGTGTGCCGTCACTCCTAGCTTTCTTGAGATGAGGAATCAACCCTTTTCCTCACATCACGCACTTTAGCGGAGAAGTCCTCACCTATGAAAACGTTGCTGCCTTGTAGTTTGCGCTTTGACTTCAGGATCTCCACCTTTTGTTTGTAGAATACACACTTTGCGATCACTGGGGAGTCCTGCCGGTTGTTGAGTCGATGAACCCTGTCAAATTCGATGTCCTGAGACAACTCCAATTTATCTGTAGCAAGGTCTTTCGACATATTTTCACAATCTGCAGGGGGTCTCACTTTCCACCCGAGGTAATCCATAAAAAAGAAAATCAGATTGTTTCTCTTGGATCTCCCCTCGAGATCATCAGTTTTGTTTTTCTCTATTTCTTCGTCAGGTCCAGGTTTTGCTGCTGCTGCAGACTGCTAACTTGCTCCCAGAGATTCCCCAGTTCCTCCTGCATGATACCGTACTCCTCGCGCAGGGCGTGCAGATCTTGCTTCATCTCATCTAGCTTGGCGTCAAACTTCAGCTCCACGGAGTTTTAACTTGCACATAACGTCAGCAAGCGGAAGTTTTTTCCCTGGTAAACTGGAGGCTCCGTCGAGGGGATGGCCAGGTCTCTCCATGCTGGGTCTAGGACTTGCTGTTCCTCCGCTGGCCAGTCGGGTCTGCCTCATGTCTCTGGTCCGGGATGAGTTTGGCCCTGGGTTGGTCTCAACGTCTCCACACTGGAGAAGAAAACCTCCCCAGAACAAATACGAGAGAGGAGCAGACCTAACATAGCACCGTCTGCTCCGCGCCTCAACTTTATCATGGCGACCCGCATAACACGTTTCTGCCTCGCTCGTTTGAACATG
>JADBJO010002043.1:57500-62500 GCA_016801955.1 Conus betulinus
CCCATGTGAGCCTGTAGCACATTCAGCACGGTTAGAAGGCTGCCATGTACAGCGCCTGCTGGGAATCCAGGCCAACAACGCTCAGTCCAAAGCAGTGATGCTAACCATGAACTCTAGTCTACACTGAAGAAATTATTTTTTTTAAGGAACTGAAAATAAAAAGAATAGTTAATACTAAGATGATGAAAGCGGAGAGAGAGAAAGAGAGAGAGAGAGAGAGAGAGAGAGAGAGAGAGAGAGAGAGAGAGAGAGAGAGAGAGAGAGAGAGAGACAGACAGACAGACAGACAGATAGAGAGGCGGACAGACGGACAGAGAGACAAACAGACAGACAAACGCAGAGGCAGAGATAAAAAGGAATGAATTTATAGAATGCTCTAAATACGGAAGATATAGAGACACACCCACACACATAGACAGAGTCAGAGACAGAGAGACAGAGAAAAAAGGGAGAGAAAGAGAGATAGACAGACGGACAGAGAGAGAGAAAGAGAGAGAGAGAGAGAGAGAGAGAGAGAGAGAGAGAGAGAGAGAGAGAGAGAGAGAGAGAGAGAGAGAGCGACCGACCGACAGACAGAGAAAGAGGAGGAGATTTCTCTCTCGCTCTCTCCGATTCCATGGACGTTGTGGCACCTGCGGTACAAGGGTGATAAAAGCGCATCTGTAATGAAGTATGTATTTGCCCATCATTAGGGGATTTCACAGTTGTGTTCTGTGTATACAGGATAAAACCAATGTCTACTGAGCACCACCAAAGTCATTCTGCTGCAGTGCAGTGTCTCCTCTGGTGACTCGTTCAATGACAGTGGTTTGTGTACTGCTCCCTGTGCAACGCCAGCGTTGGCGCTGTGACAGGCCAGAGCAGGCGTAATGTGCTTAGGATTGCCTTAATAAATGGCGAAGTGGTAATGAAACTGAGAAATTAGAGATACAAGACCACCGAAAATAAAACAAACAACACTACCAGAACGAAATACAGATATAGCATATCACGGTGTCAGTGGAAGATTGGTTGTGCTTGTGTCCATGCTATCGTAGTACGTTGATATGTACAATTTCGTTCTGTCCCCCTTTTCCTTGACCGTCACATTTTCTGTGCCACCTCAGAGGCATTGCACCCACGCAGCTCAATCCGACTCCCAATCCGCAGCCGTTCTGCGCTCCTCTTAGCTGGGCTCCTTGGATCGTGTTGTCCATGGCTGAATGAAAACAAGTTGTCTGGTACCCTGGAGGGGAACATCAGACAGAAACGGAACTTGATACTTGTTATGAAGGCATCTGTGGGCTCCTACATGTCCTCAATCCTATTTACTGGTGCACCCGCTTCATTTCATGGTAGTAATGTAAGAGGACTGCCAATGTTGTGTATCACCCCAGAGTGCATTCAGGTTGACTAACAGGATGTGTGGTTTTGGGTTGAAGATGGGGAGGAAAGACACTAAGAATTAAAAAAAATATATGTTTATTGAGGGTTTAAAGTGTAAATTCTCCAACTTGTATTCCTTTTCGTCTAGACCTTCCCTCACAAATAGTAAGCTAATGGTAATTAAAGGTAATTTAGACACGAAGAGAGAGAGAGAGAGAGAGAGAGAGAGAGAGAGAGAGAGAGAGAGAGAGAGAGAGAGAGAGAGAGAGTGGCGGGGGGCTGGGGTGTGATCAAATGATGCATGATTTAGAATTCGTAAAGTAGCTCATTAAACGGTGTTTCCTCTCTCTTCTGAATACACATTGATTATCATAAAAGACCAAGAAAAAGGAGGGATGAGAACAGGAAGGACGAAAAAGAGGCAGAGAAATGGAAGGAAACAGAAACGAAAATGGAAGAAAGAAAGGAAAAAAATAAGAAGCAGGAACGTAAGTAAGAAAACGAAGAAGAAGAAGAATCTACCATGTACCTTAAGCATCAATTTTTCCCCCTTCTTACCCCCTGCCTCTCCCGATTCATCCACTATGTCCCGGGCCCAACAGGACATAATTCAGCAAAAGAGCTGATGTTCGTTCCCTTCCCGTAGTATCCATTGCATTTGCGACACCTGTAGCCAGTAAACTGAATTTGCCTTACTTTTATCTGATTGGGGGGGGGGGGGGGGGGGGGGGGGGGAGGGGGGGGGGGGGGGGGGGGGGAGGAGGGGAGGGGAGAGAAACTGCAGTCCGGCACGTGCTCGGCTTCAGACAGTGATGACAGGGGCATGTGG
The DNA here is from genome assembly GCA_016801955.1 of Conus betulinus. Taxonomy (NCBI): domain Eukaryota; kingdom Metazoa; phylum Mollusca; class Gastropoda; order Neogastropoda; family Conidae; genus Conus; species Conus betulinus. Next base: position 59,695 of record JADBJO010002043.1, read on the forward strand.
GATTACTCCTCTTCACTGACTTGTCTGCCCCTGTTGACTGACGCTCTCAGCTGCCAGTCCTCTGTTACCGGGCTGTGTCTAGAGTGCACATTTCTGTGATGGCTTCCTTCAGATTTTTGCAGAACTCTCTCTCTCTCTCTCTCTCTCCTCTCTCTCTCTCTCTCTCTCTCTCTCTCTCTCTCACGTGACTTACCATTATCAATTTTATCAAAACCTATGATCATGTCTCACAGGATACAAAGCTCAGACCAACCCATAAATATGCGTACCACAAAGGACGGACACAGAGGCTTTCATCACAATTTTTAGCAGAGGGAAATTTCGTTTTCTCCAGCTTTCTGCTGGACTTCGTATTAGCACCTTTCCCCCATCGCTGAGTTCGAGGCTGCCTGGTACTGTGTGGAAGGACATGCAGACAGAAATCTAATCAAATGCTTGTTGTGGAGGGGTCTTGGCCTCCCCCTTGTAGATCTTGGGATTCATGTTGCGCTCGTAAGCGTGAGGGAGGTGTCACATTTGTCACCCACCTCAGCCTCTATACCTGCTTCAAACGCTTGCCCAGAGAGAGACTGAGAGAGAGAGAGAGAGAGAGAGAGAGAGAGAGAGAGAGAGCTGCAATGATCTGTAGAAAACTGTCAAGGGCAGAAAATCCGGGGGGGGGGGGGGGGGGGGGGGGGGGGGGGGGGGGGTTTAGAAAGCTGAGGTTTTAGACAGCAGGTTAGCAAGTACATTCAACCTTGAAGATCTTTTTTTTTTTTGTCAACATGAGCAGACGCGTCAAGAAGGAAGAGAAAATTCTCTCTGCCTCATACACCCCGCTCTGCTTCAGGGCCCGTGCAGCAGTTCCCCCGCAGCCGCATAAGACACCAGTCAGTCAGATCTAGTGTACAGGCCGCCTCAGTGCAGGACTTGCAATCGCAGCTGATGCACTGGTGAGAGAAGGGGTGCAGCCCTCTAACTTAGAGCCGAGGGTGAACGAGGGTGGACACCTCAGCGATGAAGAGATCATCTCATCTACCACCGTCTTCACCATCTGCTGGGCGGGCTCAAGCTGTGTCGTCACTGTCTTTACCGCGGCCAAACAAGATAGAGATCAGGCAAAGTCCGTTCACTGACTACGCCAATGCAGGTGGCGCAGATTCAGCATGTCGTGAGGGAAGAGAACAAACGCCGGCACCTTTGCTAACATAATGTCCTATGTTATTCTTGCTTTATTTCTGTCTTTGTATCGATTCGGTTGCCTTCCTGTCTCTCATATTTTTTTTTATGACTCCTTTTTTTTTCATTAATCTATTCTTGCTTGTTCTATCTGGACCAAACGGAGTGAATTGGAGAAAAATATGAAACAAAGGGTGAGGAAACCGCGCAGTAGAATGTACCCTTTATGTCTTGGTTGTCCTTGTAAAAAGTATGGGAAAAGGACCACACACATATACACATGTACATACAGATGCTAACACACACACACACACACACACACACACACACACACACACACACACAGAGAGAGAGAGAGAGAGAGGAGAGAGAGAGAGAGAGAGAGAGAGAGAGAGAGAGAGAGAGTGTTGCAACTCCTAAACCGGGCTTTGTGGAAGAGTCAATATTTTCATGCTCGTGCATCGAGACTGACTCTCTCTGTACAGGTTATGACGAAGATGGGAAACTGGAGGAGAGGTGGAGGGGGAGGGGGTTGCCGGAAACGGGGATGGGGAATGGGGGTAGGTGATCTGCCTGCAAATTCAACAGTCCTGAAAGTTGATGGTTGCGTAATAAATCCCAAGTTTGGAACTAGTCCTGTGTCCGATCGATGGTATGATCTGAAAAGTTGTGTTTTTTTGTGTTTGCTAATCTGTGCATACCTATAACAGCAACTGCCGTTCCCTGCCCACTATTCGTTTTCTTTCTCTCTTTCGCGCGCGTGCGCGTGTACGTGTGTGGTGTGTGTGTGGTGTGTGTGTGTGTGTGTGTGTGTGTGTGTGTGTGTGTGTGGTGTGTGCGCGCGCGCGCGCGCGCATTAGATATTGAGAAGAAAGGAAGAGAGAGAGAGAGAGAGAGAGAGAGAGAGAGAGAGAGAGAGAGAGACAGACAGACAGACAGACAGAGAAAAACATTCTGACAGACAGGCAGGCAGACACACAGACAGAAGAGACAGACAGACAGAGAGACAGAACGACAGAGAGAGACAGAGACAGGGAGACAGAAACAGGGAGAGAGTCTGAGACTTACAGACAAAGAAAGAGAGAGACAGGGATATAGGGGGAGAGAGAGAAAGAGAGACAGAGAAGGAAGAGAGAGAGAAAGAGAGACAGACAGACAGACAGACAGAGAGACAGACAAGACAGACGGACAGACAGAGATAAAGGCACAGAGAACGAAAGAGAGACAAAGAGAGAGACAGAGACAGAGAGAGAGACAGAAGGACAGAGAGAGACAGCGTTAGGGAGACAGAGAGACACAGAGATACAGACAGAAAGACAGAGGCGGACAGACAGGCAGACAGAGACAGAAGTACACAGACATGCAGACAGAGACAGAAAGAGACAGGGAGACAGAGAGGGAGGGAGGGGTACAGACAGACAGACAGACAGACAGACAGACAGACAGACGGGCGGACAGAGCCAGAGAGACAGTAACAGGGACACAGAGAGAGAGAGAATCGCAGACATACAGAGAGAGAGAGAGAGAGAGAGAGAGAGAGAGAGAGACAGACAGACAGACAGACAGACAGACAGACAAGACAGACGGACCGACGGACAGAGAGAGAGAGAGAGACAGAGACAGAGACAGAGGAACAGTGAGAGACAGA
>JADBJO010002043.1:90000-95000 GCA_016801955.1 Conus betulinus
AGTGTAAGTTTGTTTCCGTATTTACAAATATCATCCGCGCACAAGCGCGGCCGTCAACACACAACACACACACACACACACACACACACACACCACACACACACACACACACACGGAGAGCGAGAGAAATGAGAGAGAAACAGACAGACAGAGAGACAGACAGACAGAGTCCTACAGACCCACAGACAGACAGACAGGCAAAGCCAAACAGACAGAACGTAACGAGGAAAGACACAGAACACTATTCAAGATGAACGATTCTAGAAGAGAGAGAGAGAGAGAGAGAGAGAGAGAGAGAGAGAGAGAGAGAGAGAGAGACAGAAGACAGACAGACAGACAGACAGACAGAGAGAGACAAAGGGAGACTGAGAAAGAGACGGAGACAGAGAGACACAGACAGACAAGAGCAAGCAGGCTGAGAGAGAACAGGGGCGAAGAGAGAGAGAGAGAGAGAGAGAGAGAGAGAGAGAGAGAGAGAGAGAGAGAGAGAGAGAGAGAGGGAGAGCGAGCTCAGTTTCAGTTTCAGTTTCATCAAAGAGGCTTCACTGCGTGTGCGGACTAGTTCATATACGCTTCACCACATCCGCTAATTTTTGAACCGCACTATGCATGATGTAAAGTTGATGGATAAATGAATTAACATTTAAGATGAGAGAATTGAAGAAGAGGGTCTCACGGCTACGACTTAGCAGAAGTCTGACCTACGCATTAGCCCAACGCGCTGGGTCAGACCTTGAGAGAGAGAAGAGAGAGAGAGAGAGCACCTGGTCGAACTGTACAAATGGGCGAAAAACGGTTGCTTGTATTCAGAAATGTATCTCTACGCACGGCTAGTTGCAAAGGTCTGACTGCTGAGTGTCTTTTTTGTTAGCAAGCACAGAGACGTCGATAAAGAAGACATAATTCCAACTGTCATATATGTGATGCTGTGTCTTCCCCGTCTCCCGGCAGCAATAAATAAATAAGTAAATAAAAAAAAGTACATAAATGAATAGATAAAGAAAGAAATAGATAAACAAATACATAGATACGTACGTGAATACACGATTAAAAACAAAACGAAATTTAATAAAAACTAGCAAATGATCTGGCTTTCTTTGAGGCCTTTAGGTAAATTACTATACTGTTACTAAAAGAAAAATGCTGGCATGCAAGTTCCTTCTTCTTCCTCTTCTTTCTTCTTCTTCTTCTTCTTCTTCCTCTTCTTCTTCTCTTCCTCTTCCTCTTCCTCCTCCTCCTCTTCCTCTCCCTCTCTCCTCTCTCTTTCTCTCCTCTTCTCCCCTCTCGCTCCTCTTTCTCTCCTTCCCTCTCTCTCCTCTCTCTCCCCCTCTCTCCTCTCTCTCTCTCTCTCTCTCTCTCTCTCTCTCTCTCCTCCCCCTCTCCGTCCGTCAAAATCTTTCAGGACGTGTCCCCAAGACCAGAATAATGCCATTGACAAAGTCGCCACCCCAATGACTCTTACGGGCTACCAATGAATTGTGAGCACTATTGAACAAGTTTTCGCAAGAAAACGTAGAGAATCTGAACACAAGTGCCATATTAGATTTCTGTCCAGTCTTCGTTCCAGAGAGCCAGGAAGTGGTTACTCAGTTTCTGAGACTGAAGCTGAATCACACGTCCACCAGACAAAATCCTCACCAAACGGAAACACAGTATTGATCGCATTTGGGATACGCAACCCTACCGCCCGATGTTATATGTTATCATCACTGAGCGTCATTGTAGTTCTTGTACAACATTTTCAAAGAGAAGAAGATGGAGAGGGAGCAAAAGAGAAAGAGAGAGAGGGAGAGACAGACAGACAGACAGACAGACACACACACACACACACACACACACACACACACACAGAGGGAGAGAGAGGGGGAGACAGAGAGAGAGGAGAAGAGAGAGAGAGAAAGAGAGAGAGAGGGGTGATTGAGAGAGAGACAGAGAGGAGAGAGAGAGAGAGAGAGAGAGAGGAGGAGAGCGAAGCAGTACGAGAGAGACAGACAGAAACACAACGGACAGAGAGACAGAAAAAAGACAAAAAGACAACCAACCAACCAACAAACAATCAGAGAGAGAGAGAGAGAGAGAGAGAGAGAGAGAGAGGAGAGAGAGAGGAGACCCCCCCAAAAGAGAGAGAGAAAGGGAGGGAGAGAGAGAGAGAGAGAGAAGAGGGAGGGAAAAGAGAGAGAGAGAGAGGAGAAAGAGGAGAGAGAGAGAGAGAGAGAGAGACGAGAGAGAGAGCAGAGAGAGGCAGATTACGATAGAAACAGACAGAAACACAAAGAACAGAGAGACAGAAAAAGACACAAACAACCACCAAAACAAACACACAAACAATCAGAGAGAGAGAGAGAGAGAGAGAGAGAGGAGAGAGAGAGAGAGAGAGAGAGAGAGAGAGCACTGATTACAAACGGGGAAAAAAAAAACGAGCACAATAGACCTGTTGACATCATGCCCACCCGCCCCCAACAAACAAACAAACAAAGCAAGCAAACAAACAAAGAAACAGAAAGAAAAAACAAACACAAGCCACTTGTATCTGTTTTGACATTCCACCTTGAGCAAACGGAACGCTGACAGCCAACAATTTGGAGGCAAAGAGGACGGATAGTGTCAGCAACGGAAAGGGGGTTCCAGCTGCCACGCGTCATCTTGATTCTATTCCTGCTGCCTTTCTGCAGCTAAATGAGATAAGCATCAGCATTGACTTTTGTTTTCTTTTTTTTTTTTTTTTTTCTAAGCTTTGTCAAAGCTAGTGTCGTCACAAACGCAGCTTAAAGATACAGAAATACCTACACGTATGCTGATTTGTGTTGCTTTCCTTCTTTCTTTCCTTTCTTTCTTTCTTTCTTTCTTTTTTTTTCTGTCTTTTTTTTTTTTTCTTTCTTTCTTTCTGACTCTCTTTCTTGTTCGGTCCCCTCTGTCTTTCCTTCTTTCTTCATGAATTTATCTCTTTCTCACATGGTTCACGTACACATTTTTCTGCATCATTATATCTCTCTTCCATTTGATGTCGTCCGTCTTGAAGATGGTTTACAACCAAAACATCGACATTTGTTTTTGTTCTTTTTATCAGTTTTTGTGTCAAATCTTCATACTTCCCTAAAGAACGTTCTCCTTTGTAAAAATGAGGATTGGCGGTCAAGAAAATCACTTTCAGGTCATTGAGATAACTGACCAATTTAGCTCGCCTTTGAAACGCTTGAAGGCACCAAATGAATTTCGGCGAAAATGAATTTGAACGGGTTTCGATATGAACACGCGCGGAGCCTGACCCCAAGCATCCAATGAGATTCTCCTCCGTTTTGTTTCCTGCAGAACGCCAGCCAGCCGCTAACCTCGTGATGAAGCGTGAAGCTGATGAAAGTGTGCAGCTAAAACAGAAATGTGAAAGTCAACGGGACTGCTTTGCGTAGTCAGAGGTAGTCAACATTATTTTCCACCTTCCAATCCCCCCCCCCCCCCCCCCCCCCCCCCCCCCCCCAAAAAAAAAAAAAAAAAAAGATAGCTGCGTCACTCTGGCTGGGTTTTTGGTATTTTCCACATTTTGTACGCGCGCGCGCGCGCGCGCGTACACACACACACACACACACACACACACACACACACACACGCACGTACGCACGCACGCACGCACACACGCACGCACACACACACACACACACACACACACACACACACACACACACACACACACAGAGGCATGTTCATTATGGGTCATGGATGATGCCTGAGGTGTTATTTTACCGTTATAGCCGTTACTAACGGCCATAACGGCCCATAACGGTTTTCTTTCTTTATGGAATATCTTAGAAAGTACTTAGCCGATCTCTCTGAAAATTTGTAGGTATGTCCATTATGGGTGACGGATGATACCTGATGTTTCAGTTTACCGTTATAGCCGTTACTAACGGCTGCAACGGCCCACAACGGTTTTTGTTCTTTATAGAAGATCTCAGAAAGTACTCGGCCGATCTTTCTGAAAATGTGTAGATATATTCATTATGGGTCACGGATCATGCCCGATGTGTTATGTGAACCGTTATAGCCGTTACTAACGGCTATAACGGCCCACAACGGTTCTTCTTCTTTATGGAATATCTCAGAAAGTACTTGTCCGATCTTTCTAAAAATGTGTAGGTATGGTCATTATGGGCCATGGATCATGCCCGATGTGTTATTTTACCATTATAGCTGTTACTAACGGCTATAACGGCCCATAACGGTTTTTTCTTCTTTATGGAATATCTTAGAAAGTACTTGGCCGATCTTTCTGAAAATTTGAAGGTATGTTCATTATGGGTCATGGATGATGCCCGATGTGTTATTTTACCATTATAACCGTTACTAAGGGCTATAACGGCCCATAACAGTTTTTCTTCTTAATGGAAAATCTTAGAAAGTAATGGTCGATCTTTCTGAAAAATTGAAGGTATGTTCATTATGGTGGGTCACGGAGCATGCCCGATGTTTTAGTTTACCCTTATATCCGTTACTAACGGCTATAACGGCCCATAACGGTTTTATATCTGGGAAAGTACTTGGTCGATCTTTCTGAAAATTTGTTGGTATATTCATTATGGGTCACGGATCATGCCCGATGTTTTCTTTTACCCTAATAGCCCGTTACTAACGGCTATAACGGCCCATAACGGTTTTTCTTCTTCTTTATGGAATATCTCAAAAAGTACTTGGCCGATCTTTCTGAAAAATTTGTAGGTATGTTACTAAACGGCTATACCGGCCCATAACAGTTTTCTTCTTTAAGGAATATCTCAGAAAGTACCTGGCCGATCTTTCTGAAAATGTGTAGGTGTGTTCATTTGGGGTCACAGATGATAGCCGATGTTTACGAGAATAGCCGTTGCTAACGGCTATAACGGCCCCAAACGGCTTTTTTCCTTTTATGAATATCTCAAGCGTATTCAGGAAAAACTGGGAGTACGTTTATATGCTTTGCATCTTGGTTTTTTTTTTTTTTTTTTAACTCTGTGTTCTTACTACCTGAA
>JADBJO010002043.1:105000-132500 GCA_016801955.1 Conus betulinus
TCGTACCACTCAGGCATTGCAGATTCGCCCTGCAAGCGGTTAAGCTCCGAACTAGCAAGTGTCTCCCCAAACCAGTCTGCTGCATGTATATCGTAGGGCACTAAGCTTCTGTCATCCTCGTTATTCTTCGGGTCACGGACACACTAGATTCAGAGGTGAAACATTCGATTCAAAACACACGTACCCAGTCTGCAAGTGACTTTCAAGTCCCCCAGTAACAAGGTGTACAGACTGGAAGCTGGGAAGATTTCCCGCGCGCTTGATGTCACGCTTGAGGAACGGCTTACACATGCTGCAGATGAATCTCAATAGACTGTCAACGCACTCAGATCTGATGCAATTCGAAATGAAAGAAAAAAACATTCTCTCTTACATATTCAACTTTTGAAAGGAAGTGTTCCAAGTACAAATCAAAGTTTGCTGAATGTATAGAAAATGTAACTGAGGATTCCACTCAAACGCTGGGATTGGGAGGGGGGGGGGGGGGGGGCTGGGGGATGCGTTGAGGGTGGGGGATGGGGTGCTAGTTGTTGACAGGCGAGCGCATGTCGCTCATCGTGCTTTAGTGTAAAACGGTACCCCACTATGACAGAACTGAGCCCAGAGATCCATCTCTCTGTCTTGTAGAGATGCATATCATCCGAACGTTATCATACCCCGTCCTGTGTGTCCATGCCTCTTTTTGTGATCCTGCGAAAAATATCCCCTACAAATTTTGCCTGGCAGGCCTCTTTTAAGTTTTCTTTTTTTTTCATTTCAGATTTCACGTTGCTTAATTAAGCAAAATGGACGAAAATTATTCTATTCTTCACTTCCATCTTGAAGCAGCTATGCATCAAAATGATTGAAGACTGGTCCGATGCCGTAATTTACTTACGCATGTCTTTGATAATCCAAGCTCTACACACCGACCCGTGAATGATTTCTACCAAAGCACGTCATCTCATTTCACAAGATGCCGGACAAATACTGAACTATGGCCAGACTTGTGTTAGGAGATAGAAAAAAAGAGCAGCGACGGACGGGAGAGGGAGAAGGGGTTGGGAATGTGACTCAAGAACCCCCCCCCCCCCTCTCTCTCTCTCTCTCTCCCTCCCCTCTCTCTCTCTCTCTCTCTCTCTCTCTCTCTCTCTCTCTCTCTCTCTCTCTCTCTCTCTCTCTCTCTGTCCCTTCGTTCTCTCTGTTCCTTCGTCCTCTCTCTCTCTCTCTCTCTCTCTCTCTCTCTCTCTCTCTCTCTCTCTCTCTCTCTCTCTCTCTCTCTCTCTCTGGACACGAATCTCCCGTTTTTAAGATTGATTCTCTAATTTCCTCCATCCACCCTCACCCTGATCTCTGCCCAGCTGTATCCCTCCCTGTGGCATCTCTTACCCAGCAGGTCTAGAATTAAAAACTAACCAGCCTTTAAAAGTCGACAGATATCTTCCCATACTTCATCTCTGCTCCAGTTCACATCTTGACAGCTACGAAATCATCAGCACTCACTTTCAGCTGATCTCGTTACATGGGCCAGAAATTTCTGGTGAAAGTTTATAAATTTGGTATTAAAAAAAAGTACGTGCCAAGGCCTGCAAACGTCCTTCTAACAGATTTCTGAAGACTCACTAAATAAAAAAAAATAATAAAAAAAACGGTTATATGCGAACAAGGGGGAAGATTATCCATCGACTTGAAGACATGCTCGGTGGAACGGTTAATCTGTATCAGAGATTGAATCAGAGTTAACGTAACAGAAAATGAGCCAACATCTATATATAAATGCTTAAAGCATGACTCACAGCTTTGCTTGCTTAGGCCAGCCTACCACTCGATACACCTAAGACAGGTGCATTTTCAATATGGATGTCCTTTTGATTATTTGTCTGGAAGCCATTTTGGGCGTAACATTATGTGAGTTTTTATGGCTGTCGTTTGTAGCGTCAGAAAAAAAGACACTCGAAAATCAATTTGTTCGTACTGTATTGTGTATCAGATAAGCGTAACTTTCAGTCTCCATTTGAATGTTAATATTGTTAAATCCAAGCTCTACACACCGACCCGTGAATGATTTTTTTTTTTTTTTTTTTTTTTTTTTTTTGCTTATCGATAGACAGACAGACAGATAGATAGATAGATAGATAGATAGACAGACAGACAGACGGACAGATAAAGATTATGGGGAAATAAACAAAGACAACCAACAATGACAGAAAGGGAGCAAAAAAGTCAAACACAGCTATTCAAATTAACACATTTACACAAACGTTCTAAAACCTAGGGATAAGAGAGAGAGAGAGAGAGAGAGAGAGAGAGAGAGAGAGAGAGAGAGAGAGAGAGAGAGAGAGAGAGAGAGAGAGAGAGAGAGAGAGAGAGAGAGAGAGAGAGAGCTCATCAGTATTTTGGTTGCACCTGATGTCTGTGGACATCAGCCTGTCGCAAACTCTAGTGGACTGGCTGGGTCAGGATGTGAGGAAGCGATATATTCTGCTGGGGCATTCAGCCAAGAAAGACATGCTTCACTCAATGGAGGTCTGGCTTTGCCTGGTTAAACTAAGGTGGTGGAAATGAATTGATCATTTTTATCGCAAAAAAAAAACCAAACCAACGTTGTTGTTTTGTTTATGGAGAAAAAAAAGTAATAGGATTTTTTGCAGCACACCCTTTTTTTTCTTTAAAAAAAATCGTCCTTGAGTTATTTTGATAACAGTTCGCCACAGCATTCTTTTCATTGCAAAAAAACGAATGCGGTCAGCTAATCATGGAAATGTTGCATGAAGGTGCAAGTGAGTGCGGAGGATGCTGGGAAGGTCCATGTATGCGTGCGTGCATGTGCCTTTGTGAGAGGTTGAGTTGCCATGCTGTGGAGAGTGGTTTCTTTTAAAGCCTTTTCTCTCTCCGCTTCATGCAGTTCATAATATGCTGATTGCATTAGCATAAACATTATGAAAAACAATAGTTTTTTTTTAGACTGCAATAGAATCAGACACCAAATTGTTCAGCACGTGCACGTGTGTGTGTGTGTGTGTGTGTGTGTGTGTGTGTGTGTGCGCGCGCGCGCGCGCGAGCGCGTCACATGTGTGTGTACGCCGTATGTGTGTCTCCAAGCTCTCTCTCTCTCTCTCTCTCTCTCTCTCTCTCTCTCTCTCTCTCTCTCTCTCTCTCCCCCCTCTCTCTCTGTCTCTGTCTCTCTCTCTGAGAACAAAAATGCCTTTTTTTTTTTTCTAAACGCAACTATCACGTCACCTGTCTATCATCCCGTCTCCTCTCCTCTCTCTCTGCCCTCAGCCCACCCACTAATCCTTTTTCCACACCCTTTGCCTCCGTTCATCATAACTGGTCCACAGTGAATCCCATGAAGTTCAAAGCAGGCAGGCACTGCCTGTCCCAACTGCACTGGGATCCACATGAATATGTATGAAACCAAGAAACCGTCAACCCTCAGGTTCACTGGGGTGATGGCATTTTATGCAAATCAGAGCTCCGGGGTATGCACATCGAATATTGGACTAAAAGAAATGCATGTCGAGGGCTGTGAACGACTTTCATCACGTCTCTCAAGACACAAAACGACAGAGCTTTATATGCGGAGTTGACCTAATTCTCGATACGTTTGCATTTTTGCATTGTGCACCGTTTTATCTGCTGAACATGAAAATATCAACAGACAGCGGACTTGATGCATGGCGGAATAAAATGACATAGCACGTTCTTTTGGGTATTCAAGGAAAAGGGTATGGTCGCTTAATGCACTTTTGCTTTACCTTGGTTAAATAGATGTGGTGGAAATTAACACTGTTATAATATGCCATTCAGAACTGAACCATCTGCCATCTTTGTTTTGTAATAAAAGGAATGCCTCACTTAGTTATCGAAATTCCCTTTGTTCACCGAGCGTAAGAATAGCATGGCACAACATATCACTAGAGCCATGTCTGGTTTAATTGCTATGTCAGGCATGAAATGATGGGGGAGGGGCTAGAGATGGGAGGGGAGGGGAACGGGGAGAGAAAATTGGGGTTGATGACTCAATGACAATGACACAATCTCTCTCTCTCTCTCTCTCTCTCTCTCTCTCTCTCTCTCTCTCTCTGTGAACAAAAATCTCTTTTTCTTTTTAAACATAACCATCACGTTATGCAGTTATCATCGCCTCTCCTCTCCTCTCTGCCCTCAGTCCACCCACTCATCCTTTTCCATACCCTTTGCCTCTGCTCAAACATAACTGGTCCACCGTGAATCCCATGAAGTTCAAAGCAGGTAGCCACCGGCATGTCCCAACTGCACTGAGATCCATATGAATATGTATGAAACCAAGAAATCGTCAACCCTCAGGTTCACTGGGGTGGTGATTATATTAGGTCTTGAATATGAAAATGTCAACAGACTGCCAAAGTAAGCAGACTTGATGCATGTTGGAATGAAATGAAATAGAACAATCGTTTGGGTATCCGCGGAAAAGGATATGGTCGCTTACAGCACTTTGGCTTTAGCTTGGTTAAATAGATGTGCTAGAAATTAAGATTCTTCCTGAAATAGTGTAAGGGCGACGCTGTATTTAATATGCCATTCAGAAGTGGACCATATGCCATTTCTTTGTAGTGAAAAGAATGCCTTACTCAGTTATCGAAATTCCCTTTGTTCACAGACAAAATTTAAGAATAGCATGGCACAACACACCACTAGAGCCATGTTTGATTTAATTGAGATCTGTCAGGCATGAAAAGGTGGGAAGGGATTAGAGATGGGGGAGTGGGGGGGGGGGGGGGGGGTGGGGGGGGGGGGGGGGGGGGAGAGAGAATGAGGGTAGACGACTCAAACACACACTCTCTCTCTCTCTCTCTCTCTCTCTCTCTCTCTCTCTCTGAGAACAAAAATGTCTTTTTTTTTCTGAACATACCATCAAGTTATTTGTCTGTCATCCCGTCTCCTGTCATCTCTGCCCTCAGCCTACCCACTCATCCCTTTCCACACCCTTTGCCTCCACTCAAACATAGCTGGTACTCAATGAATCTGATGAAGTTCAAAGCAGGCAGGCACTGTCTGTCCCAACTGCATGGGGATCCGCATGAATATGTATGAAACCAAGAAATCGTCAACCCTCAGGTTCACTGGGGTGATGGAATTGTTATGCAAATCAGAGCTCTGGGGTATACAGATCGAATATTGGACGAAACGAAATGCATGTCGAGGGCTGTGAACGACTTTCATCACGTCTCTCAAGACACAAAACGATTGAGTTTTATATGCAGTGTTGACGTTATTCTCCATACGATTAAAATTTTGCATGGTATGCTGTTTTACCTGCTGAACATGAAAATATCAACAGACAGCGGACTTGAAGTAGACCATCTGCCATCTTTGTTATGTAATAAAAGGAATGCCTCACTTAGTTATCGAAATTCCCTTTGTTCACCGAGCCAAAACGTAAGAATAGCATGGCACAACATATCACTAGAGTCATGCCTGGTTTAATTGCTATCTGTCAGGCATGAAATGATGGGGAGGGGCTAGAGATGGGAGGGGAGGGGAACGGGGAGAGAGAAAATTGAGGTCGATGACTCAATGACACATCTCTCTCTCTCTCTCTCTCTCTCTCTCTCTCTCTCTCTCTCTCTCTCTCTCTCTCTGTGAACAAACATGTCTTTCTTTTAAAAACATAGCCATCACGTTATGCAGTTATCATCGCCTCTCCTCTCCTCTCTGCCCTCATTCCTCCCACTCAACCTTTTCCATACCCTTTGCTTCTGCTCAAACATAACTGGTCCACCGTGAATCCAATGAAGTTCAAAGCAGGCAGCCACCCGCATGTCCCAACTGCACTGGGATCCACATTAATATGTATGAAACCAAGAAATCGTCAACCCTCAGTTTCACTGGGGTAGTGATCGTATTAGGTCTTGAATATGAAAATGTCAATGGACTGCCAAAGCAAGCAGACTTGATGCATGTTGGAATGAAATGAAATAGCACGTTCGTTTGGGTATTCATGGGAAAGGATATGGTCGCTTAAAGTACTTTGGCTTTACCTTGGTTAAATAGATGTGCTGGAAATTAACAGATTCTTCCTGAAATAGTTTAAGGGCGACGCTGTTTTAATACGCCATTCAGAAGTGGGCCGTATGCCATTTCTTTGTAATGAAAAGAATGCCTTACTCAGTTATCGAAATTCCTTTGTTCACAGACAAAACTTAAGAATAGCATGGCACAACACACATCACTAGAGCCATGTGTGGTTTAATTGCTATCTGTCAGGCATGAAAAGGTGGGGATGGACTAGAGATGGGAGTGGAGGGGAAGGGAGAGAGAATGAGGGTAGACGACTCAAAGACACAATCTCTCTCTCTCTCTCTCACTCTCTCTCTCTCTCTCTCTCTCTCTCTCTCTCTCTCGAACAAAAATGTCTTTTTTTCTGAACATAACCATCAAGTTATTTGTCTGTCATCCCGTCTCCTGTCGTCTCTGCCCTCAACCTACCCACTCATCCCCTTTCCACACCCCTTTGCCTCCGCTAAAACATAGCTGGTCCTCAGTAATTCTGATGAAGTTCAAAGCAGGCAGGCATTGCCTGTCCCAAACTGTACTGCGATCTCCATGAATATGTATGAAACCAAGAAATCGTCAACCCTCAGGTTCACTGGGGTAATGGAACTGTTATGCAAATCATAGCTCTGGGGTATGCACATCGAATATTGGACTAAAAGAAATGCATGTCGAGAGCTGTGAACGACTTTCATCGCCTCTCTCAAGACACAAAACGATAGAGCTTTATATGCGGAGTTGACCTAATTCTCCATACACTTGAAATGTTGCATGGTATACTGTTTTATCTGCTGAACATGAAAATACCAACAGACAGTGGACTTGATGCATGTCGGAATGAAACGAAATAGCACGTTCTTTGGGGTATTCAAGGAAAAGGATATAGTCGCTTAATGCACTTTTGGTTTACCTTGGTTAATTAGATGTGGTGGAAATTAACACTGTTATAATATGCCATTCAGAAGTGGACCATCTTCCATCTTTGTTTTGTAATGAAAGGAATGCCTCACTTAGTTATCGAAATTCCCTTTGTTCACTGAGCCAAAACGTAAGAATAGCATGGCACAACATATCACGAGAGTCATGCCTGGTTTAATTGCTATCTGTCAGGCATAAAATGATGGGGGAGGGGCTAGAGATGGGAGGGGAGGGGAACGGGGAGAGAAAATTGGGGTCGATGACTCAATGACACAATCTCTCTCTCTCTCTCTCTCTCCTCTCTCTCTCTCTCTCTCTCTCTCTCTCTCTCTCTCTCTGAAGAAAAATGTCTTTTTCTTTTTAAACATAACCATCACGTTATGCAGTTATCATCGCCTCTCCTCTCCTCTCTGCCCTCAGCCCACCCACTCATCCTTTTTCATACCTGTTTTGCCTCTGCTCAACATAACTGGTCCACTGTGAATCCGATGAAGTTCAAAGCAGGCAGCCGCCCACATGTCCCCACTGCACTGAGATCCATATGAATATGTATGAAACCAAGAAATCGTCAACCCTCAGGTTCACAGGGGTGGTGATTGTATTAGGTCTTGAACATGAAATGTCAACAGACTGCCAAAGCAAGCAGACTTGATGCATGTTGGAATGAAATGAAATAGTGAAATAGAACATTCGTTTGGGTACCCACGGAAAAGGATATGGTCGCTTACAGCACTTTGGCTTTACCTTGGTTAAATAGATGTGCTGGAAATTAACAGATTCTTCCTGAAATAGTATAAGGGCGACGCTGGTTTAATACGCCTTTCAGAAGTGGACCATATGCCATTTCTTTGTAATGAAAAGAATGCCTTACTCATTTATCGAAATTCCCTTTGTTCATAGACAAAACTTAAGAATAGCATGGCACAACACATCCCTAGAGTCATGTGTGGTTTAATTGCTATCTGTCAGGCATGAAAAGGTGGGGAGGGACTAGAGATGGGAATGGAGGGGATGGGGGAGAGAGAATGAGGGTAGACGACTCAAAAAACAGTCTCTCTCTCTCTCTCTCTCTCTCTCTCTCTCTCTCTCTCTGCCTCTCTCTCTCTCTCTCTTTCTGAGAACAAAATGTGTTTTTTTCCTGAACATAACCATCAGTTATTTGTCTGTCATCCCGTCTCCTGTCGTCTCTGCCCTCAACCTACCCACTCATCCCTTTCCACACCCCCTTGCCTCTGATCAAACATAGCTGGTCCTCAGTGATTCCAATGAAGTTTCAAAGCAGGCAGGCACTGCCTGTCCCAACTGCATGGGGATCTGCATGAATATGTTTGAAACCAAGAAATCGTCAACCCTCAGGTCACTGGGGTGATGGAATTGTTATGCAAAGCAGAGCTCTGGGGTATGCAGATCGAATATTGGACTAAAAAAAATGCATATAGAGAGCTGTGAATGACTTTCATCACGTCTCTCAAGACATAAAACGATAGAGCTTTATATGCGGAGTTGACATAACTCTCCAAACGCTTGAATTTTTGCACGGTGTACTGTTTAATCTGCTGAATATGAATATATCAACAGACTATAAAGCAAGCAGACGTGATGCATGTCGGAATGAAATCAAATGGCACGTTTGTTTGGGTATTCACAGAAAAAGGATATGGTCGCTTAATGCACTTTTGCTTTACCTTGGTTAAATAGATGTGCTGGAAATTAACAGATTCTTCTTGAAATGGTATAAGAGCGATGCTGTTTCAATATGCCATTCAAAGTGGACCATCTGCCATTACTTTTTTGTAATGATAAGAATACCTTAATCAGTTATCGAAATTCCCTTTGCTCAGAGACAAAATTTAAGAATAGCATGACACAACATATCACTGAAGCAAGTTACTTTAATTGTTATCTGTCAGGCATAAAATGATGGGGAGGGGCCAGAGATAGGAGGGGACAGGAATGGGGAGGGATAGAGTGAGGGTAGATGACTCAAAGGCACAGTCTCTCTCTCTCTCTCTCTCTCTCTCTCTCTCTCTCTCTCTCTCTCTCTCTCTGGAAGTGCAATTACTATTCCCTTTTTGAAAAGGCTTTTCAACATTATATTTGCAAAAGGCATTTTATCCTAAAGTTTGGGCAAAGGTTATTATTATCCCAATCCACAAAAAGGGCAATACAGAGAATGTAGACAACTACAGAGGTGTATCCTTATTACGCTCAATTCAAAATGCTATAGCACTATTCTAAATAATCGTCTATACGCATGGCTTGAGATAACAACCCGATCTCTAAACGTAAAGCTGGCTTTAGGAAAAAACTATTCTACAATAGACCAAATCTACTGTATTTATTCTATGGTTCAAAAATGCTTGTCTCAGCGTGGTAAAAAGCTTTATGTTGCTTTTGTAGACTTCAGACAAGCTTTTGATTCAATAAGACATGATAAGTCATTGCAGTGTATTAGAAACCAAGGTCTTAAGGGAAAATTCTTCTGTTCTTTAAAAGCAATGTATAACTCATTAGTGTCTTGTGTAAGATCCAACTTTGAATATTCAGACTTCTTTGACTGCCCAATTGGAGTCAGACAAGGGTGTGTGTTGAGTCCGACGCTATTTGAAATGTTTATTAACCAGTTAGCGAATCACTTATCTCTGAAAAAAGGTAGACATGGCATTCAATTGATACCTGGCATGATGGAACTGTTTATTCTACTGTTTGCAGATGATATTGTTCTATTAGCATCTACTCCTGTTGGTCTGCAAAACCAGCTAAACGTACTTCAGACATGTTGCACCAATATGAAAATGAAAATTAACACGAACATGTCCTCTGCTCAGACACAACTGGTCCACAGTGAATCTTATGAAGTTCAAAGCAGGCAGCCGCCTGCATGTCCCAACTGCACTGCGACCCACATGATTATGCATGAAACCAAGAAATCGTCAACCCTCAGATTCGTCAGAGTGGTGGACCTATTATGCAAATCAGAGCTCTGGGGTTTGCACATCGAATATTGGATTAAATGAAATGCATGTCGAGGGCTGTGAACGACTTTTATCACGTCCCTCAAGCAAACAAACGATAGAACTATGTATGCAGAGTTGACCAAATTCAGCATAAAGCACAGGTTACTGTTTAATCCGCTGCAGGGAAATACCTCTAGACTGCAAAAGCGAGCACTCTGAAGCGTGTCGGAATGGAGGAAAATAGCACGTTCCGTGGGGGTATTGAAGCAAAAGGATATGGTTGTGTAATACATCTGTGCTTTTCCTGGTTAAATAAAGATGGTGGAGATCAATAGATCATTTCTGAAACAGTATAGGGGTGACGTTTGTTTATTATGCCATTTAGAATGGCCGTTTTCGAAATTCATTTTTTCTTTGAGCCAAAATGTACGAATAGCATGGTACAACGTATCACGAATGCCAGGTTTGGTTTGATTGTTGTCCGACAGGTATGGAATGCTGCAGAAGGGTTTGAGATAGGGACGGAAGGGGAAATGGGGAGTGAAGATGGGGGTAGCAAGGGACGGAAGGGGAAATGGGGAGTGAAGATGGGGGTAGAAGACTCACATACACAAACACACTCTGCACACTCTGTCTCCCTCCCTTTCTCCGTCCGTCTGTCTGTCTGTCTGTCTGTCTCTTTCCCATCATGAATCTGTCTGCCTGCACATATTTCTGGCTCTTCCCCCCCCCCCCCCCCACACACACACTTCCATACCATCTCCATTTGACTAACAAGTATACCACACCCCAAATCCCTCATCATCTCTGCTTAAGCTCCGCGCACGTCTTCGAGCATACAACCCTATTCAGATGAATGTACACCTTGGAAAGTAAGAAACCACCAAAGGTTGAGGTCAGGGGGAAGGTGGCCTCATTTTTCAGGTCAGAGATCACATGGCTTTAAAGGCACACATACATACACTTGCAAACGACTTAGAGCATATTCATAAAGACTAACAAATACAGTTCCATTTTACAGAGCAGATGACATTTTCTGTCCGTCTGAATGAATGCATGAGGTTCTGGCTAATGCTGTCGCATATGACTATAAGAGACTCCCGTAGGAAGGGGCTTTTACACTTGTAGATATGAAATGAAATAGCATATTGTGTGGTGCTGTACTGTGCTGTGCTGTGCTGTGTTGCGCTGCGCTGCGTTACTCTGCGTTGCACTGCGCCGCTTTACGTTGCGTTGCGTTACATTACGTTGTAATGTTACGTAATGCTGGATATTCAACCCAAAAGGAAAAGCTTCAATGATCGGCGTTCACGTGTACAGGTATTATTTCAGTTTGGGTTTTGATTAGCTAAACAAAGGTGTCAGAAATGAACGAATCAGGCTTTGTCGGCTGTACAGAGAGCAGCTTTGTTATTTAGAACTTCAAAAAGTTATCTAAAAGCTATTTGGGACTAAAATGTTAACGTAAATTTATTTAGAACTAAGCCAACTGTTGTGAATGAAAAGATGGCGCTTTTCCTGTACTACATTTTGCAAACTTATGTTTCCTAATCGAGCCACGATTTTGACAACACCCAGGAACAATACACGGTGCTGTAAAAATCACTGTATACATTAAAGCTTGTAATTATGAAATATTTAAGGAAGAGGAAAGATGGTGGGTGAGGGAGTGGGGGATGAATGAAGGTATGTGACATACAAGCACAAAAGCACGTCTCTCTCTCTCTCTCTCTCTCTCTCTCTCTCTCTCTCTCTCTCTCTCCACACACACACACACACACACACACACACACACACACACACACACACATATATATATATATATATATATATATATATATATATATATATATATATATTCGATACTTGGAAATCGTTGTGAGTCTGTCTGAATGGGGAAGTGGTCTTGCTACTTAAGTCAGAGGTCGGAGGTTAGACATCAAAGGTCCATGCAAAAAGGTGCATACCGCGCATGTACACGACTGAAGCGTGTCCCCGAAGGCTCAAAAACAACGTTATACGTGAAAAATACAAAATGCATGCATGTTTGAATTCATGCACGTGGTACTGGTTAACCTGTTGCGTATGGATATCAACTGACGGCCGAAGTTAGCGACTCAAATGCAGTTTTCAATGGCAGAAAAAAACACTTTTTCTGTGGTGTATTCAACCAAAAGAGATATGCTCCAACTACGGGCGTTCAGGCGAAGAGATATGCCCGGTTAATACAGTTGGGGGTTTCGCCGGGACGGCCAAAGGTGGCGGAAAGGAACGGATCTTTTGTGACGTTGAAACAAGATAGGCGGATTGATCCCTCTGCCGTAAACTGATACAGAAGAGAGGTTTTCCCATGGCCTTGGTTTTCACCTTCGAATGTCTTCACCAAGCCAAGGTTTGACAGCGTGGGACAACCGAGTATCATCGTCAGATTTAGAATGAATACCGTCTCCTTGTTATGAAACGCTGGAGGAAGCGTGAAGCAGCGGGAGGACGGGGTTAGATGGCTTATGACCACATTTCTCCAACACAGCCTCTCTCTCTCTCTCTCTCTCTCTCTCTCTCTCTCTCTCATATCAAAGTAGGCACGTGTTGCCCGATATTTCAACCCCCTCTTGGATGCATGCAAATGTTGCAAAACGAGAAATAACTGACAGCCAGGCTTAGCGGGTTGTGGACGCCTTAAGCACGCTAATCATCACAGGCTTGGAGGTCAGAGCATTGATTACAGAAAAGGGTTGCGGGTGCATCCTCAGGAATCTAAATGACTTTCAGCATGTCCGTGGAGACTCACAAGTGAGGTTTCGTGCAGAATTCGCTAAATCCCGCAAATGCTGGAGTACATGCTTTTAAATATCAATGAAAGCTGCCGCAGAAGGCTGTCAATGTACTGGCTAAGCTGGTGGCTAAGCTTGGTGGAGTTGACGTAGTGTGAAAAGAAGCGAAATAAATGTTGATTAATTGAGGCATTTAATTGACAGAGATACAATCAAACTACAGACATGCAAAGGACGAGAGCTCTGCTTCGAATCCTGAATAATGCAGCGAGGCTAGATTTGGAACACAATAGCCTACAATCTGAATCCTTGTTCAAGTTTTTCTATAGTTCTGAGTTTACATCTGTCTGTCTGTTTATCTGTCTGTCTGTCTCCCTGTCTTTCTCTCTCTGTCTCTCTCTTCTCTCTCTCTTATACTCTCTCTGTCTCTCTCTCTCTCTTATACTCTCTCTCTCCCTCTATTTTCTCTCTCTCTCTCTCTCTCTGCAAAATGGTCGTTCGCTCCTTCGTTCGTCGTTCTTTCCCCCTGCAATTCCACTACTGCTATTTCCCTTTTGAATATCGTAAGCCTGGCACAAAATTGACTGCTTATGAAGAGGGTACATGTCTCTTGGCATCCGAATTAATCTGTAAATGTTTCTAATTTCTGATCATCATTCTACAGATCTTGTGATTCTTTCATAGGAAAAGTCGGCAAATGTGCGTAAGATGCACCAAAATGTTCATCTCAACTAACACACAAAATTGTTGCGTGCACGCACCCCCCCCCCCCCCCCCCCCTATACACACACACACACACACACACACACACACGCATGCACGCACGAATGCACGCACACACAGAGTCACACACACACACACACACACACACACACACACACACACACACACACACAGGAGAGAGAGAGAGAGAGAGAGAGAGAGAGAGAGAGAGAAAGGGAGGGAGAGATGGGGAAAGTGAGAGGGAGATGAGAGAGATAGAAAGAGAAAAAAAGAGACTGACAGGCAGGCAGAGAGAGAGAGAGAGAGAGACACAGAGAGAGAGAGAGAGAGAGAGAGAGAGAGAGAGAGAGAGAGAGAGAGAGAGAGAGAGGGGGGGGGGGGAGCAGGGGACGGAGGGAGTTTGATCATGTTTTGGCCATCGCCCCTCATAAACGCGTACCTAGATACAAACTTTTGCCCAGTCACGCATAATTTATGTGTAATGACATCGCTCATAGTATACTCCGCAGTAAATGTTAAGAAATGAGAAGAGCACGCATTTTAAAGGCCTCGTAAAGATCAAATCATACTTTTCTTACCCTTTTTGACACGTGTATGTCAGAAGCAGTACTATTTCAACACGACATGACACCCTTCAATAGTATGTATTGCGCTGCTAAATCGGGCACAATAGCGCAACAACAAAAAAATGTACCTCATGTTCTTTCTCTCTTCGTCGAAGTGGACACGTTAAGGGTGGCAGTGTTTGAAACAGGTGGAGGGGAGGAGACGAGGAGGATAGAAAAAAGGAGGGAATGTCACGTGGGTTCCAGAGCAGAAGAGAAAAAAATGTGTATCTACACAAAAGGCACATCATGCAGGACATAAGCTAAAAGTTGCAAATGTGACGCAGCCAGTTGCACTTCCCTTGCTTTCAATCCATTGATCTGAAAGATCTCTCTCTCTCTCTCTCTCTCTGACTCACACTCACACACACACACACACACACACACACACACACACACACACACACACACACACACACACACACACACACACACACACACACACACACAGAGACTATTCAGTATACATATAAGCACATATATTTATTCAGAGAGAGAGAGAGAGAGAGAGAGAGAGAGAGAGAGAGAGAGACAGACAGACAGACAGACAGACAGACAGGCAGACAGACAGTTAGACAGACAGACACAGAGAGGAGACAAAGACAGAGACAGAGGGACGGTCTGACAGAGAGACAGACAAACAGAGAGACAGACAGACTGACAGTCAGAAAGAAAGACAGAAAAAAAAAGACGGGGAGGGGGGGGGGGTCATGTTTAGGGCATTGCCCCTCATGAAGGACACATACATCCATACAAAGATTTGTGCACTATGGCATTTGTAAAAACAGTAATGTCATTCATGGTAAACTGTGCGGTATGTTTTTGAAAAGGAGAGTAGAACGCAGCATGAAAGCTTTCTAAAGATATATATTTTGTTATACTTTTTTTCATGTGTGTGTATCACAAGAATGTTAATCTTTATTTTCATCCCACCTTTCAATAGTATGTGGATTGGACTGCACAACAAAAGAGAAAGAAAATTGACCTCATGCTTTTCCTCTCTCTGTCAAAATGAACATATTAAGGGTGACAGCGGTGAAATAAGTGAGGGAAGGACAGAAGGAGGGGAAGGAGACGAGGAGGGCGAAATAGGAGGGAATGTTGACGTGGGTTGCAGAGCAGAAGAGAAAAATGTCTCTACACAAAACGCACATACTGCAGGACATAAACTCTGTTGCAAATGTAAAGCGCCCATTTGCACTTGCTTTCAATCCATTGGTCTGTAAATCTCTCTCTCTCTCTCTCTCTCTCTCTCTCTCTCTCTCTCTCTCTCTCTCTCTCTCTCTCTCTCTCTCTCTGGGGTTAAGCAGGGGGATATATGCAGTCCAATTTTATTTCTTTTGTTAACGAATTGCCGCTAGATGTAATTACAACTGGTAGACATGAGTTAACATTTTCGCTCGACGCATTTGAGTTTTCGGTTTTACTGTTAGATGTGATATTGTTTTCAGAATCAGTAGCAGGGTTACAAAAACCAGTCAGTTTACAAGGATCAGCGGCATCACGAGATTTGACAGTTAATTTAGGTAAAAGTAACATTGTTGTTTTTCGAAAAGGGGGTTCTCTAGGGGCGAGGGAAAGAGAGTTTTTCGATGGACAAGTCATGCCTGTTGTTAATGCCTACAAGTGTTTAGGTATTTATTTTACGTCAAAACTGAGTTTCAACACTGCCTGTCGCGATTTAGCTGGCAAAGCTAAGAAAGCTCTTTTGTGTATTTTACAACATCTACGTTTATTCAGTAGTGATTCTTAACATGTGCTATAAGCTCTGTTTGATCAAGTGCTTTCTGATTATGCCGTATGGGTGTGAGATATGGGCTTTTGATAGAGCAGCTCAGTATTGTGAAAAACTGCATTTCTATGCCATGAAGAAGTATTTAGGTGTTAGTCTTAGTACTCTTACGATTTAGTTTATAGTGAGTTGAACAGATATCCTGTCACTAATAATTTTGTTGTACAATGTATCCGTTACTGGTTTAAAATACTGCAGATGTCAAATGACAGATTACCCAAGAAGGCTTATGCTATGCTCTGTGATTTTGATAATCGAAGAAAGACCACTTGTGTAATTATATTATAACTGAGTTTAGGTTTGGCATTTATAACTTGTCATTTCACTACAATAGGTATAGAAACCATAGGTCACAAGACTTAATTTGTACAAGTATGTAAAGTTGCAGTCGAAAACGAAATGCACTTCTTATTATGTTGTCCATTTTACAATTGCATAAGAGAAAAGTTAATAGCTCAAAAGTTCTTTCATAATCCAAATGGTTTTTGTTTATCTCTCTGGTTGCCTTAACGAACAGTAATACAGTCAGAAAATTAGCACTTTATATTTATGAAGCGTTTAAAGCGCGGCAGTTTGCTACAACTTGAATGTATACTTATGCATGTATATGTAATTGTGTGCAAATGCATTTGTTTTTGTTCCCCTCTTCCAAAGACGGCGTTGGTCTTATGGATTAAAGAGTCATTTTTTCATTTCATTTCATTTCATTTCTCTCAACCCTCAACACACCTCATTACCCTTTACATCCCCTCAACGTCCGCTCAAACAAAACTTGTCCACTATGACCAGCCGCCGTGGCGAAGTGGTTAGCGTCGCGGACTCACGGCTGGGAGGTCGTGGGTTCGAATCCCATCAGAGTCATGTGGTTTTTTTTCTGCCCCGACCGGCTCCTACCCAGAGTTGAGTTTGCTGCGGACTCAGTTGGAAAGACTGGGACCACACAGTCGAGTTTCATCCACTTAATGGATGCGTTTCTGAGAGTGTTGCTCAATTTCCTGACCAACACTGCAGGTGCCTGTATCTCTGGGCCCGGTTGACGCCGGGATATATTATGAAAGGAAGCGTAGAGTACAGCCCTGTCATGTAGTCTCAGACCGAAATGGGAACCCGTAGCATCATCTTAATCATCCTCATTCTCATCGATCAGCATAAAAAAAAAAAAGTCTCAAATTCTGTGGCCCTTCATGCCCTGCTTTCATGGTGACCTCAATTTAGATGTCCTCTCCACGTCTGTGGCCATGGTTTGGTTCCGTCGGGGTCACCGGTATCGGCGAGTCCATGGGGGCTGTCGTTGGACGGACGTGGTGGCGCCCTCTGGAGGGAGAGCTCACTCACGCCGCTCTCCGCGACTAAGCAATTATTGTCGTCAGTAGGGGGCTTAGTAGGTGGTGTCCTGCATATGTTAGATCAGAACAGGCGCCACTGAACACCACGAAGTAGCTCGGCAGCAGTGCAGTGTCTCCTCCGGTGGGTTGCCTCTTGACGACTTGACAATGACTGCTCCCTGTGGATTGTCGGTGCCGGGGCTGCGGCGGGGCTGACCGGGCTGTAGCTGTGGACGGGGTGTCGGAATGAGCGGCGTGTGTGCACTGCCTCTGAGGTGGCGCAGAGTTGGGACAGCAAAAAAAAAAAAAAAAAAAAAAAAAAAAAAAAAAAAAAAAAAAAAAAAACCTTGTTCACTATGAAACTGAGGAAGTTCTCGGGCAGATACCTCGCATCCCTTCTGCTCTCGGACCCATGCATATGTATGGAACCAAGAAATCGTCAAACTTCAGGTTCACCGGATGGTGGTCTTGATATGCAAATCCGAGTTCTAGGATTTACAGATCGAATGCTTGATTAAACGAAATGCATGTCTGAGCCTGCAAAACGACTTTCATCATGACCCTGGAGACTCGCACAAAACCAGTGATAGCTCCATACATGCAGAGCTGACCACATTCTGCATACATATGAATTGATGCATGGGGTATGGGATAGACCTGTTGTGTAACGGATATCAACAATCTGCCATAGCAAACAGACTTGGTACAAGCCAGAATGGAAATAAACTGCCTGTTCCGTTGGGTTTTCCACGAAAAAGGAGATGATGAGAGAACGCCGTATGTTTTTGCACGGGTAAATAACGATGGTGAAAATTGGTTCCCTTTTAGACACGGCATGATGAGTCATTTTGTTTCCAAAAGTCAGTCAGAAATCGCCCTACTGCTATATTCTTTGTAATGAAAAGTTTTCTTTTAGCACAGTTTTCAAAATGTGTTTTTCCTTACTTGGATGAAATCTGATAAGGTACCACATACTGATATCGACGCGTTTAAAAAAAAAACATTCTGGGAGACATGAAGAGCTAGAGGAAAAAGGTGAGAGACGGGAGAGGGAGGATGGAGGTAGATGACTAGATATACAAACATACTGTCTGTCTGTCTGTCTGTCTGTCTGTCTGTCTGTCTGTCTGTCTGTCTGTCTGTCTGTCTCTCTGAATATGTATCTCTGAATATGTATAAACATCGTCGTTCTCCCTCCAGTGTGTCATCCTCACACCAATACCCCACACCCATTAATCGTACACTCCCTGCCCTACCTTCTTTGACCCCACCTAACACACGTAAGGTCCAGAGGGAAAAAAAAGAGCGAAGTTCAAATCAACAAACTGTCTCCCTCGATTCTAACTCCATTCAGATGCGTGCACATTTGGGAAGCTTAGAAACCGTTTGTTAGCCTGCCTCACTGGAGAAGTGGTCATGTTCCGCAAGTCAGAAGTTACAGCTTTACACGTGAACGATTCATGCAAAAAAAGTGCACACCAGACCTGCAAATGACCCTCCAGAACATCCCTGAAGACACGCAAATAAGGTGATGTATACGGAAAGATGACCAAAGCACATGTGTTTGCTTGAATTCATGCACGTCGTACCGGTTAACCTGCTGCACATGCATATCAACTGAACGGTAGTGTAAGCGGACTGAAAGGTAAGTCCAAATGGCAGAAAACGGTGCATTCTGTAGAGTACTCAACCGAGAGAGATACGCTCCAACTACGGGCGTTCAGGCAAAGAGATATGACCCGTTAATACAGTTTGGGTTTCGCCAGGGTGAACAGAGGCGGAGGAAATGACCTGACCTTTCTCGTCGTTGTAAAGAGACCTAGGGATTGATCCAACTGCCGTAAACTGGATATGGAGAAGTTCTCTAAGGGTGTGACTTTCAGGAACTAATTTCTTCATTGAGCCATGATTTGATACCCTATGACAACATTGTATTACCATCACACTTAGAATAATTACCATCTACTTGTTATGTAACACTGGAAAGCGGGATGAAGGGCCAGGGAGGATTGGGTGGGTGGCTCATGAACATAAATCTCTCTCTCTCTCTCTCTCTCTCTCTCTCTCTCTCTCTCTCTCTCTCTCTGTGTGTGTGTCTGTGTGTGTGTGTGTGTGTGTGTGTGTGTGTGTGTGTGTGAATCTTGTTATATGGGTCAGGGCATCAAACGTTAGTATGTGACAGAGGTGACTTGGGTGAAACAAACACATGCATAAATAGGGCTCTAAACGAGTGGGGCCACATCTATGGAGACGAACAGGCATGGCTTTATACAGGGTTGACTGAGTGCCTTACATGATGAGTTCATGGTTTATGTATGGGGGTAAACCTGCTGGAGAAGGATATCAGTAAAGGAACAAAGTTACTGGACTTGACGCAGTTTGAAACGCGTGGGGACAGAGTTTTATCCCTAGTTTTAACAGAAACATGTGTATTCAAATCATGGGTATGCAAAGACGGAAAGATCGGTCTGGATAGCATGACAGAGCAGCAGGGGGAGACTAGAACAATAGCACATGAATCTGATCACTAGTTTTGTTGGAATAGACTTTTTTTCCGAAAAGTATGATCTCTCTCTCTCTCTCTTTCCTTCCTCTCCCTCCCCCTCCCCCCCCTCTCTCTCTCTCTCTCTCTCTCTCTCTCTCTCTCTCTCTCTCTCTCTCTCTCGCTCAGCATTTCCACATCTGTTATTTCCCTTTTAAAATTGCAGGTCCAGCACAAAAGTGATTAATCGTGAAGGGGGCAGATAATTCCTGGCATCCCTACTTAATCTGCATGTGTTTCTAATAATCAATCATTTTTCCACGACACTGTATTTCTTTGATAGGAAGAAAAGTATTTGTCAGATGCAGGGAAAAATGTTCGTCTTCGCTGACATATAAGAAACATTGTTTTCAAACAATTCCTGGAGGTCATATTAGAAATATCAGGCAAAAAAACATGAAAAAGAATCTGCACTTCAGACAGGAGAAGAATGAAGAAGATGTTCAAAGGGGACTGCTGCTGTCCAGACACAATCCTATTCAGTAAGTGAGTTACGATACGATTTCTTGCAACTGTTCACTCGACCTGTTCTTGCTGCCAGTCTTAATCTGTAGTCGTTGCGGTGGTGCCAGTATAGTGCCAATAAGACATCTCTTGTTTCTCTCCTCAGTTTGTTTACACCGTCTTCTATATCACCTGAACCACTTTCAGACATGAAACATTAGTGTAAATATCTCCTGCACCAGCTTTTTATTGTTTTGACAACAGACCACACATTTCTGTCCGCTATATCCTTCCCTGTTCTGCTCCATGTCATCCTTACCCTCCCCCCATTCTACCATCAATGCGAGCCTTCTTCCCTTCAGATTCCTAACCCCCAACCCCCCTTGGCCACCCCCCTTGCCGTCACTGAAGACAATCAAGAAGTGTGGAAGTTTGAATGAAGGTTTGGAACTTGTTTTTTTATACGTAGCCTGAAGCAGTACCAACACTACCCCGACAAGCCTGTGCTTGGCGGATCTGTCTGCTCCCTTCTCCCAAAACTCCAGTGCCTGTACCAGCTCTAATGGAGTAGTAGTCAGATGGCTGGCTGGCCCTTGTCCACTCATGGATTCATTGAAAATGGGGGCGAGAGTCAGCGCCTATTTTTGCCTGATGCTGTAAAGTGTCTGGATGCTTTCCTCGCTTCCGACCGGTCTTAAACTTAGTCCGTCTCCGACTCAGTCTGTCTCTCCCTCAGACCACGCTGCAAAGTGGTCTGCTTCCCATTTCGACTGATTCTCACAACGTTCCTGAGCTAAGGCATTCAAATATGCAGTTCGTGTAGAGGCATGTGTTTACATCGGCCTGAATCTCCATTCAATGCTTCAATTAAAATTTAAAAAAAAATTGAAATACTCAATTTTCTTCTCCGAGGATTTTGAGAACTCTAGCTGCACAGGAGAAGAAAAATGGTGGACGAGTGCACTCACCAGGGTTTGAGTATGGTGATCAGGGGAACAGGAAGGAATCCAAGCAAGCTTTCTGCTCACAGAGCTGTCATCAGGCTTAGAGTTAGTGGGTGACAGAGACAGATCTTATATGAGGACTGACAATAAAAAGAAGAAGGAATGAACAGAGCTCAGAGACAAAAGGAAGTTAACTGGGGTTAAGTAGTGAGTAGGAATCGGGAACAAATTTAAGTGGAAAGCATGAAGACCTGTTCAAAAAAAAAAAAAAGGGGGGGGGGGGGGGGCGGTAGTAGAGAAGGGGAAGGGGGTGCCTGAAGCTCAGCTGCTGTCACTCTCTGGTGTTCAGGCCGGCAGGGGCGAGGGTCCCCAGTCGTGCAATGATGGATGACTCCATAAAGAGCGATAGAGTCCACTGGACCGGTTCTGCCAGACAGCAGCCGCTCTCGCACAGGTGAATTTGTGGTAGGGGCTGTTGAAGTCAGAGCCTACAGGATCTTCATACAACAGCTGCATTGAGCGAAGGTGCTCAGAGAAACGCTCATTCAGGCTGCGGTACGTCTCCCCAGTGTATTGCTTTGAACACAAGGTGCAAGTAATGACGTACACCAGGTCTGCAGATTGACAGTTGAAGTTTGCTAGGACCCTGAACTGGCCAGAAGGACCAGCAACTGTGGTGCAGCTGTCAATGAAGGGACATGTCTTGCACTCTTTGCGAGTGCATGGGTGTGTGCCAAGGGATTGTGCTCTCGCCTTGCAGACAGAGGCACGCACTAGATGGGCCCCTCAAATTTGTGTCCTCTTGAAGGCTATCAAGGGTGGTTTGGGGAAGGTTTCTTTCAGTTTGGGGTCAAGTTGGAGGAGGTGGAAGTTGTTGAGAAGGATGTTGCAGACAGGGAGGTTGTGAGGGTGAAAGGCGAGCACAGCCACTGTACGGTCTGCTTGATCGTCTGAACGATCAGCAGAAGTCAACGTCTGACTGCGAGGAATGGCAGTGGCAACGCTCCAAGGCAGTCTGGACCAATTGCTACCTGCACAGTTTTCTAGAGGGAGAGGGAGGGGAGAGAGAGAGGGAGAGGGAGGGAGGGAGGAGAGAGAGAGAGAGAGAGAGAGAGAGAGGCAGGGGGAGGGAGGGAGGGAGGGAGGGAGGGAGACAGACAGACAGATGGGAACAAAAGTGCGCAAGGGGACCATAGGGGTAGAGGGGGATTTCCAACACAATCCTAGTCAGTAAATGAGTTACCATACAACTTCTTGCAACTATTCACTTGAACTGTTCTTGCTGCCAGTCTTAGTGTGTAGTCGTTTCGGTGGTGTCAGTATAGTGTCAATTAGGCATCTCATGTTTCTTTCCTCAGTCTGCTGAGGTACCCCTACCCCCAAGCCTCGTCTAGAGACTGTTTTGTGTTTTAAAACAAAAATCGATCCCATAATCTTTGAGCAATTACGCCTCCCGCAGTCAGCGCCCAGCCTCAATACCCAACTTGAAGAGAAAAAATGATAACATTAGGGTCAGGCTCTTCCTTTGCACTTTGGGGCTGTAGGTGTGAGATCTACAATCAGCCATACAGCTGTCTGCGTACTGGTGGAGTTGTGCCTGGTCATCTTTTATTTTCCTATGGCACTGAAAATGTTGTTGGTTGGCATCCATTTCTCACTCCTCCCTTCTTTGCAAGTCATGGCTTTTACCCAATGGACAAGTGCATTTCTGTATGGATAACTGTCATGCCATTCTCTCTCTCTCTCTCTCTCTCTCTCTCTCTCTCTCTCTCTCTCTCTCTCTCTCATGTCCTCCCCACCTTTGACATCAGCCAACTAAAAGGATTACACAAACAGTTGAACAGGTAAGCTGGTGGTCTCTCTTAACGTTTACAGAACAGAAAGTGTGCAATACCTACGGCATATAAATGTTCTGTCTGAGGTAATATTGATATCTTACATGGTACAGTCTGTGTTTAAGAGAGAGAGAGAGAGAGAGAGAGAGAGAGAGAGAGAGAGAGAGAGAGAGAGAGAGAGAGAGAGAGAGAGATAGAGTTTTTACTGTCTCAAAGAGCAACTCACGTTCATGTTTTTTTTTTTATTGCGGAGTGTGCCTGCAGAAACAATATCAGCACTCCACTGTCATCTCTTTCCCCTTCCTTTTCACACCCCCCCCCCCCCCCCCACTTCCCACACACGCGCGCATTCTATCATTCTTTCAGACATACATACATACATGCATCCATACATGCACACACGCGCACGCGCGCGCGCTCGCGCACACACACACACACACACACACACACACACACACACACACACACACACACACACACACACACACACACACACACGCACGCACGCACACACACGCACGCACATGCACATAACAGAGAGAGCCAAAACACATAATGCACATCATTTCTGGTTCATCCTTGTTTTTGAATTGAAAGCCAGCTAGTCTTCAATGTGAATAACAAAAAACGTACAGCTAAATGCCAAATGAAAAACGTGTTGTAATCATGTTTGACCTCATATTTTGTGTTTTTTTTTTCCCACATTATTTTCAAAGATAGTAGTGGCTGGGATTAGTATGCTGAAGATGCGTTCAGGTTCTCATGTTTTCTGGGAAGGGGGGGGGGGGTGGTCTTCGTACCTCCTCTCCTCCTACCCCCTCTCCCCTCCTCTGTGACCTCTTTTATCCCCAGCTTAAGAAGGCTTCTTGGCTGCATGGTGGGAGAAAGGGGGGTGGGGGTGGTGGGCATTCATAGGGTGGAGAGTCAGCGCCTTTCCTAGCGTGAGGCTGTAAACTGTCTTTGATTGCTCCTGCCCATCCTGAACGCTCTTCCACGTCGTCTGTCTTTTTCTTAAAACCACCCTGTCCAGCTGTCAGCCTGTCTGCCTGCCTGTCTCTGCTGCCGCCTGGTTCAGTGGGTCTCTTTCTGTCTGTTGGCCCGCCACGACAATCCTTCTTCCACCACAACCCTGCTTTCTTTCTCGTTCCCATTCCCTCTTTCCATTCTCCCCACGCTCTCTATCTCTATCTGTGTGCGAATGTGTGTGTATGTGTGTGTGTGTGTGTGTGTGTGTGTGTGTGTGTGTGTGTGTGTGTGTGTGTGTGTGTGTGTGTGTGTGTGTGTGTGTGTGTGCGTGTGTGTGTGTGTGTGTGTGTGTGTGTGTGTGTGTGTGTGTGTGTGTGTGTGTGTGTGTGTGTGCGTGCGTGCGTGTGTGTGGGAGGGTGCGTCTGTGTGTGAGTGTGTGTGTGTGTGTGTGTGTGTGTGTGTGTGTGTGTGTGTGTGTGTGTGTGTGCGTGTGTGTGTGTGTGTGTGGAGGGTGCGTCTGTGTGTGTGTGTGTGTGTGTGTGTGTGTGTGTGTGTGTGTGTGTGTGCATGTGCACGAACATGTATATTTCTGTGTCTGTATCTCTGTCTCTCTCTCTGTCTCTGTCTCTGTCTGTCTGTCTCTCTCTCTCTCTCTCTCTCTCTCTCTCTCTCTCTCTCTCTCTCTCTCTCTCTCTCTCTCTCTCTCTTCTCTGCATTTCACTTTCTGCCATTTCTTTTGACTAGAGGGGTCCACCACTAAAGTGTTAAATCATGATTGGGCAGCTGTCTCTCTTGGCATTCCAGCTCGGCCTGTATGTGTTTTCAATAACCGATCATCATTCATCAAAAAAATGTAACTCTGCAATAAGAAAAAAAATATGTACATCAGACGAAAAACGAAAAAGAAAAACAACATTCATCTCTTCTAATGAACACAGGCCTTTCTCTCTCTCTCTTTTTTTTTTTTTGCCTTCGATCAAATTAATTCGTGGAGTTTGTATCAGCAGAAATGACAAAAAAGGGCGATTATCGCATGAGGAAGGCTTGCAGGCCATTGTTGCTGCTTAAATGCAGAGTGGCAATCTTGTTCAGTGTGTTAGGATACGATTTCCTTCATTTATTCCCTTGCCCTATTCTTGCTGCCACTCTTAATGTACAGTCATGGCAGCGGTATAAGTACAGTGTCAATAAGGCTTCTTATGCTACACTAGGGAGATGGTTAACCTTTTCATACCACCTAAGCGGGGTTTTGCACGTGAAGCCTGGATGTAAGTATTTCCTGTATTAGCATTTTATCATGTGTGTGTGTGTGTGTGTGTGTGTGTGTGTGTGTGTGTGTGTGTGTGTGCATACATATATGCATACATACAAACATACATTCATAATTATATTCATACATATACAAATACACACAGATGCAGTTACAAACATAAGATAATTCATTCAAAAGGTAATTCGTCTTCAATGCCAACAAGAAAAATACCTTTTAACACTTAAATGTCAAACAGAAATAATTCTGTAATCCTTCATGCTCCCTCTTTCACCCATCCACCTCTCTCCCTTTGCTCCGTTCCAGTCCCCCTCTCCTGTGCTGAGCTCTATAAAAACAGCGTCCTTGCTGCGTGATTGGGGGACCCATTCACAAAGCGGAGAGTCCGCGCCTATCCTCGCGAGAGGCTGTAAACTGTGTCTTGATGCCTCCTGTCCATTTGGACGCTCTTCCACGTCGTCTGTCTTTCCTAAACTGCCCTGTCAAGCTGTCTGTCTGTCTGTCTGTCTATCTACTGGTTAGGCGTCTGTCTCTCTGTCTCTTCATGACAAACTCTCCTCCACCACCATCCACCCTTCTCGCCCCCTCCGTCATCCCCTCTGTCTCTCCGTCTCTGTCTCTGTCTCTGTCTCTGTCTGTCTCTCTCTCTCTCTGTGTGTGTGTGTGTGTGTGTGTGTGTGTGTGTGTGTGTGTGTGTGTGTGTGTGTGTGTGTGCATGGGCGTGTGTGTGTGTGTGTGTGTGTGTGTGTGTGTGTGTGTGTGTGTGTGTGTGTGTGTGTGTGTGTGTGTGTGTGTGTCTGTCTGTTTTTTCCATCTGCTTGTGTCTCTATTTGGTCATTTGACCATCTGTATCCCTCCCCACTCTCTCCCCCATGCCCCCCCCCCCCCCCCCCCCACACACACACACCATTAGCCTCTGCCCTCCCATTTCTACCCCCCCCCCCCTCCCCACTTGCTAAAACATCAAAGCAGGGGGCATGTCTCCAAACGTTTCCAGTTCCATGGGATGCATACACATCTTGGAAACGAAAAATCGTCAAAATTGTGCACAACATGGTGGTCATGTAGGTCTCTGATGCTTTGTTCAGAAGTGACAGAGTCGATTTCAAAACGTGCTGAGCCACAGGCAGGTCGACCAATGCAGCAATGTCATACAGACGTATTAAAAGGTAATGCACAGAGAGCTGGCCAGAAATGTTGCCACGTGCTTAAATTCGTGTTTTAGTTTTAGGATAAACCTGCTGTATTTGGATACCAGCTCCTTGCCGAGCATGTCAATTTCATGCACTTCAAAATGAAAGAAAACAGAAAATGTAATATGTTTTTGGGGCACTCAACTAAAAGAGGTTTACGCCCGTGAACAACATGCTCTGTCTCTCTCTCTCTCTCTCTCTCTCTCTCTCTCTCTCTCTCTCTCTCTCTCTCTCTCTCTCTCTCTCTCTCTCTCTTCCTTTTTTTCCTCCTGTGCATCCACTCTTTCTTCCTGTTTGATTCTTGCGGATCCAGCATAAGAAAATGATCAATCACAAAAGGGAGGCAGAATCTCTCGACATTTTAGCTCCACCTGCGTCTGTGAGAAGCGATCATCATTCCAAAGAGACTGTGAATCATCGAGAGGAAGCGTAAAGAGCATCAAATACAACTACATGTTCATCTCTGCTTAAATGTATGACACTTCTTTTCTTAGTCCGAGGCATTCTGGAGTTCAGAAGAAGAAGAGGAAGAAGAAGGAGGAGGAGGAAGAGGAGGATAAGGAAGAAGGGAGGAAGAGGAGGAGGAGGAGGAGGAGGAGGAGGAGGAGGAGGAGGAGGATGTAGTGTTGAGATTGAGTTATGATCTAAGTGACGTTACTCATATGCTTTT
The DNA here is from genome assembly GCA_016801955.1 of Conus betulinus. Classification (NCBI taxonomy): domain Eukaryota; kingdom Metazoa; phylum Mollusca; class Gastropoda; order Neogastropoda; family Conidae; genus Conus; species Conus betulinus. The sequence continues at coordinate 131,974 of JADBJO010002043.1, forward strand.
ACTTTTAGAGCCTCGTTCTGACGATGAACAGTTTTGATGGTAACCGTCAATACAACAGTTATCACCGCATCAACATGACTTGGAAGTTTCTGTTGTGTGGACCCATGCACCAAACATTCTACAACCCCAAGCAGTCACATCACAGAGGAGGGGGAGGAGGAGAAGAGGAGGAGGTTAGATGAGAACGAAGAGGATAATGATGATATGAGGAGGAGGAGGAGGGAGGAGGAGGGAGGAGGAGGAGGAGGAGGAGGAGGAGGAGGAGGAAGAAGAAGAAGAAGAAGAAAAAAGAAGAAGAAGAAGAAGAAGAAGAGAAGATGATGATGATGATGATGATGATGATGATGATGATGATGACGGCGAAGATGATGACGATGATGATGATGATGACGATGATGATGATGATGATGATGATGATGATGATGATGATGATGATGATAGAGAAACCAGAGGACTAAAGGGATGAGAAGAATGACAAACAAACAGACCAACAAACTTGCAGGTTGCTGTTGCCACTAACATGCTGA
>JADBJO010002043.1:137500-140000 GCA_016801955.1 Conus betulinus
TGGGTAAAAACCCTTTGCATGAAGTATGTGTGGAGAGAGAGAGAGAGAGAGAGAGAGAGAGAGAGAGAGAGAGAGAGAGAGAGAGAGAGAGAGAGAGAGAGACAGAATGACAGACAGGCAGGACCGACCGACCGACAGACGATAGACAGACATAATGAGACAGACATACAGAGAGAGAGAGAGAGAAAGAGAGACAGAGAGAGAGAGAGAGAGAGAGAGAGAGACAGAGAGAGAGAGAGAGAAGGGATTAGACTGCGCGCATGCACATACACGGTTTGTAGGGAGGTGGGGGTCTTTTCCTCGCTAAGCGCACAGACTCGCATGCATGTACACCTGTTTGTGTTTGTACATGTATGTTTGTGTCTGTTTGGTGTTGGACGGACGGTGAGGGGGGGGGGGATAGGGGGGGTGGGGGTGGGAGGGCTGGGGATGCTGGTGAAGGGTGGCGATGGAAGCACACTCTCCGAGGCACAGGGTCAGAAAAAAAAAACAACCGCCCACAGCATGGATCTCCCACCCCGTCCCCCGCCCTCAATCCTCTAGGACCTCCACAATCCTCCTGAGCTTCTCCATGTCCAACATCGTCCAAGTGCCGTCATCACCTGCTCCTGACCCAACCTCATTCCACCTTCAACCCCCTTTCTCCTGCTCCCGCCTCCTCCCTCTGTCTTTCTTTTTTTTTTTATTTTAATCAGGAACTGCTCACGTAGCTGTAATGCCAGCTCTTCTGGCTTCCTGCTGCATGGACGGCCGGAGTGCACAGCTTTAGCTCAGTGGATAATATCACCAGGATGGTATGGATGATGACGGCGATGAAATGATTATGGGAGCCGATTTTTCCAGCGCCAATCCAGCGCCAAGCACCGGGAGCTGGTAAGGTAGTGCATCGCGTGCGAGATGTCGTTGCTGCGTGGGGTTTCGGTATTTATTAATCGGAAATTGCTAAAGACTGTGTTACAGAAGTTACGTGAAGTTAACAAGATGGACGCATGTTCTGCTGTAATGCAGTCTGCTATGCCCCATTTAATTTTCGTTCCTTTGTTTCTTTTTGATACGTTTATTTGTCTGACTTGTAATGTAAACATTCCTCCACCCCGCCCCTCCACATTCTTTTGCCTGCTCTCTCTTTTCCAGAGAGAGAGAGAGAAAGAAGACAGAGAGAGAGAGAGAGAGAGAGAGAGAGAGAGAGAGAGAGAGAGAGAGAGAGAGAATGGTGTGACAGAGACAGAGAGAGAGAGAGAAGAGAGAGAGAGTGAGAGAGAGTGTGTGTGTGTGTGTGTGTGTGAATGTGTGTGTGTGTGTGTGTGTGTGTGTATGTGTGCGCGCGCGCGTGCGTGTGCGTGTGTGCGTGCGTGCGTGCGTGTGTGTGTGCGTGTGTGTGTGTGTGCGTGGTGTGCGTGTGTGTGTGTGTGTGTGTGAGGTTGGTGGTGGGGGTGGAGAGAGGGGGTGAGGAGGGGGGAGTATAGTTTTCAGTAGGTCCCCATGCACATGTGTGTATTTGTTTATGTGTTTGTATGTCTGTGTGGTTTGGACTATCGTTTGGAGGGATGATGGTGGGGTCGTGGTGGAGAAAGGTCAAAGAATGTAGAAGGGAAGAAAACCACCCCTAACCCACCCCCATGTCACTCCTCGACACTGTGAAATCTGCAGTTACTTTGAGCTGCCTATGGTTCATCACGTGTACACGTGCTATCATTTACAGCTTCTGTCCCCCCCCCTCCGCCCTTTCCAACTCCCCTACTCATCACCCCTCCCTCACACACACACACACACACACACCACACACACAACACACACACACACACATACAGAGAGAGAGAGGAGAGAGAGAGGAGAGAGAGAGAGAGAGAGGTTTCATATTCCGTCCTTTTCGCACCACCCCCTTGTGTCCTTTAATAAGGGACCGATCACATAACCGTTACACAAGCTCAACTGGCTTCGAACAATGACGGCGATGAAACGAGTTATAGGAGCGAGATGGTCGGAGCGCCAATCCATCATCGAGCACTGGGAGCTCTACTGCTGAGTACCTACAAGCCAGGTGCAGCTGCTTCGAGCGACTTTGGGCTGACGTGATCAGACATTTCCAGGTGTCGCGTGACAGACGTCAGGTGAAGCTTGTGCCAACAAATTCATTAATGACCTTCTCTTGATTTGTTCTGCCCGTCTTCATCTGTTATTTTGTCCTTAAGTTGTTCCTTTTGTTTTTTTCATGCATTTCGTCATCTTGCTCTGTTGACACCCTTTTTTCGTCTTCAGCCCTCTTTCCTGCTTTACTCACCTAGACAGACAGACGGACAGAAAGACAGGTAAGTACGCAGGCAGACAGACAGATATACAGACAGGCGGACACACAGGCAGACAGTCAAATAGACAGAAAAGAGAGAGACAGACAGACAGACAGAGACAGAGACAAAGACAAAGACAGAGACAGAGACAAAGACAGAGGACAAAGACAGAGACAAAGACAGAAGACAGACGGACAGGTAGGCAGGCAGAA
>JADBJO010002043.1:142500-150000 GCA_016801955.1 Conus betulinus
CCTCTCTCTCTCTCTCTCGCCACACCTCTCTCTCTCCTCTCGATCTCTCTCTCTCTCTGTTTTACATCAATGGATTGTGATCGCTTAAAAGCATGGAAGGCTGGGACTATCCGTGAAGACAAACTGAAATAAACAAACGTTTTCTCTCTCTCTCTCTCTCTCTCTCTCTCTCTCTCACACACCCACACACACACACACACCACACACATCACACACACACACACACACACACACACACGCAAACAACACACACACACCCACACACACACACACACACACACACACACACACACACACTTCACGCAAACACGCACGCACGCACGCACGCACCCACACACACACAGGACACCCACACAACACACCACACACACACACACACACACACACACACAGAACATGGGACGAGCTGCATCGTTTAGCACACTCAGGCCAAGCGATTTTTTGTTCAGAAATCTATCTTTGAAGTCAGAGAATGGGGGAGCTGGGGACTACCCGTGAAAATAACTGAAATAAACAAACATAACACACAAACCTCTCTCTCTCTCTCTCTCTCTCTCTCTCTCACCCACAGGACACCACACACACACCACACACACACAATCCCCTCTCCCTCTCTCTCCTACAGAGAGAGAGAGAGGAGAGAGAGAGAGAGAGGAGAGAGGAGAGGAGAGAGAGAGAGAGAGAGAGAGAGAGGAAGAGAATATGGGACGCATCATTTAGTACACATCTCTGGCAGTCTATATTCAGAAATGTTACTTTGAAGTCATCTGCCTTCGCAGCATCTTAACTGCCAAAATGGCTGTGTAGGCAAGCAGCGAAAACGAGGGAAATTTGTACTGACTGTCAACTCAGCCATTGTGTTAGGGAACGGTGTAACTGGAGCGAGACAATGACACCTCCCTCTCTCTCTCTCTCTCTCTCTCTCTCTCTCTCTCTCTCTCTCTCTCTCTCTCTCTCTCTCTCTCTGTTATTCATGATCATTTCACACCTACGCCAACAAAATGTAATTAAAACGCTGGGAGAATGATGAGCAAGGTTTTTCAAAAAAACGCGTCAAAGACCAATCATCCCTTAAACGAAGCGACATTAAAAAAAAGTACGAAGACAAGAAAAACTATTACGAAGTAAATTGAGAGCCACCAGAACAACAACATGCAGGTGTCTGTAGCATTAATAATAATGCAGTGACTCTGTGTCAGCAACAATGGCTCAACAAGACAATCCGGATATGCCAGTACAAAGCCTACAGTCTTATTGGCCCAGCAGATCTGTTGGTCTCCCATGGTCTCTACTGCTTACAGACACTCCAGCGAATTGCATATATCCACCCCACTCCACCCCTTTCCACAGGCACGTGCTCGCACCAACTCACCCGCTAAAAACATGAACGTGCGACCACACTCAAGCATGAACGAACGCACACGATATATCACGTTACGAAAAAGACTCAAGAACGAGTCCAGTGACACGGTCTGAACAGTATCTTAAAAACAAACTTTAGGCCCTCATTACTATCAAGACGTCACAAACAAATAAACGCCCTCACCCTCTGTTTAATAATGATACTTTTTAAGGTTGAAGACAAGGAAGACGAGGGTAGGGGGGGGAGGGGGGGGGGGGGGGGGAGGGGGGGGGGGGGGTCGGTGTGGTTCATACAAAAAGACGTGAAGTCATACTACGTCACTGATTCGTGTACAGGTGCACAGGGTTTATAGTGCTGAAGTTGTTCATCTAAGCCTCTATTTGTGCACGACCCCGGTGTGTGTGTGTGTGTGTGTGTGTGTGTGTGTGCGTGTGTGTGTGTGTGTGTGTGCGTGTGTGAAATCTTTGTGATTTGTGAGGTAGTCCTTGAAGGACAACTGGTCTGCAGAAGATATCTATATGCATAACATTGAGTGATGTACTTTTGATTAGGATACTTGGTGGAACACAATCTTTGATGCATGCACGTGGCCTCTGCCTTAAACTCTTCAACAATGCTTTAGTGTGGCCGTTCCTTTTCTTTACAGTTCACGATGAAGACCTTTCACTTACTGCCAACATCCTCCAAACACCATTCGCGTAGCAGGAAATACAACTGTCTCATTTTGTGCATTTGTCTCTGTCTGTCTGTCTGTCTGTCTGTCTGTCTGTCTGTCTCTCTCTCTCTCTCTCTCTCTCTCTCTCTCTCTCTCTCTCTCTCTCTCCTCTCTCCTCTCCCCCGACTGATTATTGCTGAAGTGTATTTTCATTCAGTTTTCTTATAATGTGTCAATCTTTTTTTTTTTTTGCCAATTTTCGTATTCTCATAGCATGTAAAGATGCACATAGCAATGAAGATCTCTCTCTCTCTCACTCTCTGTCTCTGTCTCTCTCTCTCTCTGTCTCTCCTGTACGTCTCTCTCTCTCTCCCCTCTCTTTCCCCCCCTCTCTCCTCTCCCCCCTATCTCCCTCCCTTCTACCCCCTCTCACTCTCTCTGTCACTGACAGACACACACACACACAGACACACACACAGGACACCACACACACACAGACAGACAGACAGACACACACACACACACACACACACACACACACACACACACACACACACACACACACAGAACCGAGCTCTCACCTTCTCTGAATGTAGAAGTTGTACATCTGGTTCATGGCCGCGGCGCTGGAGCACTCGGAGTCCCGGAAGTGCACCTGGATGTCCCGGTCGGGCAGAGGGCCTTCCGGCGCCGTCACGTTGTCGACGGCCAGTTTGAGGGCAGGCAGCACGTTCTGGTAGGCGAAGGGGAAGCGGGTGTAATTCACGGGCAGCAGGGCCGCGAAGTGAATGGTCCTGCTCCCCGCGGACGAGTCGTTCCGCGCGCCCCCACACCCCCCAGGCCGGCCGCGCAGAGGAAGAGAACCCTCGCGAAGAGCATGGTGAAGATGTCAGTGAGATCGACGAACACACACACACACACACACACACACACACACACACACACCTGACCTCTGTTCAGAGGGCTGCTCAGGATGATCCACGAAAAACAGCCCCTGCCTGTCTTCCCTGTGGAGGTGGTTGTGGACGTAAAAGTGTTAGAGGTGAGCTTTCAAGGTACAGAGGTCTCGAAGGGGAATGCTGCGTACATGGAGTTCTTGAAGGCCGTTCTTGCGGTAAAGACGTATTCTAAGGCGTCCTGAGGCGAGGGTGCTGCTTGCGGAGAGTGCTGTTTTTTGGTTTTTTTTTAAAAGGCTGGGTTGGCCAGGAGTGTTCGGGGATGATGATATGATCTAGGCTTAAACTCACCTTGCCCTAGACCGGGCGTTGGCTGGAATAAGAAGGTGTACGGTGTAGTTTCCAGAAATCAGGTCTTTTGAAAGAGGTTATCGATCTGAAGTATCCAGTGAAGATGAACCTGAAGGTAAAGACGTATAAGAAGTGATGGTTCTCACAGAAAGCACTCTTTTGTGAGGAGACTGCTTCGGCAGAATAGTGTTCACGGTGAGAAGCCTCCAACGAAGGGCGATGAGGACGCGCCAAGTCTGGAGAACAGTGTCCGAAGCACAAAACTCCTGAGCGGGCGAGTCAACAAACACTAGAAGCACGTTGAAGGATTGTAAGATCTTGAAGAGGAATGGCCTGCGTTAGAACCCGTAGGACGACATTTCTGAGAGGCCACGTTTCATGGAAAGGAGGGGAAAATGTGCTGAAAATGTTAAGAATGCAGCTCTTCTATCGAAGAGGAGCTTTTTATTTTTAAGCCGAATTTTTTTTTCCAGGGAAAGAAACAAGTCTCTGGGAGAGCTTCCGCAAGTGAAGTCTTAGGGCAGAGTGGTTTTATTCGGTTTCTGTGTAGCTACTGGGAGAAGACACCTTGATTTGTGAGGGCTAAAGACCAGATGACGGTTTTCCTGTCTCCGTCAGTCGATCTCAGCAACTCACACATTTTCGCCAGAGTACCAGACTTAAATACTCCCAAGCGCTGTGTTTGTTATTAAACAACACGATCTCCTGGGGGAAACCGATTCCAACAGAAATTGTTTGTCCTCAAAATAGTTCACAGAAATAAAGTAAAGTAAAAAAAAAAAACAAGACAAAAAAGCAAGCAATTGCCCACAACCGTAAAAACAAGACGAGGTGTTTGGTTAACAGAGGAGTTTCAAACCCAGTGGCTCACTTGGTATTTCCGAAAATAGGAAGCATCATGATGTCGTCTCGGTGCCCAATCCCCCCGGACGTGATGAACCTGCAACAGATACACTTGTAAGTTAAAACCGATGATAATAAAGTTATTCAAGCTAAAACAAATTTCAGAGGTGCCATAGAAACAGAAAGTAGGAATGAAATAAAGTAAGAAAACAAAAAACACAGTTAAAAAAAAAAATATATATGACACCTCACCCTCGCACGCGCATAAGTGTCTGTGTGTGTGTGTGCGCGCGGCGCGCACACCCCCCCCCCCACACACACACACAAGCGTGCATATGTGTGTGTGTGTGTGTGTGTGTATGTGTGTGTGTGTGTGTGTGTGTGTGTGTGTGTGTGTGTGTGTGGGTGTGTGTGTGTGTGTGAGAGTGAGTGATGAGTGAGTGAGTGAGTGAGTGAGTGTGTGTGTGTGGTGTGTGTGTGTGTGTGTGTGTGTGTGTGTGTCTGTATGCATATCTCTCTCTCCTATCTATCCATCTATCTATCTGTCTATCTACATGAATACATACATATATAGACACAGACAACATACATTCATGTATACACACGTATACACACATACGTAGAACCACACATTCATTCATATATCCATCCATCCATCCATACTTACATACATACATACATACATACATACAAACATACAAACATTCATACCTTCATACATACGTACATAAATGAACAATTATTTTAAAAAGAATTTTTAAAAAATCGTGCCTCAAATTATCTTCTCTATCCTCTGTCTGTCTGTCTGTCTGTCTGTCTCTCTCTCTCTCTCTCTCTCTCTCTCTCTAAATATGTCTTATCGATGAGTCCGAATCAGCCGTCAAAAGGCCTCTGAACAGATGATGTTAATATGTTTCGTTTTCAAGATGGCCAACGACAGTCCACAGAAACCACTAGTGACGAATCCTAACTTTATATCGAAGCGCCATGAATTAATCGTTCATTTCCGTTTTCTTTCTCTCACAAACCTTCTCTACTTCTTCTTTCTTTTTTCAATTTTGTTTTGCATTTGCTATGTCTTTGTTGACGGTGGACGTGCTAGGCTACAGATGTTTTACCCAGGTGTGTGTGTATGCATTAGAAAAAACACAGAGACAGACAGACGGACGGACAGAGAGACAGATAAACAGACGGCAGGCAGGCAGGTAGGCAGGCAAGCAGGCACTGGACAAAGAGATGGAGAGACAGAGACAGACAGCACCAGGCAGAGAGACAGAGAGAGACATGGAGAAAGAGGGTGATGCAAACACACCGGTGGCGAGAGAGAGAGAGGGAGAGACAGAGAGAGGTGGGGGGTGGGGGTGGGGGGTGGAGACGAACAGACGGATACTATAAATACAGACTGACAGACAGATGTACGGACATCGACAGAGAGAGACAGAAACACACAGAGAAGACAGACAGACACAAAGACCGACGGAGAGGCAGTCACAGTGACGGACAAATAGACAGACATGCAGACAGAGAGAGACAGACAGAGAGAGAGAGACAGACAGACAGACAGACAGAGAGAGAGACGGAAAAACAGACAGACAGACAGAAAAACAGAAAGACAGATAGACAGAATAACACACAGAGAGACAGAGACATAGACAGAGAGACAGACAAACATAGGTACTTGGGGGGGGGAGAGAGAGAGACAGACATACGGACAGACAGACAGAAAGACAGATAGAAAGTCAGAAAGACAGAATAACAAAGAGAGACAGAGAGATAGACAGAGAAAGACAGACAGACAGACATAGGTACTTGGAAGAGAGAGAGAGAGAGAGAGAGAGAGAGAGAGAGAGAGAGAGAGAGGGAGAGAAACAGACAGACAGACCACAGACAGGACAAACAGAAAAAAAACAGACAGAAATAACACAGAGACAGAGACATACACAGAGAGACAGACAGACAGACATAGTTACTGGGGGGAGAGACAGACAGACAGACAGACAGACAGATAGAAAGTCAGGAAAGACAGAACGACAGAAAGACAGACAGAATAAGAGAGAGAGAGAGACAGACAGGCCATAGGTACTTGGGGAAGAGAGATGAGAGAGAGAGAGAGAGAGAGAGAGAAGAGAGAGAGTGAGAAGGGGGGAGGAGGGGAGGAGGGGGGAGGAGAAGGAGAAGGAGGAAGGGGAGGAGGAGGAGGAGGAGAAAGAGGGAGAGAGAGAGAGAGAGAGAGAGAGAGAGAGAGAAGAGAGAGACGAGAGAGAGAGAGAGAGAAACAGTGGGACAGAGACAGACAGGCAGACAGACAGACAGAGAGACAGCAACGCAGACAGACAGGAGACATGAAGAGACAGACAGGACATACAGACAGGTAGATAGACAAGACAGACAGTCAGACAGACAGACAGACAGACAGAATCGGTAACTGTCACAGTTGAAATCAGAGAGTGACACGTTATGTCCAGCTAACCTCCCCCCCCCATCCCCCCCCCCCCACTCCTTTGCCCCTCATTTTTCCCCTGCATCTCACTCCGCCCACCCTTCCTCTACCCCTTAATATTACCACCCCCCCCCCCCCCCCCCCCCCCCCCCCCCCCCCCCCTTTCCGCCCCATCGCCACACATCTCTTTTGAAACTGACAATCGCTGAGCTGACGTGCGTCAGTCATCTGTGTGAACTGTCGCCTGCCATCAGCACCAACTGCCATCTTTCATCTTCATTCCCCAGAAGCAGCACTGACTCTAGACCCGAAATGCTGTGTTTACTTCTATCAAGGACCTGTATTGTCAAAACTATGTCTTCTTTTTTTATTAGGCGCTGCTGGTGTGGTTTTTGCCTTCAGTACACATGGAAACTTTCTCTAGAGAGCGCACGATCTTCAGGATTTTTCTTTTTACGAATAAAATGAACACAAAACTGATGTAAATTCTAAGGTTCTTGTGCTGACATTTGTTTCCACACTAGCGGCAACATTGATTACATAGTCAGTGTTTGTTTGTTTGTTGCCGATGTAATGACTTATTACCCCGTGCTATCCCCTCTAATTACATACTCGTACGTGGAAATGATATAGTTTTTGACCGAATCTGAACATGGAGATAATGTTGAAGACTCCGATGTGGTATGTCTACTACTATTTCTCTTTTTTCTCTTTATATTACAGCGAGCCATGTCAACTAAGCCGATAATAATGCTCGCTCTCTCTCTCTCTCTCTCTCTCTCTCTCTCTCTCTCTCTCTCTCTCTCTCTCTCTATATTCTCAGTGTGTTTGTCGCATCTCCCTCTCTCTTCATGTCTCTTTTTGTCTGTATGCTGTCTCTGTCTGTCTGTCTGTCTGTCTGTCTGTCTGTCTGTCTCTCTCTCTCTCTCTCTCTCTCTCTCTCTCTCTCTCT
>JADBJO010002043.1:157500-175000 GCA_016801955.1 Conus betulinus
TGTTTATTCACTCCTTCATCATTAACCAGATTCATTTGCAACTGGTGTATCTTTCTATGAAATGAGGGGGGGGGGGGGGGGGGGGGATGAGACATGCATGGTCTCTCTCTCTCTCTCTCTCAGAGCAAAGAAAGGCACAACACTTTCATACGTAGAATACGACAAACTGATTATCATAAGTGGAAAACACAAAGATAATAGTGTAACAGCATGTTGTGTATACTTGCTTCTGATTATTTCAAAAACGAGGGAAATGCATTTTGGTTACTCTCTCTCTCTCTCTCTCTCTCTCTCTCTCTCTCTCTCTCTCTCTCTCTCTCTCTCTCTCTCTCTCTCAGCGAAAAAGGCACACAACATTCTCATGCGTAGCATACAACAAAATGAATATCATAAATGGATAGAGTGTGATAACATGCCGTGTGTGCTTGTTTCTGATGATATTATAAACGAAGCAGAGTTGGGAGAACCATAATTATGACGCAAACTGCAGGGGGGAAAAAATCAGCAACAGGAGTGGCGAAATTCTGGTCTTTCAAAACACCATGTTTATTCGCTTTTTAATAATAATAATCGGTTTGATTGGCAACTGGTTTAGTTTTCCATGCAGCAAGAGGAAAATGTCCTTAAATGAATCCTCCCCCTTCCCACCCCCTCTCTCTCTCTCTCTCTCTCTCTCTCTCTCTCTCTCTCGCATACACACACACGCACACACACACACACACACACACACACACACACACACACACACATACATACACACACACACACACACACACACACACACACACACACACACACACACACACACGAGCGCGAGCGCGCATCTATACCCATACGTTCTTATCTAGTAGATTTATATGGATGAACGTAAGTACATGTGTATGTATGTACACACAGATACAGAGAGAGAGAGAGAGAGAGAGAGGAGAGAGAGAGAGAGAGAGAGAGAGAGAGAGAGAGAGAGAGAGAGAGAGAGAGAAAGACAGACAGGACAGACAGACAGACAGAGATGTATACATATTTCCATGACTAATCAAACTGGCTCAATTTACCAGTGATATTTGACTGTAATTAATTTTCCTCCCTGTCTCTGTCCGAAAGGTCAAATATGTTCAAGCGTGGGCTTGAATCCTGTGGGGTACAGTGCGAACACACACACGCACGCACGAATGCACGCACGCACACACACACACACACACACACACACACACACACACACACACACACACACACACACACACACACACCCTGCCCGATCGACCGACCGACCGACCGACCGACTGACGGACGGACTGACGGACGGACGGACGGACGGACGACCGGACGGACGGATGGACGGACGGATGGACGGACAGATAGATAGATAGATAGATAGATAGATAGATAGATAGATAGATAGATAGATAGGTAGACAGATAGATAGACAGACAGATAGACAGACAGACAGATAGACAGACAGATAGATGGATATATTGATATATAAATAATTTCACACACACACACACACACACACACACCCACACACACACACACACACAGAGAGAGAGAGAGAGAGAGAGAGAGAGAGAGAGAGAGAGAGAGAGAGAGAGAGAGAGAGATGTGTGTACGTATGTATCTAAGTTTGTAGATAGATAGATAGATAGATAGAGATAGATAGATAGATAGATAGATAGATAGATAGACAGACAGACAGATACATAGATACATAGATAAGCAGATAGATATACGTAGATAAACAGATAGATAGATAGATGGTTTGTCATCTGTCACACTGGGATGTTTGCTATTTGTTACACTGGCATGTTCGTCGTCGCTTACACCAGGGTGTATGTCGTCTGTTACATTGTGATTATATCGCATGTCACACTGTGCTGTTTGTCATCTGTTACACTGAGCTGTTTGTATCTTGTATCTGTCACACTGGGCTGTGTTTATCATCTGTTAAGCTGTGCTGTTTGTCATCGGTTACACTGAGCTGTTTATCATCTGTCAGACTGGGGTGTTTGTCATCTGTTACAATGGGCTGTTTGTCATCTGTTTTCTGTCACAGTGGGCTGTTTGTCATCTGTTACAGTGTGTTGTTTGTCATCTGTTACACTGGGCTGTTTGTTTATCTGTTACACTGGGCTGTTTGTCATCTGATACACTGGGCTGTTTATCATCTGTTACACTGGGTTGTTTGTCATCTGTTACACTGGGCTGTTTGTCATCGGTTACACTGAGCTGTTTATCATCTGTCACACTGGGCTGTTTGTCATCTGTTACAATGGGCTGTTTGTGATCTGTTACAATGGGCTGTTTATCATCTGTCACACTGGGCTGTTTGTCATCTGTTACACTGGGCTGTTTGTCATCGGTTACACTGGGCTGTTTATCATCTGTCACACTGGGCTGTTTATCATCTGTTACACTGGGCTGTTTATCATCTGTCACAATGGGCTGTTATCATCTGTCACACTGGGCTGTTTATCATCTGTCACACTGGCTGTTTATCATCTGTTACACTGGGGCTGTTTGTCATCTGTTACACTGGGCTGTTTGTCATCTGTTACACTGGGCTGTTTATCATCTGTCACACTGGGCTGTTTATCATCTGTCACACTGGGCTGTTTATCATCTGTCAATCATCTGTCACACTGGGCTGTTTATCATCTGTCACACTGGGCTGTTTGTCATTTGTTACAATGGGATGGTTGTCATCTGTTACACTGGGCTGTTCGTCATCTGTTACAATGCGATGGTTGACATCTTTTGCATCCGCACCCGGGATGTTTGTCTCATCTGTTAAACTGGGCTGTCTGTCATCTGTCACGCTGGGCTGTTTGTCATCTGTCACACTGGGCTGTTTGTCATCTGTTACAATGGGATGGTTGTCATCTTTTGCGCCGGGATGTTTGTCATCTGTCACACTGGGCTGTTTGTCATCTGTCACGCTGTGCTGTTTGTCATCTGTCACACTGGGCTGTTTGTCATCTGTTACGCTGGGATGTTTGTCATCTGTCATCTGTCACACTGGGCTGTTTGTCATCTGTCACGCTGGATGTTTGTCACCTGTCACGCTGGGATGTTTGTCATCTGTCACACTGGGCTGTTTGTCATCTGTCACGCTGGGATGTTTGTCATCTGTCACGCTGGGCTGTTTGTCATCTGTTACAATCGGATGTTTGTTGTCTGTTACACTAATTTATTTGCCATTTGCTACATTAGGCTGTTTGACATGTGTTACACGACTCTGTTTGTCAAAATACCTGGTCTAATTTTGATTATCCAAGAAACTGGTCAGCAGTTCAGTATTGGTCGTCAATCACACCGGGCCGTTATAACTTTGTATTTCTCCAGGAATCCTGTCTTGTGTGTTTTCCGTTTTTGTGAAGGAATTTTGTCTGTTGTAAATATCGAGTTTTCTCAAGAAAATAAGGTCTGTTGCAAAATGGTGTCTGTCATCGGAAATATTCCCGTTTTGCAAATTCTTTGCGAAAGAAACTGGTCTCTGCTACAATTTTGTTGTCAAGATGATAAGCTTCTTGTAGAATTTAGTTCGATGAACAAATTTAGCTTGCTGTGCCATTTTCTTTCAAAGAGAAGCTAGTCTGTTGCGCATAGATTTGTCAAGACAAATCTTCTATTATAATATTTTTTGTATCTATTGTATACCTCTGGCGAAAAAAAAAAATCACAATTTTACTTGTGAACGAACTAGGTTTTTTTTTTTATTATTAAAATTGTTTACTTAAGGAAACAGATGTGTCGTGTAATTTTATTTTGCACAGATACTTTGACTCTTTCAATGTTTAGTCCGTCGCACTTTCCGTGTTACTCTTTAGCTGTAGAACAAGGTTATGTCAAGGTTGTGTTCATCTCTCTCTCTCTCTCTCTCTCTCTCTCTCTCTCTCTCTCTCTCTCTCTCTCTCTCTCTCTCTCTCTCTTACACTGAACAGCTCCCAGGAGACGAAAACATCCCATTCACACTTCCAGATCTCTCTCTCTCTCTCTCTCTCTCTCTCTCTCTCTCTCTCTGGTCCACTAACAGCTCTCAGGAGAATAAAAAAATCCAATTCACACTTCCAGATCTCTCTCCTCTCTCTCTCTCTCTCTCTCTCTCTCTCTCTCTCTCTCTCTCTCTCTCTCTGGTCCACTGAACAGCTCCCAGGAGAATAAAAAAAAAAGAAACAAATCCCATTCACACTTCCAGATCTTTCCAGTGCGGGCTGTGATTGGTCGCTGGTTTGCGACAGTGGTATACAAGGAGCGACAGATTCTGCTAGACACAACGATGGCAGTAATGCTTTCTGATGGTTGTGGTGATGGTGTTGGCGGGTAGTGCTGTCAGAAAACCGGTCCAGTCTTGGGTATACCTGACTGCACCAACATCAACACACCAGCACCATAGGGAAAAAATTGTACTCAGACGCTCAGATTCCCTTACTAAACTCAAGACGTTCTGGGGGGAAAAGGTAATCTTTTCAGTAAAATGTATTATGTGTAAGACTGAGTACTGGTAGGGTTAAGTACGGGTAGGCTTAAGAGAGAGAGAGAGAGAGAGAGAGAGAGAGAGAGAGAGAGAGAGTGTGTGTGTGTGTGTGTGTGTGTGTGTGTGTGTGTGTGTGTGTGTGTGTGTGTGTGCGCGTGCGCGCGCGCGCGCGCGCGCGCGTGTGCGTGCGTGCGTGCCTGTGTGCGTGTGTGTGTGTGTGTGTGTTTCAAATTTAACGTCTAACCGCTCTAAGTGATATTGGAGGGGAAAAAAAGGACACCACTCCATCACCTAAAAAAAAGAAAGAAACAAAACAAACCCTAATGATGAAACTAGAAAACTACAAATGGTTTTGATGTGGAAGAGAAAAGTGAGAGGTAGGGGACGGATGAAGATGCTCCTTTCGTATATTTCATGTGGATTTAGCAATCTATGATTGCTAAATCCACATGAAATATACGAAAGGAGCATTTTCATCCGTCCCCTACCTCTCGTGACTCGTTTGTCCACGTTTCTCTGGGCGGTTCGCTGACATTTATTTAAGATTTGTTATAATCTATATGATTGACTCACTTGAAAGTAACCTCGTTAGTATAAGATGATAAATGTGAGAAGCTGTAAGCACTTACTTATTGGACTCTTTGATTAAAAAAAAAGAAAGAATTCATAGATTAATACCCGGTCATTTCAAAATATTTCTGATAGTATATGTAGAAAGCATGGGTATGAATTGTTTGGTAGCGGCACATGAAACAATATGAACAGCTGTTATATTCTATCCACAAACACAAGAGGTATGTTTACTGAATTTTGTGTTAAAAGCATCGACATTCCACTATGCATAAGGGACGATAACTCTGCTGATGTGGGAGTGTGTTTTAACGTTTGGCAATACTGAAATCTGTGTAAAAAAAAAAAGGCTGATTGTGAGACTTTTTATAAGAATTTTGGAAATTGTTCCAAGCACAAGATTCACTATGCTATATTGTTCTTGAGCCGGAAGTGGAAAAATTATCTTGTGAGACTCTGAACTACATTTCGCACCTTGTTTTGCAGCGCGCGCGCGCGCGCGCGCGCGCGCGCGCGCGCGCGCGTGTGTGTGTGTGTGTGTGTGTGTGTGTGTGTGTGTGTGTGCATGTGCATGCCATCGTGCATGTAGCATTGGTTACATTTTTTTTTTACCGGGGTAACATTTTGTACTGTGACACACCATTTACTGAGATGATATACCATTGTTTAATGTAACGGTTTCTTTCGGAAATAAGTAATCAACACAGACCAGGTGTTCGTGGATTCACACTTTTTTTTTTTTTTTTTTTTTTGGTAAATAAACATCAGCCTAAAAAAATTGCAGTATGTTTCCAGGTGCTCGAGGATTCACACTTTTTTTTTTTTTTCTTTTTTTTTTTTTTTTTTTTTTTTTTTTTGTAAATAAACATCAGCCTAAAGAAATCCAGCATGCTCGTCTTTTAGCATCTGGTCTCCCTCAAAGTCATTCCTGTGCCTGTGGTCCTCTTAAAAAAAAAAAAAAAAGGAAAGAAGAAGAAGGAAAAACAGGGTAGACGGGGGCAAAGTACTCAGTTCCCTGTTCTGTAACACGGGAAAATGTATGGAAAGACAATGAAATTAAAATGAATTATTCATGTCTAAACCAACGTTTTCATCTCTGGACTTATGGTCCTAATTGATTGTTTTTGCCTGCAGCTTCATGCCGATTAACTGAACAGCTAGCACCCCCTTAACTTCAGGTTTCGCATAATATTGTCAACAACGAGCCGTGGCCTGTCTTTACATTCAACTCGAAACCTCGTTCGTCATCACACACACACACACACACACACACACAGAGATTCACACACCTGTCGTACCTGTTTGATTGTCGAGTGAAGCGCAGTCACGTGTCTACAAAAAGGAGTCGTTCATTGGTTCTTGACGCGGAAAGAAAGAAATGTACGTCGGCCAGACCTGAGCGCGCGTCGTGGAATGAATGGCTTCAACAGCGGAACAGCTTCTAATCCTGATAGTACAGGACGCACGTGCAACGCTTGGCTACACGCTAATTTTGGCACAAAATGCCGTTTCGTCTGTCCCCGTTTAGTATTTGCCGTTAAATCTGTATCACCGGGAAGTAGGAAAATATTTTTTTTGAGTCAAAAATAAGCGTGCATCTCTCTTGTTTCCCCGTCTGATATAATATACTTCTGCAAGAATTCGGGTTTGAAGCTATTTTGCCTGAGGTCTCATTCCACAACACGCTGAATGTATACTGGCTCAACACTTTCTCCTACACGAGGCTGTAAGCTCTGCTGGGGGGTAGGCGATGTCTATGCCTCGCTTGACGATCAGACAGCAGGCGATGTCTTAAAAAAAAAAGGCCCACTACGAATTCTTATTTTGATTGTTTGTTTGTGTATTTGTTTGTTTTTGTTTGCTTGTGTTCAGGATCAATTCATCTACTGGCACTCAACCTGCGGGACACAGTTACGAAAGCAGTAGACGCATAAAATACCACGCAACCCATTAACCTCGTTGATATTTTTTTGTTTCTTTTGTGCGCCATCATTTGTGGGGCAGAGAAGGACAACGTTTGGCATTTCACTGTGCGTATTTGTTTTGTCTCTCTCTCTCTCTCTCTCACACACACACACACACACACACACACACACACACACACACACACTGTTACCATTGTTCTAGCCTGAGTGGGCCTCTTTGTGTGGAAACAGGGCCGGGTGACATAACGTGCGTGACAGAACGGATTAAGCCTCGAGTGAAACATCTTGGGAAGGCTCATCGCTAAGATCGTTCGCACCTGCACGGCTCGGGCGTCTCATCTGATAACCTCAGTGTGTGACGTACGTACGTCTACGTCTTAGGGGTTTGTGGTGGGAGATAAGGGGTGCCGCACACGTTCGTGGGTTCAAAGTGTTATTCATTCCATCGACACTGAGGGGGTAGGGCACCCACTAGTGGCGGAGAATGAATGCCTTCGGTGTGAAGTTCACAGGCAACCGAAGCATCTTACTCTGAGAGCACACACACAGCTTCGCATGGGACGGGCCGCAATCTTGTGTTCGTGCCATGTCTTCATTTTACATGCTGATTTCACTTCGGTTCATTTATTTATTTGCTTACATGTTTATCTATTTATTCATTTATTTATCTATGTATAAATCTGCTTAGTTATCCTGTATTTGTTTATTCATTTATACATCACATTTCATTCATATATTTGTTTATTTCTTCATTCAGCCATTTATGTTGTTTTTTTTTCGTTTATTTATTTGTTCATATATCCATTCGTTTATTCATTTACTTAGTTATGTCGTATTTTGCATTTGCCTTTCAGATTTCACTTTATTTTGGTTTATTCCCAGTTTTTGGTTTTTAGCTTTAACTCTCTCATGGCTTTCTCATTTTCTGTGGCCAGTCTCCCCCCCCCCCCCCCCCCCCCACACACACACACACACACACACACACATACACACTCACACACACCACTGGCATCATTTCACCGTTCCTCGTGCTGGCTTCTCGCGCTCAGCCACACCCCAGGACTATCCCGTCTCAGCCTCGGCGCCGAAAATCCCCAGGGAGCAATCAGTCTCAAGCCGCCACGAGGCTACCCACTGTTGGAGACACGGCACCGCTATTCAGTCAATTCAGTAATGTGTAGTGGTGCCTTGTGATATAACCCAACGTACACAGCTCACCATTTGCTGGGCCCCGAATCTGACGACAATAGTTGCACAGTCGCAGAGCCAGAGTCGAAGAGCATTCTCTTTCAGACGACTTAACCGTTTCGATCCAACGACTGTCGGCGTGATTTAGCCTGTAGATGCATGGATCTGTAGTGGAAACTGATGGTGTCGTTCATCACAATGTCTGCTCATCAGTAAGGATGAGGGATGATGAAGATGATGCCATCGAGCTCGTCGTTTCTTTTCATGACGTTTAGGCACGGCGACAACAACGCCCGAGAGATATGAATACCTTTGAGTTTCCGTTTCTATGTTTGATGTCCACTGTAATTATTCAGGTAAAGAATCTCTTTTAACTATAGGATGATTCGCTGAGTAAGCTACAAAGCATATTATGTCTACGGATGTAGTAGAAACGTCTGTATTTACATGTTGGCTACATATATATGAACGCATTTAGGGATATCTGTGTGTGTGTGTGTGTGTGTGTGTGTGTGTGTGTGTGCTTGTGTGCTTGTGTGTGTGCATGTGTGTGTGTGTGTGTGTGTGTGTGTGTGTGTGTGTGTGTGTGTGTGTGTGTGTGTGTGTGAGAGAGTGAGAGAGAGAGAGGAGAGAGAGAGAGAGAGAGAGAGAGAGAGAGAGAGAGAGAGAGAGTGTGTGTGTATGCATGCATGTATGTAAGAACACTCACGGCTATCTAGTGAGTGCATGTCAGCCTTTGTTTGTTTACGGTTGTTAAGTAGGTTCACGCTTGGTGTTATCTATTTTATTTTAAACATTGTAAAGTGCATTTAGCTATGACATATCTTAGGATTTTCGCCTACGAATTATTACTAATATTACTATTATCGTTATTATTATCATTAAAATTATTTTCATTTGTTTCATTATTTTATTGCTGTTATTATTGTTATTATTATATATGATTATTACTATTATCGTTATTATTATTATTATTATTGATGCTATTTTTGTAGTTGTTTTCTTAAATGTTTTTACATATGAATCTTATTATTATCCTAATTGCTACTACTACTACTACTACGGCGACGACGATGACTACTACTACACTACTACTACCACCACCACACACCACCACCACCACCACTCCACTACCACTACTGTCGTCGTCGTGGTCGTGCTCTTGGTGTTGGAACTTCTCGCTCTCTCGTATCATAGCACATTGATCTCTGTCTTTCTGTTTCAGAATGTCTGGCTGTTTAGCTGTCCGCCGCTTGGGTTCTCTCTCTCTCTCTCTCTCTCTCTCTCTCTCTCTCTCTCTCTCTCTCTGCGCGCACGTGTGTGTGTGTGTGTTGGTTGGTGGGCGGGTGGGTGTGGTTATGGGTGTGGGAGCGAGGAAGGAAAGAGAGACGGATAAAGGAGAGGGGTGGAGGGAAGAAGTCAGAGACGGAAAGTCGGGAGACAAGACGAGATCTGGCTGGTTCGGGGTCTGATCTATAATGTGACGGGGTAAGAGTGGGAGGGGCGGGAGGGAGTGAGGGTGGGGGATTACGTGTGAAGAGGGTCAGGCGAGACAGGCCATGAATGATAAGAACACGTCAATGAACAAGAACAACACAGGGACAAAACAAAGCTTGAATACATGCCGACCGTGCCAAAGAGAACTCCGGGTTCGTCTCAGAGATGAGCGCGGAGGTGAGCCAATACACAGAGCTTCTGGGAAAGAAAAAGTCAAGACAACAAAACAACAACAACAACAACACAACAACAAAAAAAAGGTCCTTATTTCATGTCATTTATATGCAGTCGCAATATTTTGCCAGGAGGGGAGGAGGGAGCCCCGAGATCTAGCCGAAAGAGAACTCCAGAATTCGTCGAGCTCTTCCCCATTTTCTCTGTATTCCCCTCCCATGTTGTAGTGCTGCTGAAATGCATGCGATTTCTCTGCATAACGAAGTTTGTGTGCACGAATTTATGGGAAACCAAAGCCAAAACAAACCAACAAACAAACCAAAAACTGCAAAAACAACAACAAACAAACAACAACAACGACAAAAATTTGCGTACGAAAATCAGAGAGAGAAGAAGAAGAAGAAGAGACGAAGAAGAAGAAAAGCGCCAGTTCATTCGGGGGAGTTATTATTAGTGGCAATGAAACGTGTAGATTTGTTTCCCGTTAGAGGGAGAGATGAGGTTGTTTAGTTTAGATGCTTCCTCTTGTTGGCATCTTTGATTGGGATTATTCTATTCTACTCTTTTTTCTTAATGTTAAGTTGTCCTGAGGGATGCCAAGACGGAGGCGCGCGCGCGCGCGCGCGCGCGCGTGTGTGTGTGTGTGTGTGTGTGTGTGTTTATTGAGCAGCCACGTAATTCGGTTAAAAAGACAGAAAGAGAGAGGGGTATGCAGAGAGCAAACGGACACAAATGCAGAGAGACGGACCAAGAGAGAGAGAAAAAGAGAGAGGGAGAGAGAGAGAGAGAGAGAGAGAGAGAGAGAGAGAGAGAGAGAAGAGAGAGAGAGAGAGAGAGTGACCACACACACACCACACACACACACACAGAGAGAATAGAGAGAGAGAGAGAGAGAGAGAGAGAGAGAGAGAGAGAGAGAGAGAGATGCTGACTAGAGTTTTTAAGTGGCTCGGTAATGATCGGGCACAGATTGCGTGCCTGTGACTGGCAGCATTGAATTGTGTCATTCCGGCCTTCCGGCAACTGTCTGCAAATCACTGCAAATGACTGACATTTTGACCAGCATGATTGATGAACGCTTCGATCGTAGGGCATATGGTTTAATTATCCCCGTCATTTTCATCGTGAGGAAAACAACAAAAATTGATGATACATCTCTTCTCGGATAATGTTACAACAGCCCTATAGGCGCACAAACATAAGCTTTCAATCTTTTAGCCAGCCACACACACGCGCGAGCGCGCGCGCGCGCGCGCACACACACACACACACACACACACACACACACACCACACACACACACACACACACACGACGATAATGATGAAGATATGGTGATAATGAAGAAGATGATGATGATAATGATGAAGATGATGATGATGATGATGATGATGATGATGATGATGATGATGATAATGAGATGATGATGACGATGATGTTGACGATGACGATGATGATGATGATGATGATGATGATGATGACGACGACGACCAGGACGACGACGACGACGATGGCGATGGCGATGATGATGATGATGATGATGATGATGATGATGATGATGATGATGATCTTACGGGTGTTTATCTGTCATGATGAAGACAAAAACTGCACCTGAGGGTCATTTGAGCGACTGGTGGTTGTCCCGATGCAAAATCTGAATTTCAATTCTGTACTGGTGAAATTCAAAACGTAAGATAGAAGCGCAGGCCAAGTGAACAGCGAGTTTTCATAAAAAAAAAAGTTCAAAGTGAAAAAACAGACGCTGCGATGAAGTGCTTACATGAATTCCGAGTAACTGAGCAGTTAAGTATCATCACCCACTCTAAGCCAAGTTCGAAGGCAACAACAGACTATATTCGGAAACCTGCAAGGGAGGCAATCTGTGTTAGAACTTGCCGTTCAGCGACAGTGACTCCGCCTTTTTCATGGGACTGATGCCATTGTGGGTTAGCTTAGCCAAAAGCAATGTCCGCCCTATCACCCGGCTTAAAGGCTTAACCTCACGAGGAGAAAATGCAAAAACGTGGGTGTTGAATGGCGCGCCTGCCTTGTACACAGTCCATGTCACGAGTGTTACCCTGGCATGCCGTTCAGATCAAATATTGGACTTTCTTATCTGTTTGCTTGACCCCCTAAACTGTGAAGGTAACTCCATTTGCAGTAGAAAGCTGGACGTTATCTTTTTTTTTCACTCCTAATACCTCTCTCTCTCTGTCTCTCTCTCTCTGTCTCTGTCTGTCTGTCTGTCTGCCTGTCTCTCTGTCTCTCTCTCTCTCTGATCGATCGAAAAATTTAAACATGATCTAATAAATAGTAAAAGCAATCATTTGATTTGCAGCTAATTATCTCTCTCTCTCTCTCTCTCTCTCTAGCATAAAGAGAGAGAGAGAGAGAGAGAGAGAGAGAGAGAGAGAGAGAGAGAGAGAGTGTGTGTGTGTGTGTGTGTGTTGTGTGTGTGTGTGAGCGCGCGCGCGCAATACTATTTGCTTAGAAACTTATTCATTACGTTTGTTTTTTGCCACCAGGGGAAAAAAATGCAGAAAGTCTCACAAATATGACGTCGAGAATGATGCTACATGGGTGATGTCATTTGAACTATAGAACCATTCGTCGTGGAACTGTATGGATTTTCAAACATGAAGGTGTGTGTGTGGTTTGTGTGTGTGTGTGTGTGTGTGGTGGGTGGGTTGGTGGGTGGTTGCGGGCTTGGTGGGTGGTTGCGTTAATTTGATCAATTTTTTGCTTGCTTCGTTCTCTTAATATTCTTAATACAAACTACCATAATCAACAAACTAACTCATTGAGCACATAACGTCTTAATATCTTTATACAAACAAACTACCATAATCAACAAACTAACTCATTGAGCACATAACGTGTTGGTAATACCCAAACGATGATCCCTCACGACTTTTATTTAGTGCGTCTTAGTTTGCTGATTGTGCCATCTGATGAAGATATACCTGTTGAAATGTGTAGTATACTTTGCGCTGTAAACGGAATCTTTGTCATTTCACACTGTGTTTGATGTGCTTATTTGCATGTTGCCCTTGCTCTGTGCTTCTGCTCATGATGAAATCATTTATTGTAAATATACACTTTGTTACTTCACACTCTGTGTCATTTGTTTTTTTTTTTGTTTGTTTTATGTTTTATTTTGTTGTTTGTTTGTTTTTTCAATCTGTCCATTCTCTCTGTGTTTCTGCTCATCATATAATCATGCAGTTGTAAACGAAATCTGTGTTGTTTCACTCTTTGTTTTAAGTGTTTCTTTGTATTTTGCCCCTACTCTGTGTTTCTGCTCATCATATAATCAACCAGTTGTAAACGAAATCTGTGTTGTTTCACTCTTTGTTTTAAGTGTTTTTCTTTGTAGTTTGCCCTCACTCTGTGTTTCTGCTCATCGTAGGTTCAGTTACTGTAAACAAAATCTCTTTGTTATTTGACACTTTGTTACATGTGTTTATACTGCTTCCCGCCCTTTCTCCCTGATTCTGCTCATCATATCATCAGTTATAACAAACTAGCGTGTAACAATTCCCCCCCCCCCCCCCCCCCCCCCCCCCCCCCTTTTTTTTTTTTTTTTTTTTTTTTTTTTTTCTTCCCTTCCATCTTAGAAATGAAACAAAATCATAAAATTCAGAAAATCCTGCTCAACTCTCACACACCCAACGACGGAATCGCTCGCCACAGACGCGGCGATAAAAAAAAGCCATAAAAAGACATGGTAACGGCAGTACGTCACAGCTCGGTGCCACTCGACCAGCCTTTGTCTCCTGCTGTTTGACGCCGGCAGGGCGCCCACACGTCTCGTGGCGACGGACAGGCATCGCCACACTTCGTATCGGACCGAAGGTACTTGGTGTCCCTCAGGGAGGGAAGCTACGACGAATGATCAAAGCCCCCGGCGTCGCCGCAACCGGTCTCCCATCGATCTTCGCAACGCTAATAATGTTCGTTCGATCTGCCTGCAGCTTGAGTTACAAAAAAAAAAAAAGAACAAAAAAAAAAGAAAAAAGAAAAAGAAAAGAAAGGAAAACTAAATAAAAAGAAAGAACACGCAGAGAACACTTGCATGATTGGTTTCGGGTCACTGACGTATGAGTGTGGTTTGTACTAGATCCTAGGAAGCAAACTGAATTGAAAGCGAAGAAACATAGAGAAAGAAACAAAGAAATAAAAACATACATACATACATAAATGCATGCAAACATGCATACATACATACATGCATACATACAGACATATACATACATACATACATACATACATACATACAGATTCTCAGTTTCACTTTTTTCCTTTTCCTCACAGTTCGTCCCCCCCCCCCCCCCCCCCCATCCCTTTTTTTTTTCTGTTCCGGTCGGCTCAATGAACCTAGGGTACGTCCATTTACATACGATTGGTATGATTATGTAGCGTGCATTCACAAGCTTTTTGTTTTTTTTTTTTACATTCATCCCATTTCAGCTCAGTAGTGTTGTGTCGTTTTTTTTTTCTCGTCATTATGGATGCCGCCACACAGCTGGCAAATGAAAGGCACGTTCATTTTCTCGCGCACCTACAACACCACGATACAGATTCCATGTTTCGACATCAAGACCTTCATGATAACTAAAGCAACTGATTGGCCAATGCATAGATCATACAGAACTTGCTTACATTTGGAGTCGGTTTCGATGTTCCACGTGTTTCACCTCGTCTTTGGTAATTATGATAGTATGTCTAAGGCAGATAAACAGTCTACCAGGCGTTTTGATGCACACGACAAATTATTTTATGAACAAAACGTTCCAAGACTTTAAATGGCTTCTGAAAGAGAAAGCTGTAAAAGATGAATTTACTACTGTCTCTGTGCTCCCCACCCCCCACCCCAACCCCCCCCCCACCCCGCCCCTCCATCCACCCACCTTCTCCTCACACTCTCCATCTCTAGTTCCCCGTTTTGAAAGCAAATCAGCTTTTCAATCCATATTCCACTTTAGACCACAAAGAAAATCAGCTTTTCAATTCATATTCCACTTTACACCCACACAGTGATGGAATCCAACAGATATCTACAGCTGTACCTCAGTATGTAATGTTCGTTTGCACGAAAAGCTTTTTTTTCTAGCCTTACAATTCCTATATTACAGCCACGTCATCTGTCTGTCCGTCTGTTCTGGTGTGTTCTGTCCAGTCTGTCTGTGCCTCTCTTTCTCTCTCTCTCTCTCTCTCTCTCTCTCTCTCTCTCTGTCAATCTAAAGCCAAAAAAAAAAAAAAGAAAAAAAGAAAAGAAAAAGAAAAAGAAAAAGAACAACAGATCAGATTTATTCGATCGCGCGGAAAGTTGCTCGAGGAGGAGTAATAAAGGTCTGTTTTGAAGAAATGTGGAGCGGAAAATTTTTAAACAGAAAAAAATGCATTTCATAACGTCCCACACACTACCCGTACCATTACAATGAACTTTCCTTGCAGCTGCCATAGATTGCAGATGTACACAGGGGAAAAGGAGGAGAAAGCTGAAAGAAGGAAAGAAGAGAGAGAGAGAGAGAGAGAGAGAGAGAGAGAGAGAGAGAGAAGAGAGAGGAGGGAGAGAGAGGGAGGGAGGGAGAGAAGGAAAGAGTTGAGTCGGGAGAGAGAGAGAGAGAGAGAGAGAGAGAGTGAGGAAGGGAGGGAGAGAGAGAAGAAAGTGTGTGAGGGGGGGGGGAGAGAGAGAGAGAAGAGAGAGAGAGAGAGAGAGAGATTACATTTCCACATCCAGAGAGAGAGAGAGAGAGAGAGAGAGAGCGAAGGAACAAACAAATTGTATCTTAAAAGCGGGTAATGGATTAAGCATAAATACATTTCTACCATCACATCCATTCCTCTGCCACCTGAGAGAGAGAGAGAGAGAGGAGACAGGAGAGAGAGAGAGAGAGAGAGAGAGACAGAAGAGACCAGAAACAGATAGAGACAGAGACAGAGAGACAGAGACAGGGAGAGACAGACAGACAGACAACCAGAGAGAGAGAGAGAGAGAGAGAGGAGAGAGAGAGAGAGTTCAGTGAGTTCATTAACTTAAACAGGTCTGGACAGAAAACCTTAGCGTTTACAACCCATTTTAGGAGCGCTTTTTTTTTGTTTGTTTGTTTGTTTTTGTTTGTTTGTTTGTTTGTTTTGCAAAAGGTCTTTGTCATTTTCCTTCCTTTATTCTTTTTGTCTTGTTTTATTTTAAAGATAGGTTAAGTATGGGATACAGCTTCCAAGAGACGAGTTTTTTCAAGATTTTTTTTCTTACTCCCAGGGCCCATACACTAGTCCATGGATCTGTAGTATTGATAGGGGAGCCAGCGAGCCAGACCAAGATCAGAAGAACATACTTTTAGTTGCAACGTGATGCGACTATGCCGGCGGAAATGTTAACAAATCTTAAGTGTCTAGTAATAATGCACCGCCAAAAACTGAAACAAAACAAAACAACAAACAAACCAACAAACAACAAAAATGACACAACCAATCACACAAGAAAAAAGGATGACGCGTTTTTCGACCTCTTATGTCTTCTTCGGCATGAATACCAACACCACTCAGGTCAACGAGACTTGCATCTTGCCTGAAGACCTAAAGGTCGAACGCGTCGTCTTTTGACCTCGTGATTCGTTTGTCTACGTTTGGTTGTTTGTTTGTTTGTGTGTTTTTGGCGGTGCGCTAATCACTAACATTTAACACATACTTTAGTTTGATGGTTTTTTGAACTCTTCTCTCCCAAAGAAAACCGCAGTCAAGAAACATTAACATTTCTTCTTTATATAGGTTTTCTCTCTCGCTCTCTCTCTCCTCTCTTCTCTCTCTCATCTCTCTCATCTCATCTCTCTCTCATCTCCTCTCTCTGTCAAAAATGTGTGTGTGTGTGTGTGTGTGTGTGTGTGTGTGTGGTGTGTGTGTGTTGTTGCGTGCGGGGCGCGCGCCGCTCGTGTGTGTGTGTGTTGTGTGTTTGTGTGTGTGTGTGTTGTGTGTGTGTGTGTGTGTGTGTACGTGTGGTGTGTGTTGTGTGTATCTTGCTTGGAAAATAAAGCACCTCCAAGCGAGATTCTGTTGCCGGGTTTTCTAAACTTGGTGTGAGAACAGATAATAGCATACTTTTACATTGCTAATTTGAAACCTCGTCTTCTCTCCAATAGAAAATGAGTCCAGAAAACATTCTGTGTGCTAAAAGGTATTAACATACAGAAACATTTCCAATGCATTTTTTTTTAACACCCAGTACTCACCCTCCTGACTCGTTGGAGCTATGCTAAAACTCAATAGAACTTTTTTTTTTTACACAACAAACAACAATGATATAATGCAAACATCATGTTATACTCAATATGGAGAGCGGAGGGGGGGTGGGGGGGGGGGGGGGGCAGACAGATAGAGGAAGAGAGGACAGTAACCTGGGAGGGGAGTGGTATCATTTCTTTTGGGGGGGGGGGTGGGGGGGGGGGGGGGGGGGGGGGGGGGGGGGCCAGGGTAGACATAGAACGAGAGAGAGACAGATAGAGAGACAGGGGGGAGGGAGAGGGGAAAGGGGAGAGAGAGGAGACAGACAAATAGACGGACAGATCAGACAGGCACACACACACCACACACACACACACACACACACACAACCACACACACACACACACACAACATAGAGAGAGAGGTATGGAGACAGACAGACAGACGAGAC
>JADBJO010002043.1:187500-190000 GCA_016801955.1 Conus betulinus
ATTTGGGTGTTGGTCAGGCATCTACACAAAGACAGCCACGTATCAAGTATGTTCTGATTTATTAGCTACCTATTCATTTTTTTTTCTGGCTGAAAACCCTGGGACTGGTTGTCTCATGGCTTGACAGAAAAGGTGTTGCGTGCATAGACTAGACGCATGCAACGAACCCCCCCCCCCCCCCCCCCCCTCTCTCTCTCTCTCTCTCTCTCTCTCTCTCTCTCTCTCTCTCTCTCTCTCTCTCCTCTTCTTCTCTTCGCATTTTCTTTTCCCTTCTTCCTTTCCTTTTTGTCGTATTTTTCTTTCCTTTTCTTTTTTTTTTTACTCTTTTTTCTCTCCTCTTTCTCTCCTCTTTCTGCCGTTTGTTTCTCCCTTACTGGTCTCCGTTTCGATTTTCTCCCTTTTCAAATACCTTTCAATTCTTTTCTTTTCTCGTTCACCCAGAGACTGATATCACTAAGTAGCTCAATCAGTCATGCATTAACTGAGTGATTCACTCATTCATTTATTTCTGCATTGTTTTGTGCCTCGTTCGTTTGCACAGTGGGATGTTTTCATTCATAACAGTGTTGTAATGCCCTGGAACCGGATCAGTTATTCCAAGAGATGGCCTTCTAATTGGCCGGGCTCCCCTACTTAAAAAATGATCTAATCGTCATGGAATCTAGTACGCGGGCGTTTTTCATTTCCATTTCGACGATGACGATGACGATGTTGATGACGATGAGCTTGATGACTATGATGACGGTGACGATGATGTTGATGATGGCGATGACGAGGACGAGGACGAAGGTGATGATGACTATATTAATGACGTTGATGACAGTGATGAGGATGTCGTAGAGGCGCGGAGGATGCTGAGCGACGAGACAGAAAGATCACTGACGGCAGGACCACCCGATTCCCGCTTCTGCTTCCGTGGCTGCTGGCTGGGCATCTGACATGGCACGAGATGTCGGAATGAAAATGAATTTGGGAACTATGTGGCGAGGATGAGAGGCCGACTACAATGATCTGCTGGCAGACGTAACGTGCATTGTATTATAAATGAGCAACATGAATAGACAGCTTTGTTATCCATTAACTCTCTCTCTCTCTCTCTCTCTCTCTCTCTCTCTCTCTCTCTCTCTCTCTCTCTCTCTCTAGCTGTATCTCTAACAACAGACGAAAAACTAAAAGCGCTGAACATACTTCCTCTGAATAGGCAATTGGAATTCAACAAGGCATCATTTATGTTTACAATCTTGACAGATACTATGCCATGTTATATCAATGCCCTTTTTACAAGATCGAACAGCTTTTCTGGCTCGACGAAATTCCTTCTTCCCTACCCACGCATTGATCTATACAAAACAAGCCTAGCTTACTTTTCAAGGAACATTTGCAAACATTTTATGTCTCAGTAATTTAATTTATTCGATTACAATGATTAGCGCCCATTTCGCAAAGTCTTCTGTGAACCATACTTTGAATAAATCGTCTAAATATAAAAAAACCTACTCCGTTAAAATCGCTCATCCCCCCACTCCCACTCTGTCTGTCTACCATCCCTTTTCTCCTCCCCCTACCTACCATCTCTCTCTTCCCCACCCTCCTCTGACCCTCTCTCTCTGTAGTTTGTTTGTTTGTTTGTAAGTTTCCTTCTGTTTTACCATCCCCCATCTCATTAGTGCTTTTATGAATAGTTTGCTTATCATTGTAGAATTAGATTACCATGTTGCTATGTTGAATTGTCAGTATGAATGATATGTGCTGAAATAATGTATGCATGACAAGGACAGATTGTAAGACATCCTTGTGTATTAGCAACTACTCTTTAAGTACAGACTATTCAAATCCTGGCCCGAACGTACACAGGGCTGACTAGTGGGGCGAGCTGGATGAATAGAAGAAGCAAGCAGGTCACGCACGCACCACAACCAACCTGTCAACGAACAGTCACGGATACTCCCACCACCTGCGGCGCTGGTACGTTGAGTGAAGAACGCAACCCAAGTATCCCACTTCTTACACTGAACGAAAACTCGATTCCGACACTCGCTTTGCTCGGCACACGTAAAAGCTGTTGGTAGCTGGCATAAGAGAACGAACGGATTCCCTCACGATATCAATACGCAACACAGTTCACGGAGATTTTGTGAACTAAGGACACTCACAACGAAGACTCTGTGAAGTAAATCCTTCCGTTTCTGGTGGAGAACTACAGACTGCTGGAGATCAGTAGGTTGGAGAAGTGTAAAACAGTGGAGACCTTAAAACTGGAGAAGTGTATACTTTTTTTTTTTTTTTTTTTTTTGGGGGGGGGGGGGGGGGGGGGGGTTTGACACCTCTGTGTTGGAGAACTGTACGCGTTGGAGACTTGTGAACTGGAGAACTGGTAACTGTTTCGGGTGTATACACCGTAAAATGCCCGTATACAGGGGAACCGTACCCGTTGGATACCTGTAAAATGGAGAACACTGTGAACTGGAGAATTGTACGCTATTGCAGAACTGTAAACTGG
>JADBJO010002043.1:197500-200000 GCA_016801955.1 Conus betulinus
TCTGACTGTCTCCCTTTCTCTGTCTGTCTGTCTGTCTGTCTGCCTGTCTGTCTCGACTCTTTCTAATCTCTCTCTCTCTCCCTCCCTCTCTCTCTCTGTCTCAACACACCCACACCCACGCACCCCCACCCCCACCCACCCACCCACACACACGGGCATTCGTACACGCCACGCACGCACGCACGCACCCCATCCTCCCCCTCCCCTGGCCCCCCCCCCCCCCCCCCCCCCCCCCCCCCACACACACACACAGAGGCGGTCCCTCTAACTCGCCCCAACTCCAGTTTTAAGTCCCTGGCAATATATATCTTCCCCCAAACAACCATTCTATTCTCAGGAGGAGGCTGTTCCGACAGAGCTGTTTTCTGATCTGATGAAGCACTGACGTGCAACGACTGACATCCGTCTTTGTGTCATTCATCTATGGCGCCAGTCGCGGCGTCTTTTCTGTTGTCTGTCTGTCTCTCTGTCTGCCTGTCCTTCTGTCTCTCTTTCTGTCTGCCTGGCCTGCCTTGCATGTCTGTCTGACTGTCTGTCTTAACTGCTCCTTGCCTCCCTGCCTGCCTGCCTGCCGTCTGTCACTTCTCTCTCTCCTCTCTCTCTCCTCTCTCTCTCCTCTCTCTCTCTCTCTCTCTCTCTCTTCTCTGTTTGTTCTGCCCATCCTCTATGTCTCTTCTCTGTGTCTCTCTCCGTGGCCCCACTCTCTCTCTCTCTCTCTCTCGCTCTCTCTCTCTCGCACGGTCTATATCTCTCTGTCTGTTTGTCTGTCTTTTCTGTCTGTCTGCCTCTTGTCTGCTGTCTCTCTCTGTCTCTCTCTGTCTCTGTGTCTCTCTCTCTCTCTCTCTGCGTGTCTGTCCGTCTCTCTCATCACTCTCGGTCTGTCTGGTTGTCTAGTCTGTCTGTCTGTCTGTCTCTCTCCTCTCTCTGGCGCCCTCTCCCCCTTCTCTCTCTCTCTCTCTCTCTCTCTTTAAGGGGTGCCACTTTAGCAAGTCCACTTCTAAACAATTCCTCTTCAGACTTGACGTTCAGTACTGATGTACTGACGTACATTGACTTTGATTCCCTTTGATCTGTTACAAACAATCTCTCCATTTGCAGTTTTTTTTTTTTGGGCTAAATTATGGTCTACGTACATGCATAAAGTGTAAATTATGTTTACCATCAGTAATATAGAGCGTCGTTTGTGTGGGTGTGTGTGTGTGTGTGTGTGTGTGTGTGGTGTGTGTGTGTGTGTGTGTGTGTGTGTGTTTTTTTTGTTTTTTTTTACTCTGTATATTGGATACATCGCTAAAGTTGTCTATTTTTTCTTGGCGCAGGAAAAGACAAGTCGCATCCGAAGCATTCACACCGTCTGTGAGGGTGTGGTGTTAACACAGACGCTCCGTTTCATGCTTTGAGGGTGGCTACCTTTTGACATATGAGGATCAGTGGCAAAAAAAAAAAAAAAGAAAAACAGGGTGGTCAGCTTTTGGTGCGGCCATGTGACAAGTTCCAGTTCTCTTGCTACCACGCCCTCAGGGAAACTGTTGAAAAGAGAAATGAGAGAGAGAGAGAGAGAGGAGGCGAGAGAGAAGAGAGATGACAGGGAGGGAGATGATTAAGAGACGAGAGATGAGGAAGAGAGAGAGATAGAGAGAGAGAGCGAGTAGGAAGAGAGTGAAGAGAGGAGAGAGAGAGAACCTCGCAGAGACCCATATATCGACAGACAATGGTACAGTGCTGCGGAGAAACTTGATTGATCGTTTCTTCTTCAGGTGGTACTCACTTGTGTGACGGACCACAAGAGTTTCTGGGGAAGAATACTGAAGGAAAATAAGAAGGAAGCAGAAGACGAAGAAGAAGAACGAAGACGAATAAGAAGAATAGATAAGAGTGAAGCAAGAGAAGAAGGAGACGCAGATAGCCTCATAAGAAGAGACGAAAGAAAGGAAAGCAACGAGAGAAGCGACGAAGAAATGGCCGGTATTAGGGGCGCTTGAGGAAAGTGACGGGGGAGCAGGAGCAGGGGGACTAGGAGGAACTCCCGAGCCGCAGCCGCCTCTACTTACTCGAAGAAGAACGACTCAGACGCATACGAAGAAGAAGAACAAGGGGTAGGGTAGCAGGTTCAGAAGAGGGGGGGTAGGGAGGGCCCATGCGCCTGCATAATAGACGCAGAAGAATCCTCCTTCTCCAGAGAAGAAAAGCAAGAAGAAAGGCCGAAAGTGAAGAAAGAGAGAAAGAATGGAGAATCCTCCTCCCCCTACTCAGCCTTCTCCCTCTGCCCCTCTCGTGACAGGAACAAAAGGAGTGAAGGGAGGAGCCTGATGTCTTAAATAAACAGGCGTGAAGCAGAACACGAAGAAGCAGAAGGAGAAGAAAAGAATTTTAAGACTGATTATAATAATTATTCAAATAACTTAAGAAGAAGATTCTGGCGATTCTACCTTAGAACAAGGCTAGCCCTGATGTTGGAAAGAACTATGTAACAACATTTAACATTCAAAGAAAAGGTTAACAC
>JADBJO010002043.1:207500-212500 GCA_016801955.1 Conus betulinus
AGTTTTGTTTTGTTTTGTTTTTGGATAAACACTTGTTTCTATGTTAAAAAAAAAAACAAAAACAAAACAAAACAAAACAAAAAACCGATTGTAGCTATTGAAGCGAAATGTGTTCCCATAATGTCAAATATTGAGGAGGTGGGCGTGGGGGTCAGTTGTCGGCGTTGACGGCTTAGCGGTGGTGAGCAGAAGGGAAAACAGAGATTTCCTATCTTTTTTGAGCGCAGAACAAATAGTCACACCTGATCACCCACCATCTCACCTCCATCCGCTCTTCATTATCTGACGAAAAAAAAAAAAAAAAAAGATCCTCCATTCCTTGCAGACAGAAGTGTTGGTTTCAGCGCCAACAGATCCAGATCACCTCATCATTGCAGACAAAAAAAGGTTTTGTTTTCATTGAGGGAAAACAACAACTACAACAAAAGCAACAACAACAACAGCAGTGGCGGCAGCAGCAGCAGCAGCAGCAGCAACAACAACAACAACAACAACTGCAACAATAACAATAGTAATACCACCACCACCACACCACCACCACCACCACCACCACCGCCATCCCACCACCATCACCTCCACCACCATCGACAACAACGGCGATAATACCGACGACAACAACAGCAATAGCAACAACAGCAGCAGCAGTAGCAACAACAACAAGAACGACGACGATGACCACGACGGCAACAACAATTAACAAATCAGCAGCAGCAGCAGCAGCAGCAACAACAACAACAACAATAACAACAACAACAACAACAATAACAACAAGAAGATCGGCATTGATCTACCTTCATTAAAGGCAAATACAGAGCGTCCCTCCAATACACAGAAAAACAGACTCTCCTGTCTGTTAAAAAGAGCCATCCTTCTTCATTGCAAGCATGGATCCTCTCTTAATGATAACACGATCCTCCTTGCTTCCCTCTTTTCAGCCAGACTCTCTCTCCCTTTCAGATGGACTTTCTATTCTCAGTACAGTTATATAAAATATCCTCCATTCGTTATAGACAGTGGTCCTATATTCAGTATAGATAAACGAAGGTCCCTCTTACGCTGCATAGAAATAAATATCCTTCTTCCATAAAGACAAATAGTGCTCTTTCCTTACATCACATGCAAAAAAGTGAACCCCCATGAATACAGACTAACAGATATCCTCCTTTATTACAAGGAGAGCCCCCCCCCTCCCTCTTTTTTATCACAGGCAAATGCCATTCCGTAATCACGGACAAATAAAGACTCTCTGCTTTAACCAAAGAGTGTTTCCAGCTTCAGAACAAGTATGAATCACCCCTTCACCACAAACGATAGATCCCCCATCCTCTTCCATTGTAGTGATCGCCCCCCCCCCTCCCCCCCCCCCCCTCCGCCCCCCCCCCCTCAACACAAAATATGTTGAAATACTCCTTCATTACATGGGTCCTCTTATCATCGCAGACAAATACAGAACCTTCCTTCATTACAGACAAACAAAGATCTTTGGTAACAGGATACCAAAAGATCCCCCCTACAATATGGAAATCCTCCCTTTAAAAAAGACGAATATAGAAATCCTCCATGCATTACAAAAATCATCCTTAACACACAAGTAAGGATCCCCCTGCATTATAAACAGTTATTTCTCCGACGTTGCAGATAGTGACAGATCTATGAATGTAATAGTCCTTGACTGGCAGTACATTCCATATATGGAAACCATCGTAGTCTATCTACAACACAACAGTTTGAACCACCTGCTCAGAGGCCTTTCGACCCCGGTTCATATCTACATTCTTTTTTTGGTACGTCTGTCCTCTCATTCAGCTCTTTGGGACAGAGGTTCTCTTTCCTTCAATGTCTCCTGGAGTTCGCAGAATATGGAGCTATTGGAACTCATTGCCTGGGCTGGAACCAGACGTCGCATAATGGTCTTTGATGGCAGGGAAGGTTCCATTTCATGTGTTTTGGGACCCGGGGAAGCGGGGAAGGTACCATGTTAGGTCTTGTTCGACCACAGAGGACACGACTCAGTCTCTGGCGACGTCAGTTGGTATCTAGATTGTTGCTGCTTCTTGACAACCCCCCCCACCCCCTTTCTCTTGTATGTGTGTGTGTGTGTACGTGTGTGTGTGTGGTGTGTGTGTGTGTGTGTGTGTGTGTGTGTGTGTGTGTGTGTGTGTGTGTGTTCAGTTATATCGCATTGTAATTCGAATTCTTGTATTGGTGTTCTCTGATGTTCTCGAATCGCTACATTTTGTGCGGTCGCCGTAACCCCTTTCTGGGGCTAAAGGATGCGTGTTAGGAGCAAACAACGATTTGTCTCTTTCTGTTACCTTCAAAATGCAAATTCTCCTCTCTCTCTCTCTCTCTCTCTCTCTCTCTCTCTCTCTCTATCTCTCTCCTCTCTCTCTCTCTCTCTCTCCGGTGTGTCTCTGTTTTCTATTATGTGCCAGCCCTCTCTCTCTCTCTCTCTCATCTCTCTCTCTCTCTCTCTCTCCTCTCTCTCCTCTGTGTGTGTGGTGTGGGGGGGGGGGGTGTCTGTCTGTCTGTCTGTCTAGCTCTATCTCTCTCTCTCTCTCTCTCTCTCTCTCTCTCTCTCTCTCTATCTCTCTCTCTCTCTCTCTGCCGGTGTGTGTCTGTGTTTCTATTATGTGCCAGTCTGTGTGTCTGTGGTGTGTTGTCTGTGGCTGTCTGTCTGTCTGTCCCCCCCCCCCCTCTCTCTCTCTCTCTCACCTCTTTCTCAAACAAACAAATGGTGCCAGTAAGAATGGCATCTGTGGGGCCAGTGTTGCCCACGGCAAGCCACGAGGCCAGTTTAAAAAATGAAGGCAGTTACACGGTGACACGGCTACCCACACCCTGGGGCTGTACTCTGGAACCATGACCTGAGACAATTCCATACACATGGCAAAAAATCTGTTCCTGGATGAATATAAGAACATAACGATTACATTTCATTCTGTACATTGCCTCCCTGTTGATGTTGCTGCTGCTGCTGTTAATGTTATTGCTCTTGTTATCATTCTTTTATTTCTGGATTAATTACTGGTAGTGTTTTGAGATACAGATCAACCATTTCCATGTGATCTGGCAAATTCCGATAATCACTTCCAAAACTTTCTGAGGTATAAACAAAAAGTACATCCCGGCTTCATTTTGGTATCTATCAGATTTATAACTAAATTCTTCCTACAGAAAAGAAAGAAGTACGTCCAGGCTTCATCTTGATATCTATCAGATTTGTAACTAAATTCTTCCCACAGAAAACACAAACTACCCACGAACACATTGGACAGCTTGGAAAAGTCGCTCTTTTTTTTTTTTTTTTTTTTTTTTTTTTTTTTTTTTTACAAAGCCAGAGAGGAACAGTGAATGCAACAACGCTATGATAAACCCAAACAATGTATGTCGACACGCGAGCGCGAAGTCCCAAGGCGGTCAAAGCTCTTGCTGGTCAGCAGATAGTTTTAAAGGGCAGCTGACACGAAGAAAGAAGCGGCCCTTTGCATGGTGTGGGTGGGGCGATCTTCCAGTAACGGGGGGGGAACAAAGGTGTGGAAGTCGCTTTGGGCGACAGAGATGGATCGCAATGTAGAAACGTCATCCGTCACGCGTCAGTGGGAGAGAAAGGCATCATCGGGTCAGAAAATTGCTCTGCGGCCAAAAGCCTTTCCATTTGGGAAACAGATAAGCAGTTGGAGGAGAGAGAGAGAGAGAGAGAGAGAGAGAGAGGAGAGAGAGAGAGGAGATGAGAGGAGAGAGAGAGAGAGAGAACAAGCCAGGCCTTAGGATTTTTTCTCTCTTCTCTCTCTCTCTCTCTCTCTCTCTCTCTCTCTCTCTCTCTCTCTCTCTCTCTCTCTCTGCTATTTTCACTTTCAGCATTACCAAGCAGAATGGCTGAACCACCCTTTCTGAAGCTGATGCTGATCTCTCTGCTATTCAAAGCACAATACGCAGTTCTGTTGATATCAGTAATACATGCCAACCAATCCCAGATCGATCCACACACATTTCAGTGTTAGTTCCAAATTTTAGCATCTGACTACTTTGCTTCTTTGTGTGGTCTGTCGTTATCCATCGACTCCTCCGTTCCCCTTGCCCACCCCCCCCACCCCCCCACCCCCGTTTCCTTTCCTCACCCCCTCTCCCGTCACCAGCTTCCTTATGAATTTTGCCCCAGCTTCACTCGCCTCTCCCTCCCTTTTCCCACTTACTGTCGCATTCTTCTTCTTCCCTGGGATGACGGAGAGCGAAGCAGTCTTTAGAGACAAACAGATTACAACGTCATTCTCCAAGAGTCTCCAGACAGTTAGGTACGTCCCTCGCATACAAAGAAACGAGTGCTCTTTCCTCATCTTCCTACTTATTGGCACTGACCTCATTCCCTGCTTCCTCCTCCTCCTCCTGCACCGAGTCCACTTCCTACCATTGATTTTCTCACAAAAAAAAACATGTGACAACACACACACACACACACACACACACCACACACACACACACACACACACACACACACACACACACACACACACAGGCGCGCGCGTGCGCACGTGAACTTTCACGCATGCAAAAACATGCACATCTGCATGCATACACACACACACACACACACACACACACACACACACACACACACACATATATAACATATAAACAACACACACACACACACACACACACACTTCAACACACACACACAACACACACACACACACACACACACACACACACACACACACACACACACACACACACAGAGGGAACTTACACACATCACTCACTAACGCAAAACGAAATGATAGTATGTTGAACGAAAGAATATATATTATCACACAAAACCAAGATCCCAGAGTTCTCATTGGTCAGGGAATAATCTGGAGAAACCCAGAGACAACTGACGATGTTGCCCCTCCACATGAAGAGGGGGCAAACTTCGAGTAACGAACACACAACGCAGTGAAACCGCCAACAGCGAAAGAAAGATGGAGGACATGCAACGACGTCATTCGTTACACGTT
>JADBJO010002043.1:220000-227500 GCA_016801955.1 Conus betulinus
GGTTACATTCCTAAACCTTTTGAGACACTCGCATATACGTATGCGTTAAAGTCAGTTTATATTCCTACATGATTACTTTCATTTTCGATCAGTCGTTCAAATGTGTTCTGTTATGACTTCCCTTCTCTTTTCACATTCTACTCTAATTCCATAAGGTCATGCGTGCTGGAACACCGACAGATTCTAAATGTGGCACTGCCTGATTTATTGTCATAATGATTTTTTTATCACGATGATGATGATGATGATGATGACGATG
This sequence comes from Conus betulinus, assembly GCA_016801955.1. NCBI lineage: Eukaryota > Metazoa > Mollusca > Gastropoda > Neogastropoda > Conidae > Conus > Conus betulinus. Next base: position 220,260 of record JADBJO010002043.1, read on the forward strand.
TTTATCATTGTTAATTATTTATTGTTATCATTATTACTGTTATTATTATTTTTATTATCATTACTATATCATTATTGGTGGTAGTAGTGGTGGGGAGGTGGGGAGGTGGTGGTGGTGGTAATGGTGTTGTTGTTGTTGCTGTTGTTGTTGGTAGTGTTGTTGTTGTTGTCAGTGTTGTTGGCAGTGTTGTTGGCAGTGTTGCAGTGTTGGCAGTGTTGTTGTTGGCAGTGTTGTTGTTGCTGGCAGTGTTGTGGTTGTTGTTGTTGTTGGCAGTGTTGTTGTTGTTGTTGTCAGTGTTGTCTTGTTGTTTGTCAGTGTTTTGTTGTTGTTATACCATATGTGGCTGGTATGTCACTGACTGATTCATATACTCTCTCTATTCACACCCTCACAACAGTTTCTTTCCTCCCTACCGCTATCCGCAACCCCTCTATTCTTTTACCCCCTTAGTGATTATAAACATTGATGATGATGATGATGATGATGATGATGATGATGATGATGGATGATGATGATGATGGTGATGGTGATGATGATGATGGTGATCATAATCATCATGACGATGTCGATGATGATATGATGACGATGTCCATCATCATCATCATCATCATCATCATCATCATCATCATAGAATAATAGAATAGAGTGATGACGATGATAATGATGATCGACATCATCAATATCAGCATTGGTATTATGATTATGATTACCAATATTATTATCATTATTATTATCACCCATAATTGTGTCATTGTTATTGTTATCATTGTTGTTGTTATTGCTATTGTTATTATGATGATTCTATTATTATCATCATTATCATTATTATTATTGTTATTGTGTTTTTTTTGTTGTTGTTGTTATAATTATAATAATTATTGCTGTTGTTGTTATTATCATCATTATTATACTTATTATCACTATTCTTATTATTGTCACTATTATCATCATTAATGTTATGGGTTGTTTCTCTCCTCCTCCTCCTCCTCCTCCTACTTCTTCTTCTTCCTTTTATACCATGCAGGAACGATGATGGTCGCTGGTACTTCACCACTCCTCCTCCACCTCCGCCCAACCCCTTTCCTTCCTTCCTCCCTACCCTTACCCACAAATTCTACATGGCCGTACCCCCCTCTCTCCCAACCTTCCCCCCCCCCCCCCCCCCCATCTCTCCGCCTTCCCCTTTTCTGTCAGCTCCAAGAGCGCCTGCCAGACTGGGACAATCATCTGAAGCAAGTGCCCGTGATTAAGGTCTTGCAGGCCGGTGTCACCTCATTGTCAGACCACCCCACTGGAGGTTGGTCACCACCTGGACTGAAACCTTGTCTTTTTCTTTCTGTTTCTTCTCTCTCTCTCTCTCTCTCTCTCTCTCTCTCTCTCTCTCTCTCTCTCTCTCTCTCTCTCTCTAGCGCGCAGTCCACGTCCGATTATATACGTCGTTGTAAAACTGGAAAATACCCCGGAAGGTCAGGAGAGGGAGATGGAAACGAAACACAGAAACAAACACATAAGCAAGCAAGAAAACGAACAAAACAAGCAAACAAGCAACTGGAGAACCGATGGATCGACAGAACTGCAGAATGGATAGTGACATCGTTCGCAATTTAGTTTGATATAAAACAGACCCATGCAACTTAACAACAAAGTCACACACAGACACACACAGACACACACACACCCACACACACACACACACACACACACACACACACACACACACACACACACACACACACACACACACACAGACACACACGCACGCGCGCGCATACACAACATACACACCACACACGCAACTGGCACGCTTCTTGTTAAAGAGAGATAACAATGTCATTAGATAGATATTAAGTAATTGTAAGGAACTGAAAGACAAGTCAGAGACAGGGATAGTGATAAAATAGTTCCTTACTGACAACTGCTCTGACTTCTGTTTAAGAGAGAGAGAGAGAGAGAGAGAGAGAGAGAGAGAGGGGGGGGGGGGGGGGGGGGGGCAGACAGACATACAGAGAAGAGTATATACAGAGAGAGGAGAGGATAGCCAAGACAGGCACGCACAAACAGTTTAAATCTTTTCATAAGCGACATTTGTCTTCGAAAACAAACAAGCAAACAACAACAACAGCAACAAAAGACAAACAAAAAGCAGACTAAGGTCTCTAAAGCCTTTTCTTGTGACATTTCGCAAGACAGGATACACTTTCAAAGTGGCCATCAAATTAACAGAACACCACTCGGAGAAGACAGAAAAGAAAGGACCCAACAAACAGGATTAGCCGGTAAGAAAACAATAAGAAAGCGAGCTTTGTCACCCCACAAGGCTCAAATCGCGGAAGGGATCCGCGTGTAAATGTTGCACCGGTCTTCTTCCATCGTTAGACCCCCTTCATCAGGTCACTCGGCATTGACAGAGGCTAGAGAGAGAGAGAGAGAGAGAGAGAGAGAGAGAGAGAGAGAGAGAGAGAGAGAGAGAGAGAGGATGCGTAGGTTGTAGGAAGGGAAGAATAGGAACTGATGAAAGCACTATGTTGGTGTGAATAGCGGTTGCTTAGTGGTCGCTATTTTTTCTGTTATTATCTATTTGTTTACACACGCTTTTGGTACAGTGAGATAACTGGAGAGACGGAGACGGAGAGAGGGTGAGTGTTGGGATGTTGAGGGAGAAGGTGGAATTAGAAAGAAAAAAATTGTAAAAAAAAAAACAACAAAACAAAACAAAACAAAACAAAACAAAACAAAACAAAAATCTGCAATTTTGTCACCACATAGCAAAGCAATACCTTGCCCACAACCGAACTAACGTTTTGAAACTGCTGAACAGAGAAAGTGACACACCGTATGTCTTCTATTTGTTGTACAGGGTTACGTGCATCACCCTGTTTTACACGAGATCGAACATTTGATAAAATATATTAGTAGAGTACTGCATCATATCCTGCACTTCAAATTTGCACATGCGATGACAGTGAAGTTTCGTTGTTCAGTGTCTTGCCTTTCTTTGATAAAACAGGCCAACGCAGAGGGGTTCGGTTCGTAGAATCAAACGCGTTCTCAAAATCAATTAAATCAACGTAGCTTTTCGCGTAACTATCTTAAGCGTGAATCCAATCTCCTGTTGAAGATGTTTCCTGCTCTTTCACTTCAGTGCTCACATCTATTGTTGACTTTAAAAAAGATTAATTCTTGTGATTTATCACCAATACAACCGCACTAAAGAATTTTTTTTTTTTCTCTTTGCTCAGATGTTAACTATCAAGACATTACATTTTCATCGAGTGGCGTATTAAAGTAGAAGGGCCCTCCAAAGAGTACCCATGCCACACAGAACTGATGTCTAGATGAATAATTACTGGCAGTCGTTAGAATGGACTGTAGGACTTATTCCACGAGTAACCCTCAATATTACTGTGCGAGCAAGGATCCGCTGTTTGATCCAGAACGCCAGGGATTCATACTAAATTTTATTCGGCTTGTCCCTAGGCCATATTCATTTTTTTTTTTCCATCACGTGTTCCTAACATGCTCTGTGTGTGTGTGTGTGTGTGTGTGTGTGTGTGTGTGTGTGTGTGTGTGTGTGTGTGTGCGCGCACGCGCGCGCGCGCACGTGCGTGCGTGCGTGTGTGCATGCGCGTGTGCGCGCTTGCGTGCGTGCGTGCGTGTGCGCGTGGTGTGTGTATGTGTGTGTGTGTGTGTGGTGTGTGTGTGTGTGTGTGTGTGTGTGTGTGTGTGTGTGTGCGCGCGCATGCGTGTGTACATGTGTTGTGCGGCCACAAAAGTTTGTGTATATAAATAAGAAACAAGGGGGGGGGGGGGGGGGGGGGGGGGGCGGAAAACGCAATATCACTGGTAGCAGGTCTGCGTTTTGGGTTGTTCGTCGTTTCGTTTGTTTGACAGATCTCACGCGCGCGCACACACACACACACCACACACACACCAGAGAGAGAGAGAGAGAGAGAGGAAAGAGAGAGAGAGAGAGAGAGAGAGTCGTAAAGGGAGGAAATTACCCCCCTTTCAATCTATACCCCTCTAACTTTCCCCCCACCTCTCTTCGAGTGACAGTGAACGAGTCGCGCTGCACGTGCAGTTAGTTATCCGACTCCGGCTCCAATCCATCTCTAAGACAATCGAAGGTTCCCTCCTTCGACTTAAGGAGAAGAAAAAAAAAATCTTCTTTTTGCCCCACCCTTCCCCTCCCTCTCTCCCTAACCTCTTGCTTCCGTCCGCTCCCCTTCCCACCCCGCCCCACCGCACCCCTACCTCACTGGGACACGATACCCTTTATTCTGATTCCGTTGCCAGACGCCCGAAAAATAAATTTCATTTTGTTTATCCTTTTTTTTTTGTTTTGGTTATCCGTATCAAGAAAGGTATGCTCTTATCTGCCGAATTCGTTTGTTTGTTTGTTTGTTTGTTTGTCTGTCAGCACAATTAATTAAAGACAAAACACAAACAACTACGTAATCAATCTGCAACAAAATGTATGTGTGGAAAAAAAAAATGAGACATGGGCTAAGGACGAAGTAGTCCACACCCGAATGGAAGTGCGGATTCAGTCAAACGACGTGAAAACTACTGAACCAATTGCAGCAAATCTTTGTGAAAAAGAAGCGCTGTAGCTCAGGAACGAAGTGATTTAATTTGGGTTTTGATTTGAAGATCAGATCCAGAAAAAAAAAAAGACAAAGAGGACAGGGCACTTTATCAGTCCTTCGTTCAGAGAAGATGCAGTGCGTGGTGGTACAGATAAGTTACAATACAACCCCCCCCCCAAAAAAAAAAAAAAAAAAAAACAAAAAAAACTGAACATTCAGCTCACAACGCCGTGCAATCACATTCATGCGAAGCAGGCAACGCACGTTCCATAAAGTTCTAAGATGCATCCACAAATGCCAGGACACATAAAACTCTAAGCACCAGGGAGGGGAGAGGGGGATGAGTGGGGGGGGGGGGGAGGTGGTGGTGGATAGGATTTTGCAGGAGAAACTTATATCCAACACCAGCAAGACGTTTCGTCTATCTTATTTGATAACACATGTGGGTGGGAGGAGGGGGAGAGGGAGGTAGGAAACGAAGACAGCAAAAACCATGCACATCCTATAACTTCTGAGCTGTCTTGGCACATCAGTGACGAACATGGTCAATAGGCGCCCAATGACCTAATCAACTCACATAAACTTGACTTCAGAAACTAAATCAAAAGAATAGCAAAAAAATCATTTTTTTTTTTTAGAAAAGATTGAAAAGGCAAAGCAAATTGAGAAATGTTTCCCTCGCAAGACAACTTACGTAGCTTTTAATAGAGAAAAAGAACTACCGGACGTCTTTGAAGAAGAAAAGAAACTGTAAACGCATTAAAAAAAAGTAGAAAAAAACGAGAAAGAAAAATAACTCATTCTAGCTTACATAAAATGGACCCGAGAAACTAGACCAAAAGAATAACAAAAAAAATTTAAACAAAATACTGAAAAAGCGAAGTTAGTCAAGAAATTTTGTCCACGCATGACGACTTACGTAGCTTTCAACAGAGAGAAAAAGAACTACTGGCCGTCTTTGTAGAGTTAACAAGCACCATTAAAAAAACACGTAGAAAAGGAAAAGAATTTCTTCTAGCTTAAATAAACTGGACTCGAGAAACTAAACCAAAAGAATAACAACAATTTTTTTTTTAAGATATTGAAAGGGGAAGTAAATCGAGTAACTCTGCCCTCCCAAGACACCTTCTATGGCTTTCAACGAAAAAAAAGATACTGGCTGTATTCATAGAGTGGGGAAAAAAAAAAAGTAGAAAAAAAAAAAACGAACAAAACCAACACACACACACACACACACACACACACACACACACACACACTCAAAAACCAACGAAGCAATCCTTCTTAGCACCTGCGCACCGTTAAAGCCGGGTGAGCTGAACCGGTTAGGCAGTCTATGCAGTGATTCCGCAGCATTCCAAAAGGCCGAAGAGGGACTCAGCTGTATTTTGGTGGCAGTCAGGTATTTATCATTCAACATTTATTTGTTAGCAAACCGAAACCGTATTCCTGTTTCAGGAGCGACTGAAACTTTCTCAGCGTGTGAAGGATTTTTTTTTTTATAGAAAGAATGGTATTTGCTGTGTTCTGTTGTCCTATGACTGGATAGGGTAACAAAACGAAATGCTGTCGAAAAACATGAACAGATGAAGTGAGTGTTAAAGGAAGTGGTCTTCCGAAAAAAAAAGGTTTGTTTATTCTGTGACTTAATAGTTTATGAACTTCATGATGAAAAAAAAAAGGTTTGATGTGGTTTGCGAGAAGAGGGAGAGTTTTGATGCTATGAATAATAAGCTCCCAGAGTGAGCGACAGAGACTTTACATATCTTCTATATGGGTTTTGATTTTGATGTGGATGAGTATTTAATTCACTCTTGATATGAATATTGAATAGTTGTGTGTTGGTAAACAAGAGTGTGTGGAAATCTTTCCTTTACATGTATTGAAGTAGTTGAATCTTTTGGAAAAAAAAAAAATTCCTTTTAAAATCTTAAAATCTGATTGTATGTAATTGAAATGAACATTCTTGTTATTATACAAGAAAAGAATGAACATTTGTGACACGGCGAAAGACATTTATAGTTTGATGAAAAGTAATCATTAAGTGTGTGTAATGAATTGTATTCATGGTTTATTGAAGAGGGTCTAAGTGGGAATCTTTCCCCAATTTGGAAAACTAGACTCTGAAAGGTTTATATTGAAGTCCTTTACTGTGTAGTGCTATGATTCCGGAAAAGGAAATGATGTGTATTATTATTATTCCGGAAAAAGGAATATTGCAGTATTTGATGTTTGTCTCAAGTTCTAGTGGAATATGATGTGGCTAATGAATATGAATGTAGTCGTGATTGCAATGAGTAGTAGCCATGATAATCAAGGTAGTTAATCAGTTTCCCCCAGGTAGATGTGTTCCCTGGACTGAGGGGGACTGGCTGCCACGTTTGAGGGTCAGGGGTTTCGTAGATGTGTCTACCCCCTTTCTTCTCCACCGTGTAACGGTGTGGAGAGGTCGGCCTGAGTGCCGACAATCTACCCTACCTGCCACTGCGCCCGGGACCGACTACCCGCTGAGCCAGTTGGGCTGGAGAGAATTGCTGCTGCCAAGCCAGAGCGCCGCTCCCAAGTTTTTGAACCAGCGACCTGTTGGCGAGGCCGTCGCTGCGTTCTGTGCTTCTGTGTGTGTGTGCCACAGCTCCTGTGTGACACTGTCAC
>JADBJO010002043.1:235000-240000 GCA_016801955.1 Conus betulinus
GTAATCCCTGGGCCGCCAAAGCCGATGCAGAGCGTGAGTAGGGTTGGCCTTATCATCTAAGTCAGCGCCGATAAGGCAACGTAAATCAGTGTGTTTGTTCGACCTGTTTCGTGGGCAGTGCAGCATCACGATAGGGCGAATTGGAAGGTGGTGCAGTTGTGAAACACGCACAGGTCATTTGGACGTCCTCAAATTACATCTGAAAAGCGGATATATTGGTGGGCATTGCTGTTCAGTAGCATCAGTTGTTTGAAGTCCAGCAACTGATGCTTCAATCAGACACCAAGAGAGAGAGAGAGAGAGAGAAAGACAGAGAGAGAGAGAGAGAGAGAGAGAGAGAGAGAGAGGAGAGGAGGTGGGGAGAGAGAGAGTAGTGAGAGCATTGAAAACATGAAGACAAATGAAAATTTTTTTGTAATCCCTGGGCCGCCAAAGCCGATGCAGAGCGTGATTAGGGTTGGACCTATCATCAAAGCCAGCGCTGATAAGGCAACGTAAATCAGTGTGTTTGTTCGACCTGTTTTGTGGGCAGTGCAGCATCACGATAGGGCGAATTGGAAGGTGGTGCAGTTACGAAACACGCACAGGTCATTTGGACGTCCTCAAATTACATCTGAAAAGCAGATATATTGGTGAGCATAGCTGTTCAGTAGCGACGGTTGTTAAAAGTCCAGCAATTGAAAAATGCAATCAGACACCAAAAGAGGCAGACAAACGGGCAGGCAGACATACAGACAAACAGACAGACAAACAGACAGACAGACAGACAGACAGACAGACAGACAGGCAGACAGACATTAACAGAGAGAGAGAGAGAGAAGAAGAAGAAGAAGAAGAAGTAGAAGAAGAAGAAGGATGGAAAGAAGAAGAAGAAGAAGAAGAAGAAGAAGAAGAAAAAACGAACAAGCAGAAGAAGAACAAGAGCAACAAAAACAAGAACAAGAAGAACTGAAGCAAAAACGAGGGTGAGAGCATTGAAAACATGAAGACAGATGGAATTTTTTTTTTGGTAATCCCTGGGCCGCCAAAGCCGATGCAGAGCGCGATTGGGGTTGGCCCTATCATTTAAGCCAGCGCTGAAAAGGCAACGTAAATCAGTGTGTTTGTTCGACCGTTTCGTGGGCAGTGCAGCATCATGATAGGGTGAATTGGAAGGTGGTGCAGTTGTGAAACATGCACAGGTCTTTTGACGTGCTCAAATTATATCTGAAAAGCAGATATATTGGTGGGCATAGCTGTTCAGTAGCAGCGGTTTTTGAAGTCCAGCAACTGACGCTTCAATCAGACACTGAGAGAGAGAGAGAGAGAGAGAGAGAGAGAGAGAGAGAGAGAAAGAGAGATGAGAGAGAGAGAGAGACAGACAGACAGACTGACAGGCAGGCAGACAAACAGGCAGGCAGGCATACAGACAAACAGACAGACATTGACGGAGTGAGAAGAAAGAAAAAGAGGAAGAAGAAGAAGAAGAAGAAAGAAGAAGAAGAAGAAGAGAAGGAGAAGAAGAAAAAGAAGAAGAAGAAGAAGAAGAAGAAGAAGAAGAAGAAGAAAAAGAAGAAGAAGAAGAGAAGAAGAAGAAGAAGAAGAGCAACAAAAACAAGAACAAGAAGAACGGAAGCAAAAGCGAGGGCCAAAGCATTGAAAACATGAAGACATATGAGAATTGTTTGGTAATCCCTGGGCCGACAAAGCCGATGCAGAGCGTGATTACAGTTGGCCTGATCATCAAAGCCAGCGCTGATAAGGCAACGTAAATCAGTGTGTTTGTTCGACCCGTTTCGTAGGCAGTGCAGCATCACGATGGGGGTGAGTTGGAAGGTGGTGCAGTTGTGAAGCATGCACAGGTCATTTGGACGTGCTCAAATTATATCTGAAAAGCGGATATATTGGTGGGCATAGCTGTTCAGTAGCAGCACCTGTTTAAGAGAGTAAGAGAGGCCAGAGCGAGAGAGAGAGAGAGAGAGAGAGAGAGAGACAGACGACAGACAGACAGACAGACAGACAGACAGACAGAGACTGACAGAAAGAGAGAGTAAGAGAGGCAGACAGACAGACAGAGAGAAGAAGAAGAAGAAGAAGAAGAAGAGAAAGAAGAGAGAGAGAGAGAAGATAGATAGATAGATAGATAGATAGATAGATAGATAGATAGATAGATAGATAGATAGATAGATAGATAGAGAGAGAGAGAGAGAGATAAACAAAGAGAGACAGAAAGTGACGGAGAGAGAATGAAGACAGTGGCAGTGAGGCAGACAAAGAGACAGAGGCCAAGACAGAGAGGCAGAGAGAAACAGAGCAGCTTCCTTTCTACTCCTCCAGCACATGTCACACCTTCTAACACAAAAAAGGGAAAGGTACGGGATTATTCTGCGAGTTCTTGGACCATCACCCACACATAATCCCAGCCCACCCTGGTACCTGGCAGAATTTCTGGAATTTTTTTTTTTTTTAAAGCAGAACAAGATAAAATAATACAAAACGTGAACTAAAAATCGCTTTAAGGAGAACTTTCTGGGAAAGAAACAAATTACGAAAACATATTGGAAGTGAATGATATAGGTCATGGGCATAATATGCACTGAAACTAGCTTTCTTTCACCCCACCCCTCTCCCATACCATTCTCCTTCCTGCCCCCCCCCCCCCCCCCCCCCCCCTCTCCTCACCTTACCCCTCTCACGTGCTCCACTTACTGACTCTTAGGTGACCGAGTTTGCTCATTGAACAGAAAGAAGATTTACCGCTATTCCGTCCAGAAACATGCTGGGCCAGAGCAGGTCTGCTACAAGGGAAACTTTTTTACCGTCTCCATCACCCCCTTGCTCCGGCAGTGCACCACTCCTCACCCTCACCTCTGTTCACCCTTTCCCGGTCAACAGCTTTGGAGGAAGGCAGACCCCTTAAAAAAATACCCCCCCCCCTCCCCTCCTGCCCTCCTCTCCACTGGCTGTTACTATTTCACTGAAGATGATACAGCCAAAAGGAAACAGAGGCATCACCAGATTTGTCCTCCTTGCACAAAATAGTCTGCCCCTGCATACTCCTGAAACGCCTTTGCTAAAGACTAAGTGAGTTGGCTTTACTCTTTATTCAGCAACCCCTCTCTCTCTCTCTCTCTCTCTCTCTCTCTCTCTCTCTCTCTCTCTCTCTCTCTTACTCTCTCTATTTCACACAAACAGACAGACAGACAGACAGACACACACACACACACATACACAAACAAACAAACACACACACACACACACACACACACACACACACACACACACACACACACACACACACACACACGTACGTAAACATTATGCACGCATGCACATGTATGCATTACCCAGATACTTAAAGAAATGTTGTATTTTCTGGTTTTTTATGTTGTTTTTTTATAGAAAACGATACGCATAAAACATTCTCCTATTATTGTCCTGTAATACATAAGTAAAGCATGTTTGATACTTGTCTGAGGAAGCGGGAATGGGGCGAGGTATTTTGCGCAATCTGTGTTACAAAAATGCTCTCCATATTGGAAGATTGTGAGACAGCTGTTCGTTCTAGCTTTGATTTGTTTCTCATTTCATTTCACAAAAAAAAAAAACCCAAATAAACAAAGGGTGTCTGGAATTTCTGAGATCATCTGCATCATTGTTTGATATTAACCGTCCCTTATCATTTCTTCTTGGAGAAGGAGGAGAGAGAAGAGGAGAAGAACAAGAAGGACAAGAAGAAGAAGGAGAACAAGAACAAGAAGAATGATAACGAGAACAAGGAAGCAAGAAAGAATAGATTAAGACAGAACAAGTAGACAAGAATAAGTAGCCAAAAGATTCTAAGAACGACGCAAAGGCAAGGACCAAAACACAAGGAGAAGAATGATAAGGAGGAACAGCGCACAAGAAATAATAAAGGAACAGGGGGGTACTAGAAAAACAAGGGAGCAGAAAGCATAAGAACCAGGGATTAAAGAGGCACGGACCAAAAAGAGAAAACAGGAGAAGAACAAGAGGAGGAAGAAACAGGAGCAAGCGAGGTTATTAGCATCAAAACATTTTTTGTTCTGAGGACTGTTTTTTCTTTTTTTTTTTTCTTTTTTTTTTAGTGCCCATGTGGCCAAAGCCTAGGGGGGGGGGGGGGGGGGGGGGAGATTAGGGTTTGACACCATCATCTAGGGGAGTGCTGATAAGGCAACTCCCGTAAATCAGTGAGTTTTGTTTGAGCAGGCTGGTCGGTAGTGGGCAGAATCAAGATGGGGCGAATTCGGAGGCTGTGCAGGTGATGCGCGCATGCAGGTGCGTTCCTTTCCCGTGCCCACAAATCATATCCCAAACGTGCATGTAAAGGTGCCCATAGATGGTCAATGACAGTACCTTTTCAAGTCCAGGTCCAGCAGCCGAACTTCAATCAAGATCAGAGAGAGGAGAGAGAAAGAAGAGACGAGAGAGAGTGCGAGAGAGAGAGAGAAAATGAAGAGGGAGGAGACGACAGACAGACAGGAGGACGACAGACAGGCAGACAGAGACAGAGACAGACAGAGAGAGACAGACAGAGAGGACAGAGAGACAAAGGAGACAAAGAGACAGTAGATATGAGAAAACAGAGGAGAAAGAGGGACTATGTGATAAAAACTTACATTTCTACAATGCTAGAAGGAGGATGGGGTAAGAAGAAAGAAGAGGAGGGAGGAGGAGGAAGAGGAGGCAGGAGGACGAAAAAAGAAAAGGAAACGAAGGAGCGGGAAAAAAAGCAAGAGGAAGAGGAAGAGAGGAGAAACAAAGAAAAAGGGAAAAAAACGGATGAGATGGAGATTAGTGAGGAGAGAAGAAGAAAGAGGAGGAAAAAAGAGGAAGAGAAGAGGACGGCCGAGAGGCGAGAGGAGACGTCCAACGAAAAGAGAAGATGAAAAAGAAAAAGAGGAAGCCAAAAAGAAAGAGGAACAAGAAGAAAAAGAAAAGAGAAGAAGAGGAGGAGATAGGAGGAGGAGACACAGTAGAAGGAGACAGAGACAGGAGGG
>JADBJO010002043.1:265000-275000 GCA_016801955.1 Conus betulinus
TCTGTGTGTAATTCCATGTTGCCATCTTGAAAATGAAGGCAGCATTGCTATGGCACCAAGAATCCCTGTCTCCTCTAGGATGCATGATGGAATTCTGCCAGGAGCGTTCCAGTCATATGCTGGAATTACTTTCCTGGAGGAGGGCCACAAAAATGGCATCGAACTTCCTTTTGGTTATGCAAAATCCTTCCAGAGCTCATCTGAGATTCGCAGAGCTTTTTTTCTGTCGATCATTTTGGAAGCTTCTAAATCAGCAGCATTTCACTTTTTGTAAATTCCTGAATTGCTTCTAGAAAGTATCTATTGAAGCGAAGAAGCTTTTTCTGGTGTATTTCTCAGACTGTCTCATCAGGATCACCCTTTTGCAAATTCTCTCCTCTCTCTCTCTCTCTCTCTCTCTCTCTCTCTCTCTCTCTCTCTCTCTCTCTCTCTCTCTCTCTCTCTCTCTCTCTCTCTCTCCTCTCTCTCTCTCTCAGACCACGATCTCTCAATAAAAGAGAAAACCAAAGGTTAGGTTTCTTGTACTGAATAATAAAAAAAAATTGCATCAGTTCAATGTGGAAAACACTCACACGGCAACCAAAGACATCAATCAGCAGCGCATACATTCCAAGCTGGACTATCGCAGACCCACCTTCAACTAACTCTGAAAATCACATCGTTTTAGAAACATAAAGATGAACCAAAAAGTAATATGAAGACTGTCCTCTCCATATCGACCAACAGCTTGCTGTCTGAAAAATAAAACGATTCCAAAACTCTTTGAGCCGTTTTCGTGATTGCTCGTAACTGTGCCTAGAGCTGTGTCTGTTGGAATTGCTTGAACATAAACGTTCCATCAAAGTTCCTACGTCCCTCTGCTGATAAGGTTTTTTTCTCCCTCATTCCTGGCTTTACTGAAGACAAACAAGCCGAAAGTGCACAGAGGTGTTGTGAAATAAAAAGGTGGAACTTTCGCTTTTTCTTCCGCTCTATTTCTTTACAGTCATCTTTTAACTCGATTCCAGAAACTTGCCTCGACAGCAGTGTTTTCAGCCTCACGCATCCTCACTAACACTTCAACCTCATAAACTTTTTGTTTGTATGATTTGAGTATGTGAGCAATCAATCCGTATTGAAGTATGAGAGTGTATTTGTTTTGAGTTGTGTTGTTGTTGTTGTGTCGTTGTTGTTGTTGTTGTTGTGTTGTTGTTGTTGTTCTTGTTATGATTCTATCATTATTACTGTCATTAGTATTGTTATTATCGTTATTTTTTTTTCGTTATCATCGGTGCTGCTATTATCATTATTACTATTCTCATTATTATAATCACCATTGTTTTATACATCATTATTATTACTATTGTCATCATTATTATTATTATTGACAGTACTTTCATAGCACCTATACTCGGTTGGTGACTAAGCACCAAGTATTTGCGTTTACACCATGGGCTCTTCACCCGGGTAGACTCTTCATTCGTTTGTCTCTTGTGTCATTCAGTCTAATATCAATTATTTCGTGTGTGTGTGTGTGTGTGTGTGTGTGTGTGTGTGTGTGTGGTGTGTGTGTGTCTGTGTGTGTGTGTGTGTGTGTGTGTGTGGTGTGTGTGTGTGTGTGTGTGGTGTGTGTGCGCGCGCGCGCGCGGGTGTGTGTGTGTGCATGTGTGTGTGTGTTTGCTTCTTCTGCCAATTTTTTTTTCAACAAAGGATGCATTCTACGCTTTTACATGTCATCCATATGAACAACCATACTACTCTTCTCTTCCAAAAGTTAGTGACCGGATTTTTACATATGTGCAAGATCGTATCAGTACGTTACTGCGATTTTCGCGAGATGACATCAGAATCAATATTATCTCTGAGGGCAAAAATCCCTGCGTACGAAAACGGCCCTGCGGTGAATCGAACCAGCAACCCCACGATCGCCTTGCCAGGGCTCTAGAAACTGAGGTAGTCCAGCTCCAGGCCAGTTGGTAGAGCGCCGGACTCATGGTAAAGTATGTAGTGTTGCGCGTCTGCAATGTACAGTGTCAACACGAACCACAGACACACACCCGCCAAGTCAGAGCACACACAGCAAAACAAAACGAAACAAAGCAAAACAACAACAACAACACCAACACCAACAACAAACAGAGGAGAGAGAGAGAGATGAGAGAGAGAGAGAGATAGGAGAGAGAGAGAGAGAGAGAAACGCATGTGCGCCCCCATTTCCCACAGACACAGACAAACGCGCAAACAAACCAACACACCACACACACACACACACACACACAGCCAACACACACACACCACACACACACAGACACGCACACACACGTACACACGGACGCGCGTCACGCGCGCGCACACACACACACACACACACACACACACACACACACACGGACGCGCTGCGCGCACGCCGCGCGATGGGTGCGCGTTATTTTTTGGCGCGCACAAACACACACACACACACACACACACACACACACACACACGCACACACACACACACACACACCCAACACACGGAACGCGCGTGCGCGCGCGCGCGCGCGCGCGCGACACACACACACACACCACACACACACACACACACACGCACACTAATCTTCTCCTCTCTCACATGTGGTCAACCTTTGGCCACAACGCCACATCGCTACATTTGTCGTGAGAAGCCTACGGGTGTTTTTTTTACAACGAAACCCCAACCCCCCAACCATACACACACACACCACCACACACAACACACACACACACACACACACACACCACACACACACACGACACAACACACTACACACACACACACACACACACACACACACAACACACACACACACACACACACAGCACGCACGCACGCACCCACGCACACACACACACATACACACAAACACACACACACTTACTCACACACTTGCACGCATACACGCACGCGTGCGCACACACACACACACACACACACACACACACACACACACACACACACACACACACGCATGCACGTCACGCACACACACACACACATACACACGAACACACACACACAACACACACACACACACACCCACAACACACACACACACACACACACAAACTCACTCACACACGCACGCACGCACGCATGCGTGCGCAAACACACACACACACACACACAACCACACACACAAACACACACCACACACACACACACACACACACACACACAACACAGAGTCCTTTTCTCATCACAGACCCAGCTAAACCCTCACCACCCTTCACATCTCAAGCCAAACTGTGTCAGATCGGTCATTGAAGGGCTGCGGAGAGTTAAAACAACGGTCTGCTTCGTATGCGACGGCATTTTCAGAATACAGTTTATTTCCCTATTTCCTTTATCACCATCACCTAATCGATTGGGAAGGGGAGGGTTGGATGTTCGCGAGTATGCGGTTAGAGCGTCTCCTGTTTCCACGGTAATTGGTTCCGAAAAGCATTTTGCGACCCTATCGTTTTGATTGCTTCGTTAAAAAAATTAAAGAGCGAAAAGAAAGAACGAAGTTATTGACGTCGGAAAAAGTTTTCATGTACTCCCCCCCCCCCCCCCCTGTATTTTATGAGAGAGGGGGGGGGGGAGACAGAACAGACAGACAGACAAACAGAGCGAGATAGAGACAGAGAAAGAGCAAGTAAGGGAGCAGAAGGAGACAGAGACAGAGAGAGACAGAGACAGAGACAGAGACAGAAGCAGACAGACACAGACATATATGGAGACCAGAGGTGAGAGTGAGAGAGAGAGGAGAGAGAGAGAAGAGAGAGACGAGGAGAGAGAGACGGTGAGAGACCAGAAGACAGAGAGAAGAGGAGGGAGAGAGAGAGCCGGGAGACGGGGGGGGGGGGGGGAGGAGTGAGGAGAGAAAAGATTGGAGAGAGAGATAGACAGACAGACAGACGACAGACAGACAGACAGACAGAAACAGGCAGACAGATAGACAGGGGACAGAAACAGAGACACGGACACAGAGAGACAGAGAAGCCTTTCATACTTGATTTTGAATACCACCAAACAAAAGACACATCTACAGGAGTCTATCTCTCTCTCTCTTCTTTCCATTTCTCATCCCCCCGACTAATTCTCTCTCTCTCCTTCTCTCTGCTCTCTCTCTCTCTCTCTCTCTCTCTCTCTCTCTCTCTATTCTCTCTCGTCTCTGTCCGTAGGTACGGGATCTCTCGGTTTATGTATGTTATCTCTCTCTCCTCTGTTCTCTTTCTCCTCCTACCGGCTATAGATGTGAGCGCGGCGCGTGCATGTGGGTGTGTGTGTTGTGGTGTGTTGTGTGTGTGTGTGTGGTGTGTGTGTGTGGTGTGTGTGTGTGTGTGTGTGTGTGTGTTGTCTGTCTGGCTGTCCGTCCGTCTCTAAATGTGTCCATTGTGCGTACTCTTGAAATTGCAACAGGCAGGACACTTACTTGACTGAAGAAGTATTTCTCAACAGCTGATCTCCGTTTTACAACAAGTGCGCTGACGCAAGGGAAAGAATGAAAGGTGAGGGAGAAAGACAAAACAAACGACAGTGTGAAAAAAAAAAAGAAAAAAAGAGACAAAGACACTGAATGAAAGGAAGAAAAGGTTCAAAATGAAAGTGAAGAAGGAGACAACGAAAACGAAGGAAAGAAAGAAGTCCAAATGAAAATGAACACATAAAAAGGAATTGCAAAGTGTCATTTATCCCACATGAGTACCAAATAGACTCGTGAACAGTGACTGTGTTCACGCCGTTTTGGGATCGTTGTGAACAACAAACAAAACATAAGAATGCGCTAAAGAGATCACAGGTTTGCATAATGAAAACAAATGAATAGATAAATGCATTAGATAAATAAATAAGCAAACAGATAAATAAAGAAAAGAAAAAAAAGAGAAATAGCTACTAATCTGACTACTAATTAAACATACTAATAACTCAGTCTCACTCACTAATAAATATAGAAATAAACATATAGGTAAATATAATACACAAATATATGGATGAATATGGTAAATAAACAAAATAATGAATAAGTAAATAAAAGATAAATAAATAAACAGATACATCAATAACACAAAACAGAAGGAGTTATGATAAAGAAAAAGAAGAGAGCAAGGAAAAGGAACAATGAAAAAAATAGAAACAGAATCTGAAAAATAAAAGCATAAAAAAGCAACTAGGAAAAACGAAACGAGAAGAAAGTCTTTTAACCAAAGTTAAGCGAAAGAAAGGAATAGAAAGAAATGGAGAGGAAAAGAAAGATAGATGAAAAAAAACGGGTAGTGTTTTCAGTAAAAGAAAAAACGAAAGTGAAAGAAATTTGACGAAGCAGTTAAAAAGAGGGAAAAAAGGAAGACGGAAAAAGAAAAAGAAGCAGAAAGAAGAGAAAGAAAGAACAAAGGAAAACCAAAGAAAAAACATAGCAAAAAGAAGACTCATCAAAAAGAAGGAAGAGATTGGAGAGAAAAAGAAAGGAGAAGTGAATAGAGTCAGAAGAGAGAAGAAGAAGAGAGATAGAGAAAGATGACAGTACCCGTAAGACATAATAGAGAACTCTGAATACAATAAGCGACAAAAACATAGCTAATCACAGCGATTCTCATGACACAGCACAAAGATGGGCGGGACAAAGATGGCAGGAGAGAGACGATGAGAGGAGAGAGAGGAGAGAGAGAGAGATCAACATCTTCGTTGTTGAGTGAGGGAGATGAGAGAGAGGGCACGAGAGATCGAGAGGCGCCATGGGAGAGGAGGAGTTTAGAGGAGATGGGAGAGCAGGAGGAAGTGGAGAGAGTTAAGAGAGTTGACAAGTACCATAGTATTACCTCACTGTTCGTACTCTGACGCCTTCTGAACAGACAAGGCGCTTTGGAAATACATGTTCATCCTCCGTCGATTCTTTTCCCTGCACTAATTCTTCCCATGCCTCCGGCGGGGACTCTCTCTCTCTCTCTCTCTCGACTCCTCTCTCTCTCTCTCTCTCTCTCTCTCTCTCTCTCTCTCTTAAGTAAACAGAAACAATCTCAACATTCTTCGCACTCTTCGGATCGGGGATGATTTGTTTTTGACCATGAGCTTCACGCTGGTTTCTTACTGAGGCATGCAATCTCATGCATCTTACAAAAGGGTTGGGACGGGCCCAAAAAACGGGAAGTGTAGTTGGGCCCTTAAGGTAGTGTTCATGTGCACCATGTTTTGTGAGGTTTATGCATTTCCATTCCTCCTCCTCCTCCTCATCCTCCTCCTCCTCCTTCTTCTTCTTCTCCCCTTCTCACCTTCCTTCTTCTCCTTCTTTTGTATTTCTCTCGTATCTCGGTGTGTCATCTCTTTTTCTTCTCCTCTCTCTCCGATCTCTCTCTCTCTTCTCTAGCCCCCGCTATATACTCTATCCTCCCTCATTCCCCACCCCTATTTATCTCTGTGTGTCACTCTATATCTCCCTCTTTCCTTCTCTCTCTCCATACTCTCTCTCCTTTCACAACACCCATCTCTCTCTCTTTCTCTCTCTCCTCTCCCAGTCCCCCTCTCCTCTCCTCTTCTCTCCACTCCCCCATGCCTTCTCTTTCTCTCCGTCTCTCTAACTCTCTCCTCGCTCTTCCTCTCTCCTCTCTCTCTCTCTCTTCGCTCTCTCGCTCTCTTACTTTTAAGGTAAAGAGAAACAGTTTTCACTTCCGTGTTTGGCTTTTGAAAGATGAGTTTGTTTGATCTAAACTGTCCACAATGGTCATACTAATGACCTGGAATATCGAACAAAAGGAAATGGAGGGACAGAAAAGAAAGTTAGACAGCAGCCAGACATTAGAAAGAAGGATGAATACGTATATTATTTAGTAGTGTGGTGTGATGTGGTTTAGTTGTGGTGTGTGAATGTGTGTGTGTGTGGGTGTGTGTGCGAGTTACGTGCGTGCGTGCGTGCGTGCGTGCGTGCGTGTGGTGTGTGTGGTTGGTGTGTGTGTGTGGTGTGTGTGTGTGTGTGTTGTGTTGTGTGTGTGCGCGCGCGCGCGCCTCTCTCTCTCTCTCTCTCTCTCTCTCTCTCTCTGAACACAAACGAACATCGAAAATGCATGTAGGTTGTGAATCATATTTCGGGCCACAAAGCAACTGTGTATGGTGACAGCGTACATGAAACGTGCTTTATTTGAAGGAAACAAGTTTTACCATTGGTTTGTGAGATCCTAAGATCCTTTAGCGATTTGCCATCTTGATGTTTCACACAGAGAAATATAAGTCTTGAAGAAAGTAAGCGTTGATTCAAACAATGAACAGAACATAACAGGTGCTTGCTCTTCCACAAACCCCCCGACCCACCCCAACCCTTTAGGACTCCACTCACACCACACCCCATTACACTCCACCCAATCCTGGCTGGTACCACCTTCTTCTTCCCCCAAGACTTTTCTTTCCTTTCTGTGAAACGGGTCGCGGTTACGCCCAGATTACTTAACTAAAAGCCCCATCTCCCTTTAAGCAAATGACTCCTCCGATATTCCCATTTTCAGTCCTTTCGACCCGAAAAGTTGGCGCTATTACAAATTGGACGAGTTCATTCGTACAACGTCTGCGCTAGGAAGTATGGGGCTTCGAAGAGACTAGAAGATTTTAGACGGAGGAAGAGGAGTGGACAGAGAGATGATGGCATTTTCTGTGGCGTCTGCTACCCAGACGCTGTGAAAGTACGCGCCAGAAATCACTTACCTACTTCAGATAAAGAACGGTGTTAGCATGGTAAGGTATTGCAGGACACGTTCATGCTCGGTGTGTGCAAGGTGCGCGCGGTCTCTTAACAGAATTGGAGAAAGACAAAAAGGAGTGGGAAGTGAGTAGGAAGACAGACAGGCAGATGGGGAGACACATTGTGGGATGTAGGCACAGAGAGAGAGAGAGAGAGAGAGAGAGAGAGAGAGAGAGAGAGAGAGAGAGAGAGAGAGAGAGAGAGAGGAGCTAAAAAGCCTCTCTTACTCAAAAACAAAATATCTTTAAGAAGAGGTTACTTTTCCAGTCTATCGTACTGATCATTTAGCTCTATGACAAAGCTTATTCATTACAAAGAAGTAATTGTACCAACAACAACTAAAATAACAACAACAACAGCAACGACGACGACGACGACGATGACAAAGACAACGACGAAGACAACAAGAAGAACAACAGCAACAGCAACGACAGCAACTGCCTCAGCAACTGTGTCAGTGATAAAGAACATGAAGGGAGAGAACAACTGGGACGACGGGGAGGACGACGTTAACAACAGCGGCAAGAGCAGCAGGTGTAGTAGTAGTGGCAACATCAACAGCTGTAGCAGTAGTAGTAATAGTGGTAATACCGTAGTTGTTGTTATTGTAGAAAGTCGTCGTCGTAGTAGTAGTAGTAGTTGTTGTTGTTGTTGCTGTTGTAAATTTTCATTATCCCGTTTTTGGGCTTTTCAGCTGTCACTGAGACAATAAACTACTCAATTTTTTTCACAACAGGAACATGATACTGATGGAATTTGAAAGAAAAAAAAAGCTCTTTGCAGGGAATTCAAACTGAGCATTCAAAGAAACAGAAATGAACCTAGTGCGTCGCCCTGCACTTTGGCATACGTCCGGGGACTGTGCATGATGTCTGAGACGGGTCTCAGATTTATCACTACTTCCACCCATCGTTTTGCTAAGTCTCGTAGACATCAAACAACCGCTTGAAACTGAATGATGGAAGACCAGAAACTGCACGATTTTCTCTACGCCTGCGGACTATTTCCATTTGTCCTCTTGCCACATCTCTTTTGCGGGTGTACCAGCATCTTGCTCTGTCTTTGCTGGCGTGATCTTGCATTTCGTTCTTTCTTTCATTCTTACTTTCATTCTTTGTATAGTTAGATAGGTAGTCAGTCAGTCAGTCAGTCAGTCAGTCAGTTTTATTCAGGTAGTTAGCTGGTTAGTTAATAAAATAGTCAGTCGGTTAGTCGGTCAGTCAGGCAGTCAGTTAGTTAGTTAGTTAGTTAGTTAGTTAGTTAGTTAGTTAGTTAGTTAGTTAGTTAGTAAGTTGGATAGTTAGTTAGTTTCATAAACCGGATCTCTCGGTTAAACAAAGTATGAAAAGCTAGGCTTCTCGTATTGAATTCAGAAGTATCTGCTCAGTTACGATTTACCTCAAACTAGAAGCGACCAAACACATTAATGCCTACAGTCTGTCCAAACTGCATTACCGTAATTCAATTCCAGCTGACTCATAAAAAAATGAATAAAAACCCCATTTCTTCACCCGCACTTCAGTACATTCAAAGCCCCTGAATCTCAGGATTGCCCTGAAGAAGAAAAAAAAAACCTTCTGTTTTGTTTCTACGTAATTTTGGGAATGCATCTTGGTGGCTGATGGCACTCTTGAACATTTCACGTTACATCAAAGTCTGTTCATTCTTATGCTGTTAATGATGATTTTTTCCCCCGCTTTCTAAATTTCATTGGGGACAAACAAGCTGAAAGACTTCAGAGTTTTACGCAATGCCTACACGGAATCCGTGTTTTTTCTTCCGCTAGAGATCCCCCCCCCCTCCCCCCTCCCGCCAACCTCATCTTTCATAACACAGTTTGAAACATATTTGCGGAGTAGTGTTGACATAACACATTCCCCCCTCCCTCCCACCCCACCCCCACACACACGCACACACGCGCGCACGCGCGCACAAACACACACACACACACACACACACACACACACACACACACACACACACACACACACGAACGCGCGCGTGCACTCACACACACACACACACACACACACACACACACACACACACACACACACACACACACACACACACACACCTACACACACACACGCACCTACACACACACACACACACACACACACACACACACACACACACACACACACACACACCACACACACACACACACACACACACACACACACACACACACACACACACACACACACACACACACACACACACACACACACACACACAGCTACCTTTTCTCGTCTCATACTAGCCGTCCTCTTCTCAAGCAGTTTGCTGTTT
>JADBJO010002043.1:285000-290000 GCA_016801955.1 Conus betulinus
AGTGAGCCGGTCTATCTCTGTGAGAACGGAGTGAAACAAAGACAAACCACGTGATGTTGAATTAATAAGAAGAAAAGTAAAGGGCGAGCAGATATGAAAATTAATGAAACAGAGTTGAATCAATGACACTGGCAAGAGTGCGAGGGGAAGATTAGTGGGCAAGAAAGTACAACGACCAAGAGTGTAGCAGACCCTCTGTGGATAGAAACGGAAGAAAAAACTTTGGAAATGATGAGATGAATGTAAAAAAAAAAAAAAAAGGCGAAAGAAGAGGGAGTGATTAAAAGCAATAAAAGAGGAGAATGATAGATCGGGGCAGGGGGAAGGAAGGGAAAAGAGTGATAAGGAGAAAGAACCAGAGGCAAAAATCATAAACAGGAAGAAGCGAGGACACGAAGAGTGGTTTGTGAAAAAATAGTGACTGTATCCAGTGGAGAGAGAAATAAAAAATATGACACTCTTTCGAGCAAGAGAGTGATTCAAATTAAATCGCATCCATTGAGAGAAGTAATGATAGGTCTGACGCAGGAAGGGCGCTGCTACCACAGAATAAGCCCAGCCCACGACCAGAGTGTGAGTCAGTCCCCTGGTGAGCATCGAGGGGTGTTGGGATTAACTGCATATGGCTGGATGAAGAACGGGCAGACAGATAATGCAACTTGTGTACATTCATACGGGACAATGAAACACATTGTATGTAAAAAAGCAACCTTTTGATATATATATATATATATATACAATTATAAATAAACAAAGCTTGCTCTTATGTCTCAGATTGTAGAAAATTGGGGGGGGGCGATAAGCCTTCATATCTGCAGTGGTAGATAATTCTGCCTAACTGACAGTATGTGCTTGAGTAGGTGAATGGGGAATAATAAATGTTTCTCAAAATGAACTTTCTGCAAGCTTATAGTCTCCAAACGGGAGACAATCTCCAATGGAGAGAAAAACTCACTAACATATAGCTCCTGGGCTAGATACCGGTATTTCGAAACCTGATTGTTTCTCCTCAGTGACCGCGGAAAGTGGTAATTTTGACGCCTCTGCCTTTTCGGTTTTAAGAAGAATGCTATACCAGAAAAAGGCTGTGTGTGCAATACCGTAGTATGTTTGTTGAGTTTTCAAAAAACCAAACCAAAGATGCCACCTAAGAAGCAAAAGAAAATCATGAAAGAGCAAAACAAGCTACATTTTCCTTGTGAAAAGTAGAAAATATAAAAGATAACCTCTTAAGAGACACGTGCTGAGGGCCAGTTCTTGGAATGAAATCCACAAGGGACTAAATTACAATAAACTAATAAATTCCAAGGATAAGTACCGAGTACCATTCCAGCAACTTACAGAGCAGCTAGGTGTTGCAATGACTGCAAGAAATATTGAATTATAAACAAAGCTTGCTCTATGTCTTAGATTGTAGAAATTGGGGGGCGATAAGCCTTCATATCTGCAGTGGTAGATAATTCTGCCTAACTGACAGTATGTGCTTGAGTGGATGAATGGGGAATAACAAATGCTTCTCAAAATGAACCTTCAGCAAGCTTATAGTCTCTGAAGCATATATATATATATATATATATATATATATATATATATATATATATATATATATATATATATATATATATATATATATATAAACCCTGTATCCAACCCCTTATGTTTAAAACAAAAAAGCTTGCGGTTCGCAAGATCATTGTTCTTAAAATTACGAATTCAAATTGAACAGAGTCAAGTGTTTGCATCTTTGCTTTGTTGGGGAAGGGGTGGCGATATTTTGACTTCTCAGTTTTGAAATACGTACACTTACAAATGCAGTTCGTATTCAAAATTTATTATGGAATGGCATTCCAACTTCATCATCAACACTACTCAAGGGCGGACAATATCAAAGCGTATCGGGTGAAACTACATGTTAAATTTGATTCTCATGATTTTTTTTTTTTTTTTTTTTTTTAAATATTTCTGTGCTGGAGAGAGAGAGGAGAGAGAGAGAGAGAGAGAGAGAGAGAGAGAGAGAGAGAGAGAGAGAGAGAGAGAGAGAGAGAGAGGAGAGAGAGTCTTTCTCTCTTTTTCTCCACTTCTGAAGGAAAACAACCAAAACAAAACAAAAATAACCTTGAAGAAAAAAAAAACAAACAAACAAAAAAAAAAAAACAGCAGACAATATGACTGAATACCAAATATTCATATTGCATTACTGTGAAGCAAATTGTGACGAAAAATCCCTCCCCTCCCCTCCTTTTCCCTGAACTGACACAAAACGGTGGCGCTCCCATATAATGGGGCAGTTGCCACAGATTGTACGATCCCCACAGTCCAAAGCATGATACAGATGTTGAGACAAACCAGCTGATGCTGAACAACAGGACTGAGGAGGGCAGAGATAGGAAACAGAACTTCACTGATTTGATTAGGAATGAAAATAGATGTCAAAAAGAACATGCGTGTGACCACTTCTGCAATGGCTAAAAGATAGAGACAAAGAAAATGAAGAGTTTGTGGTGTAGAAGAGAAGGAGGATAAAGTGGATGCAGAGAAAGAAGACGACGATGAAGACCGAAGGCAGGCGAGCAGTAACAAGAACAGGTTGATGAGTAGGGAAAACGACAAGGAAGTGCAAAAACAGAAGATGAGGAAGGAGGTAAGGAAGATACAGTAAAAAAAAAAAAGAGGAGGATGGACAGGAATGCTGATTCATCAATTGAAGATGAGGAAGAAAAGGAAGGATAGAAGATTGGAAGAAATGGGGATGAGCACAAAGGACATGAAATCGAGTAGGATGAGGAGGAGGAAGAAGATAGAAGAAGTGTAGGAGGAGGTGGAGTGTGTAAGGAGGGGATAGACGAGGAGTTTGTGGAAAGAGTGGGGAGGTATTAAAGAGGATGGGAGAGAGGGGAGAACCTGGAGAGGAAGTGATAGTGGGAGGAGCTGGAGGACGAAAAAAAAAAGTGAAGGGATAGAAATGTTGACTACTGTTCAAAAAAAACAAACAAACAAACAAAACAATGTTGAGCGCAGCAGTTCACAGGAATATCAATGACACTCCACCGCCCTCCGGTGTGTTTGATACCCGCCTATCCCCCCAGCACACACACACACACACACACACACACACACACACACACACACACACACACACACACACACACATGTGTTGCTAAACTCTCCCCAGCCTTATTGCACTTTCAAACACACCTCTCCTGGTAGAAATTGTCCAGGTTTGACACGAGAAGCACTCTACCACCGCATCCCACCACGTTTGTGCGAAGAGTGTGCAGGAGAGACAGGCCCATGCTAGACCGATTCCTCTAGGAGAGTGGAATGATGTGGAGAAAAACCAATTGAGGCCTGATAAAGAGAGAGGGGGCGGGCACACACGAAATCGAACTTGATTCACCTGTCAGGGAGATGAAAATAGATGACACGAGGAACAGGCATGTCTGAAACTGTGTGAGAACTGAAAACAAAAAGGAAGACTAAAGAGATTAAGAGGAAGGGGAAGAAAACAGGAAGAAGAAAAAAAATCGTTTGAGCAAAACAGGATGAAGGGAGAGGACGGAAGACAATGAGCAGGAATGGGAGGAGGAGGAGGAGGAGGAGGAGGAGGATGGAAATGAAAGAGAAGATAAGAGGAGGATGGGGGATGCAGAGGAAGAAAAGGAACTGGAGGGGAAATGAAGGGTGTGGGTGGAGGAAGAACAAGAAGAGAAATTGGGTAACAGAAGGGAATGACGCGAAAGAAAGAAGAAGAAGAAGAAGAAGAAGAAGAAGAAGAAAGAAGATGACGTGATGATGATGATGAGATGATGATGATGATGATGATGATGATGATGACGACGACGACGACGACGATGATGGAGCAGATAGAAGAGGAAGAGGAGAGAGAGGGTGAAAAGAATGAGGATAATGAAGATGGAAAAGGACAATGAACAGAAAGAGAGCACAATGAAAACTGGAGGACGGTCATATATATATATATTCACTTCCGCTGACAACAATCTCCATGTAGATTTAAGCATGGAACAGTTTAAGGAATGATCTCCCGCTGCATGCAATAGACAGGATGAGGAACAAGCATAGAGTATGTCTGTAGAAGAAGAAGAAGAAGAAAGAAGAAGAAGAAAGAAGAAGAAGAAGAAGAAGATGATGATGATGATGATGATGATGATGATGATGATGATGATGATGATGATGATGATGATGATGATGATGATGGTGAAGTTGACGATGATGATGATGATGATGATGATGATGATGATGATGATGATGATGATGATGATGAAGATGAAGATGATGATGATGATGATGATGATGATGATGAAGAAGTTGAAGATGATGATGATGATGATGATGATGATGATGATGATGATGATGATGATGAAAGGACATGTCAACGAGGATCAGAAAAACGAGGAAGACGTGGCAGAAGAAGAGGATTATAAGGTGGGGGTTAAGGAATGAGGAAAGAGGAAGGGTGGAATCACGAGGAAGAATAGAGGAGTATAATTATACAGGAGTGGAAAACCAAAGTAGAAGAGGACAGAACATGAAGGCAGAGGAGGTGTGCAAGGAATGGACGGAAAAAGAATGACGAGAAGAAGGAAGGGTATGGAAGAGGAAAAGAAACGAAGGGGAATGGAGAGAGGGACATGGAGGAAGAACAGGATAATAAAAAGAACAAACACGAGCAACAAGAAAAAAAGGACAGACATCGACTCCTATTTGACAACATCGTATCCTCCTCTGGGCATATTTACCTTCGCGTTTTTAAACCCATGCCCTCTGGGACAAAATTCCTGAGGCTCGACTCAAAGACTCCTTGGCCGCTGCAGACTGAGAAGAACTTTTGTGACTTAGACAACAGCAAAGGGAAACGTCTCCTCTGTGGGAGTGGATAGACAGTGAGACAAACCACGTGAGGCTGAATAAAACGAAAGCTGCAGGAATCGAGGAAATGGAATTTGGCTGAATTGATGGCGAGGTGGAAAGGAATTGTACGA
>JADBJO010002043.1:295000-307500 GCA_016801955.1 Conus betulinus
TTGATTGTTTCTTTGGGTCAGTGGGTTGGGGGGAGCGTTTTAAATCTTTTGACGTCCAGTCTTGAAAATCGTGAACTTTTCAAAGAAGGTGGTATTCAAGATTTAGTTTCAAACGGCACTCCTACCTCACCATCAAAAATATTCAAGGGCTGAAAATTACAAAATATATCCGATAAAAAAAATACAGGCTTATTCTGCGTGAATGCCATGTGCGGTTTTCAAAATGTCTGTTGTCTGCCGTTTTAAAGATACCTAAGAGCACTATGCATCTGTTTAACAAACGTTTTTCAGCACGTCTCCGAAATTTTTTGGTTACTTTTTTTTCAGGTTAAATTCCCCCTTTGTTTTCTCCACAGTCAGTATTATACCAAAGCACCACTACCACCATCAGTACGACTATGACAACCACTACCACGGCGACAACACGACGACAATGATGGCAACGATGAAAATGACGACGTAATGACTGATATTGCTGATGCTTCTTTCTTCTTCTTCTTCTTCTTCTTCTCTCTTCTTCTTCTTCTTCTTTCTTCTTCTTCTTCTTCTTCTTCTTCTCTTCTTCTTCCTCCTCCTCCTCCTCCTCCTTATTCCTCCTGCCTCATTATTATTAGTTTTGAACATTATTATAAGTTTTGAATGATGATTTCACCAAGGACGTTGAGAGAGAGAGAGAGAGAGAGAGAGAGAGAGAGAGAGAGAGAGAGACAGAGAGAGAGAGACAGAGAAAGAGTTTTCATTTTCTCTTCCACTTCTTAAGCCAAAAAGCATAAAAAAAAAAGTTATGGCTTCTTCCAAAACAAAGAACACCAAAAAAATCCATATAATATGAGGGGAACATGACAAAATGACTCGTCTTGTCACAATATGGGTCATTTTGCCAGACTTGGGAAGCCCAACTGTGACAAAAAAAAATTACCTCCCTTTTCCACGAACTGACGCAGCACGGGGGTGCTCTCCCATGTCCTGCTGAATGTGTGACAAATGTGTGAATTCCGACAGTCTGTAGTCTGACAGGGTTGTTGGGACAAACCAGTTATGGCTGAATAAAGAGACAGAGGAAGGCAGTTAGGACACATAGATGTCATGAAAATGAATGTTACGAGGATCAAGCATGTTAAAGCTTCTGCAATAGAAGGAAAAATACAGTTAAACACGAGCAAAATGAATAGATTGTGATGGCGAAGTGGAACCAGGGAACGAGGGAGAAGGTGAAGGTTGAAGGGGGGAAAAAGTAGAAGCAGAAACTGGTTAATGAGGAAGGAAAAAAAAAAAAGAGAAATATGAAGCAAAAAGAGAAAGAGAAGAGATGAGAAAGACACTGGAGAAGAATGGGAAGAAAGACGGATTCATCAACTGAGGAAGAGGAAGGGAAAGGAGAGCAAGAACGGGGAAGGAATGGAGGAGCATGGAGAATAGGGTGTTCAGAAGAGGAGGGGGATACCGAAGAAGAAGAAGAAGAAGAAGGAGGAGGAGGAGGGAGGAGGAGGAGGAGGAGGAGGAGGAAGAAAAGAAGAAGAAGAAGAAAGAAGAAGAAGAAGAACGAAAAGAAGGAGAAGGAGGAGGAGGAGGAGGAGGAGAGAGGAGGAAGAAGAAGAAAGAAGAAGAAGATGATGATGATGATGATGATGATGATGATGATGATGATGATGATGATGATGATGATGATGATGATGAGATGAAGAGAGAAGAAGAAGAAGAAGAAGAAGAAGAAGAAGAAGAAAGAGAAAAAGAAAAGAAGAAGAAAGAAGAAGAAGAAGAAGAAGAGAAGAAGAAGAAGAAGAAGAGAAGAAGAAGAAGAAAAAGAAAACCAAAACCAAAACCAAAAGAGTGTGAGGAGGAGGAGGAGGGAGGAGGGAGGAGGAGGAGGAGGAGGAGGAGGAGGAGGAGGAGGAGGAGGAGGTGGAGGGGAGGAGGGAGAAGGAGGAGGAGGAGGAGGAGGAGGAGGAGGGGGGGGGAGGGAGACGAGGGGGAACAGAAAAAGGGATTTTGGAAAGAGCGAGGGGGTATTGAAGAGGAGGGTAGAGGGGAGATGAGTGACATGAAGAAGTTGAAGGGGCAGTATGAGCAGCAGGAACTAGAGCAGGGAAGAAGAAGAAGAAGCAGACATCAAAGAAGAATCATTGACTAACATTTAAAGAAACTGTTGAGCAGAACAGTTTAAAAAAAAAAAAAATGACTGATATTATTCCACCACCCTCCAGTGTATCCGATAGCCCGCCCCTCCCTCCCTACCCCCCCCCCCCCACCCCCCACTCCTCCTCCGGCAAAATCGTTCAGGTTTGACTCAAGGAACACTCTACCCATCCACCTTCAGCTCTTTTTGTCAGAAGAGCGAAGGGGACGCGGCAAGAGTCAGGAACGATGTGAACGGGTCCCTGTGTAAAACCAATGGAAACAAGTGCCACGACGAACCTTTTGTTGTTGAATACAAACACAGAAACGAGCAGACGGTATGTGTATGCAACTTTTAATTGATCAGTGAATTAGCGTGGGCAAAGGTGGTTATAACAGGAGGTAGACGGTACAAGGTGCAAGCATGTAGTGGACTGTGTGTATGAAAAAAAAAAGCAAGCAAAAAAGCTGAAGAAGAGAAGGTGAAGGAGGGCAACAGAGAAAAGGAGAAAAAGGAGATGATAAAAGACAGTTATTGACGGAAAGGATGGGTGAAGAAGGGAATATGGTGGCACACAACAACAATAATTTGAAAGCAAGCTGGAGAAAGGGGAAATGACCACAACAAAGCAAGAAGGGGGCAATTTGTCAACGGGAGGAGTGAATTGAGATGATGCAAGGCTAGATTACAGAGGATGAAGATGAGAGGGAAGAAAGAGATAGAGAAGGCAAAGAAGAGGAAGATTAAATGAATCTAAGGAGGAAAAAAAAGAGGAGGAACTTGGTGATGAAAAAAGGATGAAACGGCTGCAGAGGGAAGGAATGGATTTCACCTGCTTTTATTAATAAAAAGAAAAAAAAACAGAAAAAACAAACAAAAAAAAAAACAGGAAGGAAGAAAGAGAGAAAGAAAAGAAAAAAAAAAGAAAGAAAAAGAAAGAGCAAAAAGAATGAGAGACAAAAAAAAACACAAAATGTCTCCTCTCATATGTAGCATGAGACACTCATTACACTATGCTACACACACACACACACACACACACGCGAGCGCGCGCGCGCGCGCGCACGCACGCACGCACGCACGCACGCACGCACGCATGCACGCACACACGCACGCAGGCACGCACACACACACACACGCGCGCACGCAAGCACGCACGCACGCACGCACGGAAGCACACACGCACGCACGCACGCGTGCACCTACTACGCGCGCGCACACACACACACACACACACACACACACACACACACACACACACACACACACACACACACACGCATGCTGCTAATACTCTTCCAATCCTTGGAACACTTTCAAACACACCTCCTGGGGGAGAATTGTCCAGGTTTGACACGAGGAGCTCTCTGCCACCACACCCCAACTCCTTTGCAAGAAGAGCTTGCAGAATGTGGCAATAGGCAGGCGCGCGCTAAACTGATGCGGAGAAAAACCAGGTGAGGCCTGATAAAACGAGAGAGGCGAACAGACACGAAATCGAACCTGATTCAGCTGTCAGGAAGATGAGAATAGACTGTATGAGGAATAGGCATGCCGGAGACTCTGTGAGAACTAAAAACAAAAAGGAATATAATTTTTTAAAAAAAAGTTAGGAGGAGGAAGAAGAGGAGGAAAACTTGTATGAGAAGAATGATGATGGGGGGGGGGGGGGGGGGGGGGAAGAGGAAGACAGTAGGTAGGAAGTAGGAACAGGAGGAGAGAGAGGAAGGAGATAGAGGTGAGGAAAGAAGAGGAGGACGGGGATGTAGAGGAAACAAAAAGAAATGAGAAAAAGATGAGAGAGAACGTGGAGGAAGGACAGGAGAGGATGAATGGAGTGATAGAATGAAAAGGAAAAAGAAGAAGAAGAAGAGAGAAGAAGAAGGAAGAAGAAGAGGAGAAGAAGAAGGAAGAAAAGAGAGGAAGAGAGAAGAAGAAGAAGAAGAAGAAAAAAGAAGAAGAAGAGAGAGAATAAGAAGAAGAAGAAGAGGAGGAGGAAGGAGAAGGAGAAGGAGAAGGAGGAGAAGAAGGAGAAGAAGACAGAAGAAGAAGAAGAAGAAGAAGAAGAAGAAGGAGGAGGAGGAGGAGGAGGAGGGGGAGGATATAAAATAATTTGACTGAGGAGCAAACAGAAGGGAAGGAACAGTGAAGGTAAAAAAAAAAATGAGAGTAATAAAGATGGAAAAAATAGGATGGATGAGAGGAAGAACACAAAGACAAAAGGAGGAAGATCATAGATTGACGTTCCTTGAAAATCATTTTCATGTAGATTTAGTATGGAACATTTCAAGAAATGTCCCTCACTCTCTTCCTTCCTGCTTGAAACAGATAGGACGAGGAGCAAACATGGGAACATGTCTGTAGACAAGGAAAACAAAGACGAAAAGAAGACAGGTCAACGAGTCGCAGATGAAGAGAAAGAAGCAGTATAAGAAGAGGATGATAAAAGGGATTAAAGGAGAAGGAAATAGGAGCGGTAGATATGGAGTAAGAATAGAGGTTATCTAAAGGAGTGAGGGAAAAAAAAAGAAAAAAAAGGATGGAAGGTTAGGAAAGAGAAGGAGTAAAATGAACGGGGAAGGAACGGGATCAGACGATAATGACGATAAGGAGGAAAGTAGGAATGGGAAAAAAAAAAAAAGGAGGGGGAAAAGAGACAAAGACGACGAGGAGACGTAGGGTGACGAAAAGAACTAAAAGGAACAGCAGGAAAGGATGAGCAATAGCTCCTTTTTGATAAGAACCCTACCCTGCAGACGTATTTTTAGCATAAGGCAGTCAAAGCATTAGTCTGTGACACTCCGCAGAACTCAAGCGCGTTTTTGAAAACCACATTCCCTGGGAGAAATTGTCAAGGTTTGACCTGAAGAGCGCTGGGTACCGCAGACTGGCTCCTTTGTGAAGAGACCCTAGGGCGACCTAGCATCAGACAGCAACGAAGTGAACTGAGTCCTCTGTGAGAGCAGACAGAAGCTGAGACAAAGCACGTGAGGTCAAATCAAAGGGCAGCGAGCGGCAGGAACGCGGGAAATTGAATTTGGCTGAATTGATGGCGGGAAGGTGGAACGAAAAACATACGTTGGACGAATAAAACGATAATGATATGAAAAACAGGAAAGTGATCAGGAAGAGGGGGAAGGGAAGGAATGGGTGTGGGTGGCATGGGTGGTGGGTGAGACGAGAATGAGGAAAGGGAATGAGGAGGGGGAGAAGAAGGGGAGGAGGAAAGAGGGAATGCCCTGGACAAAGAACACGAGGAAGAAAAAGACGAAAAAGAAGGGGTTGGGAAGAAGAGAAAGATGGGGGGTGGGGGGGGGGGGGGGGGGGGGTGTGAAAAGGGAGTATGACAGCGCGCCGGCATAACAAGATCATATTCTCTTTTCTTTGCGAACATAGTAATTCTCTTAAAAAATAAATGCTGCTTTCACGCAGTCATAAATGTTGCTGATGGTTTATTTTTTTCCCTAATACTACGTGCAACGTCATCACCCTGAAATCAGTAAATATGAATTGCGGAAAAAAAAAAATATATATAGTCAAGAAATCGTAGCCGTACCTGATGTACATCTGCACTGGCTTCTTTGCAAAGACTGTAGGCCTTCAACACACAGGTTGTGCAAAGCAGCTGCTTAACAAAAGGTGGAAGAACTGCCATAATTTGCTGTTTTCTCGATGCAAGACTTATTAGAGATAAAAAAAAAAAAAAAAACTGTAAAACTTCATCGTTTTGATTCATTATCAGACGTTCTAACATCATTACCAACCCACAAAAAAAAAACAAAAAAAACGATTGTTTGACGTAAACATTACAATCTTTAGCACCATGTTTACAGTATTTTTACATTATATTTGCTGTTTTCACGTGATGACTGTAAATGTCACTTTTTTTTTTTTTTCTGAAAACAAGAATTCGCGTTTTCATTACAAAAAATCATCTGCCCTGTAACAATGTTAATGAAAAATGTTACATACAAATAAACAAATCACAGGGACGAAAAAAAAATCGGAAAGGAAACAACGCTTTTACGCTACACACAGGATCACTCTGAGACATCTTTGTGCAGCAAAACCAGACGGATCAAAACAAAAGCTGAAGCCATCCAGACAGCAGAACGTAAGAAGCACGGAGAGGCTAGGTAAACAAAACACGCCCTACAGAACTGTAAATAACCCTTGACAGGTGTGCAATCGCCAACAAAATCGACCCCTAGAGACATTGCATTGAAGAAATCCAGGCGAAATCAGACACAGGTAAAGAGCATGAGTTAAAGGTGTATACAGAAAATCCTGAGACATCTCACAACCGCCAGGAAAGAGCCCAGAGAAAGTTTTGGGGCAGATTGATGATTGTAATATGTATCACTGGGGCAAAGTACTCTCTCTCTCTCTCTCTCTCTCTCTCTCTCTCTCTGTGTCTCTGTCTCTCTTCTCTGTCTGTTCTGTCTGTCTGTCTGTCTGTCTCTCTCTCTCTCTCTCTCTCTCTCTCTCTCTCTCTCTCTCTCTCTCTGAGCTCACGCACGTGCGCGCGCGCGCGCGTGTGTGTGTGTGTGTGTGTGCGTGTGCGTGTGTGCCTGCGTGCGAGCGTGCGTGCGTGTGTGTGTGTGTGTGTGTGTGTGTGTGTGTGCGCGCGTGCGCGCTGCGCGCTAGCGTGTGTGTGTGTGTGTGTGTGTGTGTGTGTGTGTGTGTGTAGTCCCACTCTTTCTCATCTCCTCCCCGCGCTTTCTTCTGCCTTCTGCGTTTATTCTTCCCCCTCCCTCCCTCCTTTCGCTTCCGACTTTCCAGCCCTTCTCACTCCCTACCCTCCACCCCCCCCTACCCCCACCGTCTTTCCCCTGCACTCGGTTTGACATCATCCCCATCCCCTGTTCCAGCTTCCAAATACACAGATGTCTCAAGTGTCGTCCTGTGGCTGCACCACCATCACAACTCACACGGAACAATTAATATCCAACCGCCACGAGACAACTCGGCAGAGGAGACACTGCACTGCTGCAGAGTCGCTTTGGTGACGCTCTGTGGTGGTATCTGTTCTGATCAAAGGTACCCTGGTCATCCTCTACCAAGATCATCTCTTTTTTTTTTAATGATGATCGGTGAGTTTGCCGAACTGACGTGATCGAGCTTTCTTTTCAGAGGGGCCGCCTGCATATTCACCAAACCATCACCTTCAGGAACCTGCCTATACGCACGACTTTTTTTTTTTACACGAGATCTCCAAGGGCTGAGAGGTTAAAAGCAAATCGAAAGTGAGCTCACCACAACAGTGGGGCCTACCAGGGCAAGAAAGTTTGAGACTTTAGTTCAAACGATGATCGACGAAGATGAGGATGATGCAGATGATTCAAAGGGGTTCTGGTCTAAGGAGACATGGCAGGATTTTTAAGACGACATGATTAATTGATTCTGTGTACGGACGAAAAAGGTTTGGGCCTCTGTTAAGGAACATGACACTTATTATTCTCTCTTCGTCTCTGTCTCTGTCTGTCTGTTCTGTCTGTCTCTCTCTCTCTCTCTCTCTCACTCTCTCTTCTCTCTCCTCCCTCTCCTCTCTTCTCTCCCTCCCTTCCTCTCTCTCTCTCTTCCTCTCCTCTCTCTCTCTCTCTCTCTCTCTCTCTCTCTCTCTCTCTCTCTCTCTCGGTCTCTCTCTCTCTCTCTCTCTCTCTCCAACACGATTAATTGATTCTGTGTAAGAAGGAAATGGTTTGGCATCTCTAATTAAGGAATATGACACACACACACTCTCTCTCTCTCTCTCTCTCTCTCTCTCTCTCTCTCTCCTCCCCCCCCCCCCCCACTCTCTCTCTGTGTATGTGTGTGTGTGTGTGTGTGTGTTGTGTGTGTGTGTGTATGTGTGTGTGTGTGGTGTGTGTGTGTGTGTGTGTGTTGTGTGTGTGTGTGCGGACGGTGTGTGTGTTTTCCGCCATGACACCTCTAGTATATCTCTATGCTGTATAAGCACATAAGAAAATGTACCAGTGAACTGCATCAAAGATACAGCCGAAAGAAGATGATGAATGACTCCACGGATGTTTACAAGCCACTTCTTTCAATCCCAGAGGATTCAAGGATCAGTGGAGAAAAAGGTCTGTCGCTGGCACGAGTCCACAGATGATGTCTGGGATGTTTTCGTAGAGGACATAGCGAAGGTTTGGTTTACAAGGTGTTGGATGGGATACGCCATTCTCCCCAACCCCTTTCTCTTCTCACTGTCCCTCTTTACTTCCTCACTGCCACCGTCATGCTCTCTCTCTCTCTCTCTCTCTCTCTCGCTCTCTCTCTCCTCTCTCTCTTCTTTCCTCTCTCTCTCTGTCCTTCGGTCTGTTTGTCTGTCTGCTTCTGTCTCGGCATCTCTCTCTCTCTCTTCTCCCTCTCGCTCCAACTCTCTGTCTCTCTCTCTCTCTTCTCTCTCTCTCGCCTCGCCTTCTGTCTGTGCCTGTCTGTCTGGATCTCATTTCTCTCTCTCTCTCTCTCTCTTTTCAGTCTCCTCTCTCTCTCTCCTCTCTCTCCTCTCTCTCTCTCCCTCTCTCTAAACTTCCATTATTACCGTCTTCTTCGTCAAGTAATTGTGTCTTTGCACCACCGTCTTCCTCTGTCTATACATTCATCTATGTGTGGTGAGCGTCAATCTCTCTGTCTGTACGTGTCTCTTGTCTGTCTGTCTGCTATGCATTTGAAACGAAAAAACACGCCGACATTTTCCAAATGACACCCTTTCACAAATGGCTTCCGTGGTTGTTGTAAGCAGCAATTTGGGCCGTAGTTCTCCGCATTTCGGGGTGTGCGTTGTCACCGTATGACATAGTTATGTCCCCTTGCCCGAAAAAAGGGGGGGGTCGGGGATGGGGTAGGTGAAAAGGAGGGTGGGGGGGATGAGGGATGGAATGCAGGGGAACAAGGGGAGCGGGAGATGTTCCAGTAGATAAGTTCAAGAGAGATTTGCTGACAACAATGGAGATCTCAGTGGCTGCGGCTCTCTCTCTCTCTCTCTCTCTCATCCTCTCTCTCTCTTCTCTCCTCTCTCTCTCTCTTTCTGCTCTCTCTCCTCTCTCTCTTTTCTTTTTTCTCTCTCTCTCTATCCTCTCTTTCTCTATCCTCTTCTCTTTCTTTCTTCTCGCTCTCTTCCCGATCTCTCTCTCTCATCCCCCTCTCTCCTCTCTCTCCCTCTCGCTCTCTCTCTCTCTCTGTCGCTCTCCTCTCTCTCTCTCTTTCGTAGCTTTAAGCGAATCGGTACTATTGTGCTAAGAAACCACGGAAGGCTGATGAAGAACAGTTTCTCGCAGAATGTGCTCAGGTGACAGAGACGATTGCCGTGCATAACCAGCTTGCACTGGCGAGCCCCGAACGTAAACACACAAAGCCAGAAGAAGAAGAAGAAGAAGAAGAAGAAGCAGACTCAGAGAACTCTACGAACACGTTGAGACAGGACAGAAGCGGAAGGGTCCCCATGACAGGTGAGGGCTGTGGACCGCCATTTTGTAATCCGGGACCCGTCTGAGAGTGCAGCATTGTTGTCTAGACACCAAAATGATGTCAAATACCAAAGCGGGTCGGGGGGGCAGTGACCTTAGGTTTTGGCATTTGGAAGGCAAACAGCGGAGCGCTACATCACTTTTGGAGAGTAATCATAATCATTTTTGACGGGCTGCCCGGCATCCGCCGTTGTCTGACGTGCGGGTGAGGAAATTATCGCGTTGAGTCAGATTCTCCAGAGGTAAAACTCTTCTTTGTGGCAGATTGACTGACTTACTTGACTTAGTCCTCTGAACTCCTGGGGAACATAGGGCCGCAACCACACTCTTCCAGCGGACACGATTTCGGAAGATCCTATTCAGCTCGGCCCCCACGTCATTCCGGCGGCTTTCACTTGTGGCTGATTGAACGCCTGCCTAATTATTGTAAAAGAACTTCGTTGTTCGACTTGAAATTTAACATAATGGTGTGAGGTAGGTTGTTGAGAACTTTTGATAGGCAAATTATCATGGAATAGATGGCGAGTTCAGCAGGTTAAACTACAACACTTTGAGTACCGGCACAGCGGTATAACGAACCTCCGTTTTTGCTGTCCGCCATCATTTTTAGTATCTGACTACCGAAATGGTCACGAATGTCGAAATGCCAGTCCACAAGGACCACCGCCCTCTCCAGGTTTGTTTTAAACACATATTGTTTTCCCTCTCGTTCGTCAATTTGCTCACCCACACGCCAAAACGCTCCAAAGTTCTGACAAGTTTGCTGCTTGTCAAATTAGGCTTTGGACCTGTTTTACCGGTGCTGGAACATGTGCTGAGTTTGAATCAGTTGCGAAAGAATACGATTAGTTATCTCTCTCTCTCTCTCTCTCTCTCTCTCTCTCTCTCTCTCTCTCTCTCCGCTCTCTCTTCACTGGCTACGTAGTAATGCCGTTGGATTCTGTTTTCATGTCTTTGGCGGTTGAAAATGTTACAGAACTGTAAGCGGTGTATGCCCTTTGGATGCCATGGAGGATTAGCCAAACAAGCCGTGTGTCTTGCTGATAAGTGCGAACCATGGGACGAAAGGGGCCTGTGGGCAGGCAATATACATGGTTCCCTTTTCAAGACGGACTCTTACGCGGCCAGTGAAGGGCTGTTTATTTGTATGTTGACTCCCTCTTTTGCATTCTCATTCTCATTTTCCCTAACCGTCCCAACGTCCCAACCGGTCCATAACCATAACCCCACGCACGCAACCCCCTCCCCCCCTTTAATCCTTCACCTCCCCACACATTCCCAGTCCCCGTTGCTCCCACGTTTTGAAGAAAAAAACAATTACGCTAGTTTTATTTCTTAGCAAAACTGTTAGCCTACACTTAATTCCTTTATTCCTCGTTGTGCTCGCCTCTCTCTCTCTCTCTCTCTCTCTCCTCTCTCTCTATCTCTCTCCTCTCTCTCTCTCTCTCTCTCTCTCTCTCTCACACACACACCACACACAACACACACACACACACACACACACACTCTCGCTATATGTATGTGTGTGCATGTGTGTGTGTTCTGTGTGTGTGTGTGTGTGTGTGTGTGTGTGTGTGTGTGTGTGTGTGTGTGTGTGTGTGTGTGTGTGTGTGTGTTGTGTGTGGTGTGTGTGTGTGGTGTGTGTGTTTGTGTGTGTGTGTGTGTGTGTGTGTGTGTGCGTGCACGCGCACGTACGCGCGTGCGTGCGTGAGAGTGTGTGTCCGCCCTCCTGAGAGAGAGAAAAAAGGGAGACAGACAGACAGAGAAAGAGAGAGAGACAGAGAGCGGAGACCGAGCGAGAGAGAGCGAGGAGAGAGGAGAGGAGCGAGAGGAGACAGAGAGCGAGGGAGAGAAAGAGAGAGAGAGAGAGCGAGAGAGAGCGAGAGAGAGGAGAGAGAGAGGAGCGAGAGAGAGAGAGAGAGATGCGAGAGAGCGAGAGAGCGGACGTCTGAATCCCTGCCTGCCACCACCCGAGAGTCCGCTTTGTAAACAATACACGATGCCAGACTAGGTTGTTTTCCATGCTGAAGGAATCCCTCCCTTCTAGCAGGAGTGTGTGTGTGAACGTCAAACCAGAGCACCAGTATACAATGTCAAATAACAACAGAAACATCAGGTGGAATCTATTCAGGAGCTGCTTCAAAAACATTTGCATCACATTACCGTGCTGGCCTGTGAAAAAAAAATGGTTCAAAAGTTACTGAGAGAGAGAGAGAGAGAGAGAGAGAGAGAGAGAGAGAGAGAGACAGACAGAGAGAGAGAGAGACAGAGAGAGAGACAGAAGCGAGAGAGAGGAGAGAGAGGGGGGAGAGAGAGACAGATAGTCAGTCAGAGAGGAGAGAGAGAGAGGAGAGGGAGAGGAGAGATCCAAACAGACAGATCGGCAGTCAGAAAGAGACAGAGGTATAGAGACATAGAGAGATACAGACAGACAGATGAGGACAGACAGACTGACAGACAGAGACAGAGACAGATACAGATGAGGGCAGACCGACAGACAGACAGAGACAGAGACAGATGCAGAGGCAGAGAGACATAGAGACATAGAGACATACAGACAGACAATTAAGCATACTGACTGAGGTAAAATCGAAAGAGAAGCGCGTGATGAAGAGAACGAAGAAAACAGAGATACAGTGAGAACAAGACAAAACAGAGAGAGAGAGAGAATGAGAGAGAGAGAGAGAGAGGAGAGGAGAGAGAGAGAGAGAGAGGGAGGGAGGGGAGGGGAGAGGAAGAGAGAGAGAGATACATACATACATGCGTGCATACATTCATACATACATACACACATGCATACATACATACATACATACATATATACGTACGTACGTACGTACGTACGTACGTAGGTAGGTAGGTAGGTAGGTAGGTAGGTAGGTAGGTAGGTAGGTACGTCGTACGGTACGTACGTA
>JADBJO010002043.1:315000-317500 GCA_016801955.1 Conus betulinus
CAACAACAACAGTGGCTACAACAACAACAGCAACAAAAACAACGACGACGACGACTACGACGACGACGACGACGACGAAGACGGTGACGAAATAAACTATTAGAGGAAGTGGAGGGCAATGAGTGGGAAGCCATTGATCGTCATGAAACAAGTGATGAAAGCGGAAGAAATGACATTGACCTTGCAACAACAGAAAGGAAGGAATTACCGAATGGAGAAAGGAGGCGACAAACAAAGGAGAGAGAGTGAGAGAGAGAGAGAGAGAGAGAGAGAGGAGGAGAGAGAGAGAGAGAGAGGAGAGACGAAAGACAGACAGAGAGAGCAGACAGAAAGACAGACAGACAGACAGACAAAGGCAGAGAGACAGAGACAGAGAGACAGAGACAGAGAGACAGAGACACACACTGACACTGACACAATTTTATTTGCCATTAGCCAGTAAGCCCTGTTGTCATTTAAGACAGAGACAGAGAGAGATAGAGAGAGAGAGAGAGAGAGAGAGAGAGAGAGAGAGAGAGAGAGAGAGAGAATTTACGATTGCTTAGAAGTGTAAGTTTAAAAGATACTCTAGCGCCACAGACTGTAAAAAAAAAGGAGAAGAAGACTTGTGTTTCACACACCACCAAAAAACAGTATGGGGCTGACCCAGAAGTAGTGCAGTGTCTCCACTGCTGGGTACTCTTCGGGCAGTCTTACATGACTACGCACTGTTACTGACCGAAAGAGACTGGGTAGACTCCCCTACCGCCTTCCCCATCTCTCTCTCTCTCTCTCTCTCTCTCTCTATATTATATATATATATATATATATATATATATATATATATATATATATATATATATAGGGGCACGCCTCCTCTGCTCTCCATGTATCTACTTACAAATCTATCTGCATATCTATACCACTCAACACTTGCTAGGGATCAGCAATTAAAAACAGTGTATGTAAAAAAAACCATTTTGAACTGACTTCAATAAACACGTGATCCAGCAACACAAGACAATGTGAAAGACAATCACACTGTTGCCTGCACCTTCACGCTGGAACATGCAGCATGGTGAACAACGTGAATTGCGTGACCCCTCATTCTGG
The DNA here is from genome assembly GCA_016801955.1 of Conus betulinus. Taxonomy (NCBI): domain Eukaryota; kingdom Metazoa; phylum Mollusca; class Gastropoda; order Neogastropoda; family Conidae; genus Conus; species Conus betulinus. The sequence continues at coordinate 316,093 of JADBJO010002043.1, forward strand.
GGGTAAACAGGGGGTGAGGTCAGCGTCACATTTGCTGTTTTGGGACCGGCAAACAGTGGTTCAGTGTGATTCGGGCAGTGTTCATCGCACCACAATGGAACAGCAAGCACAAAGACGACGTCTTTCCGCAGAAGATATGGCGAGAGGAGTTGGGATGCTGCTAGGAGGGTCATGGCAACGAGAGGTTGCTGGAGCCTTGGGCGTATCCCAGAGCGTTGTGTCCCGTTTTGGGAATCGATATCAAACAACAGGGACAGTCCACGACATTCTGGAGGTCACCCACGTGTCACAACCCAGCGAGAGGACCGATATCTCCTTGTCCAGGCACGAAGAAATCCTTTCCACAATGCCACACAGCTGCAACATGACCTCCAGAACGCATCAGGGAAACGGGTGTCAACCCAGACAGTCAGGAGAAGGCTTCACGACGGTGGTCTTCATTCAAGGGCCCCAGCAAACGGGTTCCATTGACCAGACAACGTAAATATGCAAGGTTGCTGTGGGCACTGGAGCACCAAGGCTGGACTGCTGCAAACTGGACTCCAGTTTTGTTCAGTGATGAGTCCAGGTTTTGTTTGGACGTGACTGACCGGAGAAGGAGGGTGTGGCGAAGGCAGAATGAACGATTCCACCCCAACTTCATTGCTCAGCATGACCGCTATGGTGGGGGGCTCAGTAATGGTGTGGGGAGGCATTTCAATGCAAGGCAAAACGATCTGCTGGTGATGGAGAATGGCACCATGAATGCAGTCCGATACCGTGACGAGGTTCTTCACCCCATTGTCCGACCCTACGCTGGTGCCATTGGTCCCGACTTCATCCTTGTGGATGACAATGCCGTCCTCACCGTGCCCGCATTGTCAACCAGTACCTTCAGAATGAGGGAATTGCACGCTTGGAGTGGCCTGCACGCTCATCAGACCTCAATCCGATTGAGCATGTCTGGGATATCATTGGGCGAGCTGTCCAAGCACGTGAGCAGCTGCCTCAGAACATCCATCACCTTAGAGTTGCCCTCCAGGAAGAATGGGCCAGAAATCCCCCAGCAGCAGATCAGGAACCTCATCTGCAGCATGAGGAGGCGTTGTAGAGCTGTGATCGCAGCCCGTGGTGGTCACACACATTACTGAGAGTCCATTCATTCTCAATTCCACACAGACAGCAGTGGATTGTTCAGGTTGACTCTTCCCTTCCATGCCCTGTTTCAGGTGGCTTTTAGGGGTTGTGTCATTTGTCCATTCTGTTTTTCTTGGTTTATCTGATGGAATTTCCCTCATTCTTTTGTTGGTTTGGATGAAATAATGACTAATTAACAGTATTTGACCGTTTGAGTTTTGATTGACAAATATTCTGGACCATTACAGTGTGTTGAATATCTGATCCCTAGCAAGTGTTGAGTGGTGTATCT
>JADBJO010002043.1:322500-327500 GCA_016801955.1 Conus betulinus
AGATAGGGGTTTGGCCGGCCAGATTTTCTTCCTCATGCCGCATTACATGTAGGGGATCAGGAAAAGACAGTAACACCGGTAATCTCGTCAACAGCAACAGGCAGGGACAGCGATGCTCGTGTTGACAGTTGCGGGGTGAGTTGCAGTAACCAGCCAGAGCCAGTTGCGGAAAATCCCGTGCGTGCATGAGGAGGAGAGCGAGGCAGGGAAGGAGAGAGAGTGTACATATAATGAAAAAACAAACCCTTTTCTTTTTTTGTTATGGAATATTAATGGCATAAAGTCAAAACTTGCCGATCCAGATTCTTTTCATTTCTTTTTTAAGTTTGATTTTGTCTGTCTTGTTGAAACGTTTCTTGATGAGTGGGAAGTTTGATAGGTCTATTTTCTGACTATGATGCGTTTTGCAAACCTGCTGTCAAATTCAGTAGACAAGGGAGAGCATCAGGTGGAATTGTTTGTTTGATCAGGAAAGAGTTATCTCCCTTTGTAAAAGCTATTGATGTCAACCACTCCAATTTTTGTGTATTTGTAATTGACAAAAAAATTGTTTGGAACAGACAAAGATGTTTTGTATTTTTGTTGTTACATTCATCCGGAAAATTCTCCTTTTTACACCTTTTTTGATGTTGAAAATGGAATCAGTTTACTTGAAGATTGTTTGATAGAATGTTTGTTAAGAAATGATGTGTATGTCATAATTAATGGAGACTTGAATAGCAGAACATCCAATATTTCTCAGGATTTGTCGGGAAAAAAAAACATTTTTGATAGACAATGTGATAGTCATTCTCTCAGTATAAATCGTAACTCTGAAGACTGTACATTAAATAATTACGGAAAGCTGATGCTAAATGTATGCACTGCCTTGGATCTGTGTATTCTTAATGGTGTATGTAATGGCGACATAGAAGGACGCTATACATACATATCTGATTCTGGCTGCAGTGTTGATGATTACTTTATTATTTCAATTGATCTTCTTGCTTTGGTATATGACCTCATGTAAATTTCAAGTTTTAGACCGCATAGACTCAGATCACATGCCTGTTTCTTTCATTGCTGTTTTTCCAAAGGAAAATGTTGTTGACAATAATGAACAAGAAAATCATGTTATAGAAAAACTTGTATGGAATAATGATTGTGCTAATCGATTTCAAGAACTGTTATGTAGCGTAGATGTTGTTAGAAAAATTGAAAATGCCATAGATATGATACAATCCGACGTAAATGAAGCTTTGAACATGTTTAATGAGTGTGTAAAGGAATGTGCGAAGTGTATGAAGAAGCACATACGTGTCAATAGAAATGACAGATATGATGATTGGTATGATGAAGAGTGCCGAATCAGTAAACTAAAAGCTAGAACATTATTAAGAGTTAGCTGTCGTACTCATGATCCACAAGATAGAGAGGCTTATTGTATTGCAAGGCGAGAATATAAAAAAAAATGTTAAAAAGAAAGGAGAAAGAGTATAATAAGTTCTTAATAGATAAGTTGATTTCCTCAGTTAAATGTCAAAAAGACTTCTGGGAGACTGTTCGGAAAGTATCTTTCAAAAGAAAACAACCAAAGAATAAGATAACTAGCGATATTTGGTTTCATCATTTCCAAAATTTGTTAGAACAGAATGTCAGTGACAGTGTTAATGAAGAAGTGGTGGATGTTGATGTGGATAGTTCATTTAATCGTCCAATATCCATAGAAGAGGTTACTTTAGCTATTAGAAAACTGAAAAAATGGCAAGTCAGCTGGCCCAGATGGTCTTATTGGAGAATTATTTAAACATGCAACACAGCAGGCTGCTATTATTTTTTCATAATTATTTAATAAGTTATTTAATGAGGGCTTGTACCCTGATAATTGGTGTGAATCAATTATTTTGCCTATATTTAAAAAAGGCGATGTGGACAATCCCAATAATTATAGAGGAATTTCCCTTAGTGACATTAGCAGTAAACTATTTGGAATAATCATTAATAGGAGAATACAAGAATGGGTTGATGAGAATAATATAACCGGGGAACAACAAGCAGGATTCAAAAAGGGTTATTCGACCGTGGATCACATGTTTACTTTGTTGGCACTTATCCAAAAGCAGTTTTCTCGTAATCGCAAGCTATATGTTGCTTTTAGATTTCCAAAAGGCATTTGATTCAATCAATAGAAATATACTTTGGCCAATACTACAAAAATGGTATATGCGGTAAACTCTCTATAGGTGTATCAAAAGCATGTATAATGTTGTTAGAGCTAGAGTCCGTTGTGGAGGTAAACTGACAGATTTCATTAACTGTACAGCTGGGGTCAGACAAGGAGATGCATGTAGTCCAGTTTTATTTTCTTTGTTTATAAATGAACTAGCTGTAGAAGTTATTAATAATGGTAGACATGGTGCCTTGTTGTCTCTTGATACCTTAGAGTTGTTTATTCTTTTATTAGCTGATGATATTATTTTAATATCAGAAACGCCAGTTGGTCTACAGACTCAGTTGAATAATTTACGACGTGCAGCTGGTACACTTCAATTAAAAGTTAATATGTCAAAAAGCAATATCATTGTGTTTCGTAAGGGGGGCTATCTTGGTCTTGGTGCAAGGGAAAGATGGGTTTATGGTGATGTTGATATGCCAGTTGTTAATGCATACAAGTATTTAGGTATAATGTTTTCTACACGGTTGAGTTTCAAGGTGCTTGTAAAGATTTGGCAAGTAGGGCAAAGAATGCTTTACTATGTATTATGAAAAAGTTGTATGTTTTGAATAATACATCTTTAAAGTATTCATTAAGTTATTTGATACCCAAGTACAGCCCGTTGTACTTTACGGCTCTGAATTATGGGGCTTAGACAAAGCTGCTACTTGTTGCGAATCTGTACATTTATTTGCTCTAAAAAAAGTTTCTTGGTGTAAACAGACGTACGCCGAATGATATGATATACGGAGAAACTAATCGCTACCCATATTTGTTTTATCTGCTGTTAATTGCATTCGATATTGGCTTAAATTATTGCAAATGGGTAATGATAGAATTCCTAGAAAAGCCTACAATATGCTTCTAGATATGGACTCTAAAGGTAAAAATAACTGGGCCTCCAAAGTTCGTATTTGTTTGACAGAATATGGGTTTGGATATGTCTGGTTAAATCAGGGAGTGGGAAATATCAAAGCATTTATAAGTATCTTTCAGGCAACGATTAATAGATTGTACATGGCAAAAATGGTCTGACCACATTCACAATAGTGATAGATTTAGTTTCTATACCATTTTTGCAGTGTGCATGATTTGAAACCATATTTGACCGCTAATATTGATAGACATTTACAGTATGTTACAACACGGTTTCGATTAGGAATATCAGAATTAAAAGTGCACCTTTATAGATACAGAATGGCTAACAACGAGGATTTGATTTGTCCATTATGTAAAGTAGCACAAGAAGATGAAATACATTTTGTTCTTTGCTGTCCATTTCTTAATGGTATTCGTGAAAAGTTCATCAAACCTAAATATTATAGTCAACCGTGTTTATTTAAATTGTGTTTATTAATGTCTTCTCAATCAGTTGAAGTTGTTAGAGGTCTTTCAATGTTTCTTTCAAAGGCATACAAGTTCAGAGAAACTGCCACATCTTAAGAATTTTGTTTTTGTATCACCATTGTTATGTTTTTTGTTAAGTCATAACTAGCGCTGCTTCAATGCTCTTTGTTGTTCACATTCCCCTCATAAGGGGCCTTGGCCTAAATGAAATTAAACGGGATTCTGAATTGCAGCGTCGCCACTTCACCCCCCCCCCCCCCCCCCCCCCCCCCCCCCCCCAGCTTATCCGCAAAGAGAAGGGTGCTTGAGAGAATGCGGACCTCTTTTGTTTAGGGGTAGAGGAGACGTGGGATCAGTCCTTAGACTGGTATGCAATGTGAATCGGCACTAAGATCAGAGTGGTGAGTTCTTGGAATATATTCTGGCTTTCTCTTTCAAGTTTTGTTGATCTGGGTGCAGTTGCTTTGTTTGTGTGTATTGTTAATTTAAAAACCTGCTTTCGTAGCTCACCACCAGACGGCAAGGGGGTAGGTACAGAATTGTGCCTGTGGGAGGGGTGGTGGTGGTGGTGGAGAAAATTGCATGATCTATTCTGAGACATACCTCTGGACAAGAAAGAAGAGAAGAGAAGGAAGAAGAAGAAAGAAGAAGACGAGAAGAGAAGAAGAAGGGGAAGAGGTAGGAGGAGAAGAAGTAAAAGGAAAGCACGGCCCAAAGGAAAGCCAAAAGAAGAGGAGGAAATGCAGAGAATGAAGGAGGAGGAAGGAGGGAGGCAGGGGGAGGAGGAGGAAAGGAGGAGGGTTAAGAGGGAAGAAGGGGGAACGCAAGAAGGAGGCAGAAGAAGGAAGTGGGGGTGGGGTGGTGGAGGAGAAGAAGAGGGGAGGGAGAGGAAAGGAAAGGAAGAGGAAGCAGGAAAGGAGGAGGAAGAAGAAGAAGAAGAAGAAGAAGGAGGAGGAGCAGAAGAAGAAGAAAGAAAGAAGAGAGAAGAAGAAGAAAGAGAGAAGAAGAAGCAGAAGAAGCAAGAAGAGAAAGAAGAAGAAGAAGAATAAGAAAGAAGAAGCGAAGAAGAAGACCAGAAAAAAAGAAGAATAGAAGAAGAGAAGAAGAGAGAAAGCAGGAAGAGAAGAAAGAAAAACCGAGAAGAAGAAGAAGAAGAAGAAGAAAGAAAGAAGAAAAACAAAAAGCAGAAGAAGAAGAAGAAGAAGAACGAAGAGAGAAGAAGAAAGTATAGAATTTTCAATCTCCTTAAATGAAAAGAAAAAGAAAGTATAATGAAGGAGGCAGGCAGCAGGAGGAAATGTGCCTGGCTTATCTATTAAAGCAGGACATAAGACGGGAAAAGAAGATTGAAAGGGATTTACAAAAGAAAAAAAACAGGAAAACAAAAGAAACGAAGAAGACAACAAACAGAAGACAAAGAGGATTTTCATCTTAAGTGTACTATTGCTAATCATGTGAA
>JADBJO010002043.1:330000-332500 GCA_016801955.1 Conus betulinus
AAAATCTATGTATACACACACACACACACACACACACACATATATATATATATATATATATATATATATATATATATATATATATATATATATATATATATCCCAATCATCAGAATACTAAAAAAAGACGCAAAATCTCTCTCTCTCTCTCTCTCTCTCTCTCTCTCTCTCTCTCTCTCTCTCATCTCTCTCTCACACACACACACACACACACACGTACGTGTGCGCACATACACACACTTTCGTGCGCGCCTGCGACAAATGGAAAACAAAATAAAGTACCCTAAAATGGTTTGCCGCAAATGCCTCAGAAATGAATGAAATCAATCTCAAGCTAACCTAATTTCGTCACAAACTCAATCAACAAGTCAATGGAAATCATAAAACATCTTCTCCGCTAACCTTGGGCAAAAATCTAAATGTAGTCGAATAAATACCCTCATTACGTAAGCCCGACATTCTACCTCAACGAATAAGTCTTCGTTTGATCATCTTGCTCGATTATTTATAAGCTCTTGGTAAAGGAGAGCATTCCTTTTGTGAGAGGGATTTGTTTATAACTTAGATAGATCAGCCTTTCAATGCTCTTTGATCATTACAAATTAAAGGAAGAAAGGAAGTAAGAAACGAAGGGAGCCTTTCCGGGCTATGTTAAATGGAACAAAAAAGACACGTTTTATATATATATATATATATATACAATTATAAACAAAGCTTGCTCTTATGTCTTAGATCGAAGAAATAGGTGGAGATATGCATTCATATCTGCAGTGGTAGATAATTCGGCCTAACTAACAGTATGTGCTTGAGTGGGTGAATAGGGATAATAAAATGCTTCTCAAAATGAGCTTTCAGCAAGTTTATACTCTCCAAGGGGCAGGCAATCTCCAATAGGGGGAGTAAAAATTCACTAACATGTAACTCCTGGTCATATACCGGTATTTCAAAACCTAATTGTTTCTCCTCAAGGAGCGCAGAAAACGGTAACTTGATTGCTCTGCCTTTTCCGTTTTAAGAAGAATGCTATCCCAGAAAAAAGCTGGTGTGCAATATCGTAGTATGTTTGTTGAGTTTTAAAAAAAAAACAAACAAACAAAAACCAAAACAAAGGTGCCACCTAAGAAGCAAAAGAAAATAATGGAAGAGCAAAACAAGTTACATTTTTCTTGTGAAAGAAAGAAAATATAAAAAAGATAACCTTTTAAGAGCAAGTGCTGAGGGCCAGTTCTTGAATGAATCCACAAGGTACTAAATTACAATAAACTACTAAACTCCAATGATAAGTAACCGAGCACCACTCCAGCTCTGTACTGCCTTCCGCGGTCACTGAGGAGAAACAATCAGGTTTCGAAATACCGGTATCTGTGCCACAGAACAAATCTTGACAGAGATTACTGTTTGTCTAGCTGTCTGTTTGTCGGTCTGTCTGTCTGTCCGTCTGTCTGTGTTATCTATACATCGGTCCTAACTGTCACGGTCTATCTATCATGATGACAGCTTATCATGCTCTCTGTCTGTCTGTCTGTCTGTCTGTCTGTCTCTCTCTGTCTCTCTCTCTCTCTCTCTCTCTCTCTCTCTCTCTCTCTCTCTCTCTCTCTCTCTCTCTCTCTCTGCCATAACATATACTTGCTTGTCAGTCCGTCTTTCCAAACCTCAATCGGAATGTGTTTTATGTTGTGTCTATCTATCTATCTATCTATCTATCTATCTATCTATCTATCTATCTATCTATCTATCTATCCATTCATCTGTGTCTGTATATCTGTTTGTCTGTCTGTCTGTTTATCTTTCTGTTCGTGTGTCTGTTTATCTGCCCATCTGTCTGTCGGTCGGTCAGCCAGTCGGCCAGTCTGTCTAGCTTTTTTGTTATGCCAAACTATCTCTATCCGCCAGTCTGCCTGCTGCCTGTCCATCAGAGAGTTGGATTTGTATGTATATTGATTTTTGAAAGAAGTCAGTAACATCAATCTACAGCTAACACCCCTTGCCTCGGCCCCAATCTCTACGCTTGGTCCGATCCAGTTCCGCAGCCATCGGACCCTTGGTGTCCCCCAAGGGCGTCTGCTGACTCCCTATCACTACCACTAACACAGCTGGCTAAGGGACGTTACCTCTCTCTAGACATCCTCCCACCCGAGGGAGTCGGCCTTCTGGCTGTTGATTGGCATCGGAGTAGTATGGGCCTACCTTTGGTGGATGAAACTAATTTGTTGACAAACTACATTTGTTTCCTTCCTTGTAAATTCTGGTCGCTCGACCAGTCCTTCACCTCTGTTGATTGGACCCCTCACGACAAGGAAAGTCAAGGGGAGAAGAAAAAACAAAACAAAAAGAGGACAAATGGACGAAGAAAAGAAGAAGAAGAAGAAGAAGAAGAAGAAGAAGAAGAAGAAGAAGAAGAAGAAGAAAAGGAGGAGAAGCAGGAGGGGTGAGGAAAAGAGGAGGAAAGGAGGAGGAGGAGGAGGAGGAGGAGGAGGAGGAGGAGAGGAGGAGGAGGAGG
>JADBJO010002043.1:347500-349523 GCA_016801955.1 Conus betulinus
AAAATGCGTGCAGGCAAACGACTGTCGACCGTCCTGATAACAATTAGCAAAGATTGTCCAGCCGGGACACAGGCACAGAGGACCAAGCTAGGTACAACGTGTCAGTCTGTCCGGGCGGGGAGGTGGAAAAGTCCACCTACAGCAGCTGGCAGGGAACACACCTCACGCCCTCCCTCCTCCTAAAATCTGTGGTATGTCCACACCTTAAAACAACAACAACAACCAACAACACAAATAATAATATAATATAATAATGGTTTCTTATATACGCGCCTGATCAAAACGAATTCTCTGAAAGCGCTTTACAAAATCATACTACATTTACCCTTCTCATATACAATAGTACACCTTACACCCAAATACAATATATTACACAATAACTAACAAATCCTACGAGTACGACGTTCACTTATTTTCAAGTATCCACTACAAAAAAACTAAATCCTATAACGTTCAATTATACAAACAATACATCTAATAGAGAACATACTTTTAAAACGGTATTGACAAAATGATAATGTAAAAAGAAAACTACATTTCAAAAGGCCCAGACGGCTATGAGTTAGGTTTACCCCCCCCCCCCCCCCCACCCCATCTCCCCACAGCATTGACTAATTATGAGAAAATAGATTTTAAGTTTAGACTTGAAAGAAGGGATAGAATCTGAATGTTCTGAAAGAGTCTTGCAAGTCTGTTCCACGTCGTTGGAGCTTGAACAGAGAAAGATTCTTTCACAAGTAGTGGTCCTGAAGCGAGTCAATTTGGTAGAAGGCGGGTCGTCAGCACCGGAGCGTAGTTGTCGAGAGGAGTGTTATCCTTATGGATAACATCACAATCTAAGCCACCAAAAGGCAGAAGATGCGAACAGGAACCAAATGTCACAAAGAGCAAAACAGCCAAAGAAAGACAAAACTATGGACAAGAAAGAACAGTCGTTGAGGCAGTTTCTGGAGCTGTTCAAAAAAATAGTCAAGGGAGTACAGGATAGTTTAAATGCAGAATATGTTAGCAATCTTAAGTGACCAGCCTCCCCCCCCCCCCCCCCCCCCATCCCCATCCCCTTATCCTTATCAAACCCGAGCGTTTTAAGTAAATAACACAAATAATAAATCAATAATCCAACCGAAATCATCAATTCATCAATCAATAAACATATCATGTCATTTACTCGGACTTTGTAGGAAATGCAGCTCTCCAGTGGCTGGTCAAAATAAACTATGTGAAGCAAAATAAGCAGTGAAAGTGGCAACAACAACAACAACAACAACAACAGCAACAACAACAACAAACAACAAACTGTAGGACACACATTCCTCTGCTGCGCTGACAAACGACTCAGAACAGATTTGTCTAGTTAAGAATGATGGCTGGAAAGATAGGGGCTTAGACGTGTAGACAGAAGTGTTTGCGGTACGCCAAGATCATTCTCATTCCACCCACAATCGTTCTTCTCGTGCTGGTTGACTCACCATATGTTGGCGCACGGTGCTGATCATTAGTAGCAGCCGATCGCGCAGGCAATGGCTATTTGACAAAATGATACATAAATAAAGGAACAAGTATATGATAAAGAAACAAACCTATAAATCGACAGAAAAGTAACAAATAAGTACACAGAAGCATAATAATGGACCTAAATGTTTAGATACATACTTATATGAACACATTCTTCTGTCTTCCTCTTCTTCTTCTTCAGGGTAAGCTGACAAAAGGGGCAAACATTAGATCCATGGGAAACCGAAGACCATCTTCATCTTCTGTCATCCTAATCATCTTGGCCTGCTGAATTCAGCTTTGCTGATGTCCACAGGACAGAGACAAAAGGCAGCGACATCCAATCAGTGGAGTGGGTGACTCTAAGGTGTTCCTCTCCCTCCATCGTTTCGCTCTATACCCTAGCCCTCCATCCCGCATCTCGCTCTCTCTCTCTCTCCCTTCTCGGCACTTGTCAGGTCTCTGTATCCATTTCTGTCTGTCTGTCTCAGTCTCTGTCAGTCTCGGTTTGGTCTGTCAGTTCTTCTCT
>JADBJO010002044.1:0-17500 GCA_016801955.1 Conus betulinus
ACCTCTTCTTGATCTCGCCTTAATCGCGCAAACCGATCCTCAAGCCTAGCTAAAGATTTCCCTCCTGCTCATAAACTGTTTCGTTATCGTTTTCAGTTCGTCAGCAGCTTATTTCCATTACCACATGTTTCTTTCGTTTGACTTTGTCTACCCTTCCCTGGCTGCTTTTGAGGGTGCCTGGCCGATTCTGGTTTTTGAACCTGTTGTAGTGAGAATACCACAGAGCTGTAGACTCTCTGATGATGCAAAATCAGTGGACGAAAGGCCTCGGAGCGGGCGATATGAATGGTTCTGTCTTTAACATAGATTACAATGGTCCTCATATGGCTTGCGATGGTTGACAAAGAGTTTGTATCAATAGTCATATGTACTGATTTTTCGTTCCGCATTGTACGGAGCGGGGTACGAAAGAACATGAAACATTGGGGACCTTGAATTACCAATAAAAGAAACCATCACTTGCAGCATGTCTGGGACCCAGTTGTTATAACACACCTTGATGACAACGCCATTTATACGCCTGCTCCCAGGCAACTTTGGTCCGCTTGGATCGGACTGATCAGCAAATCACCGCCCGCTGTGTCCTGTGCCCCCCTTGGCATCAAATGGAGATAACGCATAGAGTCCAAAATTCTGTGTATTATCATCTCACCACCAAATGCTCAAAACATGGAATATCCAACAGCATCCAATCCGCAAAGCAGCAGCCAGGGGTAGAAAGGCTGAACGAAAAAAAAGTGTGGTACTGGTCCTGGGCAATAAGTAGCTGAAAAAATTAAAAATCATCGTGTAAGCAGTAATAGCTAGAGGATAGATACATAAATAGTCAGATAGATAGACAGAAAGACCGAACCGACACGATAGATAGCTTATAGATAGATAGACAGACAGACAGACAGATAGATAGGATAGATAGATAGATAGATATATTAGATAGATAGATAGTTAGATAGATAGATGACTAGACAGATAGATAGAATAGATAGATGGACAGATAGATAGACAGATCGACAGGACAGAGAATAGATAGATAGATCGCTAGATAGATAGATAGATAGATAGAACAGATAGACAGGATAGATAGATAGATAACCTAGACACGGCAGTAGTGTCTCAGGAGTCTAGGATTTAGCGGCCAGGGAGCAACACCACTGAACGGAACAGGTGACCTCAAAGTAATCATTAACTGACTGCTCTCGACTTTCTTCACCAGCTGTCCATAATGTCATGCTAAATACCATGCTATCAGCATATCAACTTGAACAGTACATATTTCCACAGGGGAGGAGGAGAGAGAGCGTGCGGATCATTCCATCACTCTGTACAGACGTTAACAGACGCTACCTACAATGGAACTCCACAAATCGTCCCATCCCCCTCATCCTCAACGATCAGCGTCAAAAACAAACAAAACCAAACAAAAAATCTGTGGGCCCCTCCTGCCTTTCTGCTGTCATGGTGACTTTCAGTTTCTGTCCCCTTCTCAATGTCTACGCCCTTGGCGACCTTTGTGTTGAGGTCGCCGGTTAGCGGTAAGCGGTAAGGTCATAGGGACAGAAGTGTGGTGGCGCCCTCTGGAGGTGAAGTCCTCGGGACAGAAGTGGTGGCACACCCTCTGGAGGTGAAGTCATAGGGACAGAAGTGGTGGCGCCCTCTGAGGTGAAGTCATAAGGGACGAATGGGGTGGCACCCTCTGGAGGGTGAGTCATCAGGGACAGAAGGTGTGGCGCCCCCCTCCGGGAGAGGAGACTCTAACCCACGCTTCTAAGCAAATACTGTCATCTGTAGAGGGGCTTTAGTAGGTGGTGTCCTGGGTATGCTGGATAAGACCGGCGACATTGAACACTAATGGCATGACTCGGCAGCAGTGCAGTTTCTCCTCCTGGGTGGAATAGCTGATGACAATTTGACTGACTGACTGCTGCCCTGCTTTGCCATTGCGACAAGAGGGGCTTGGGACAGCGCCTGCCAGCGCTGCGGGGGGGGGCCCGGGACAAGAGTGGCTCTTGTACAGGGGGCTGGACTGCACGTCTTTGGGGAGGTTGGGAGGGGGAGGTGAGAAGGAAAGGGGGGGGGGTGAAATGCAAACTGAAGGTGGGACCGTCAAAATAAACGGAAAAAGACACTATTTGTCTTGATCGTATTGAAGAATTCGTCTTCATACAGTCAAGACCATACTGTTTTGAAATGGAAAAAAAAAAAAAACGAATCGAGAGCTGAGGTTGTTTAACCTTTGACCTTTTATTTTTCATCTCTTTATCCATAAATTATTTCCTGCTTAAGTTATTATATGGGCCAAGCGAATAGCCGCCATTGGTGCTAAGCAATGGTTTTGACTTCACCTGCTGGAAGGCGAACAGCCCTGTAGTGTGAGTGAACTCTAAGGAGAGCTTTACAGCAGGTCTTTACATAAAACACACACACACACACACACACACACAACACACACACCCCACACACACACACACACACACACACCACTCAGGGTCCCGGTAATTAATGCCCTGAACTCTTACACTCTAAGGGGCTGGGCCGCAGCCGGGTAATGACTCGTAGATGCACTTCTGCTGTAAGACGACTTTTTCCTAGCGCTGCCGGGGGATTCAAACCAGCAATGTCTGGGATGCCGGAACGTCCCAGAGCGTTGCATCTTTAGACAGGACGTCTTACCTCACTGCTAAGAGACCCCTGCTCTCTAAACTGGGTTATATTCCGTCTTGGGTTCACTTAGTTTTCCCCCCCCTCGACCAGATCCAGATGGAACTTCCTCTGCCTTTGTCTATAGAGGCTTCTTTAGAACAAACTTACTGTAGCGCTGAACGAAAGAGGAAAACATGTTACAATAACAAAACACTACACTAAGCGTTTTTCGACCTTTTGGCCTTTTACAGGCAACAAACAACGTGTGAAGACACTGAAAAGACAAACAATGTTGAAGACACTGAAAAGAACAAACAATCACTCACTTCCTGCAATTGCGCGCAAAATGGCGTCCTGGATGTGGTATGAAAACGAGGCTGTCCACTCTTTTTTTTTGCATTCCACATCCTCGTTCTTTTTTAATTCCACGTCCAGTTTGCGCCCCCAGTTTTGGATAAGGTGACTTGTCGTTCCGTTCGTTTTCGTTTCGTGTTTTCAACGTTGTTTGTCTTGCCTGAAGATGACCAAAGAAGGTCGAAACGCGTCGTGTTTTTTCTTTGCAATGTGTTTGTCCTCTTCGTTTGGCGGTACAGTACTTTTTTGTACCCCCAGTTCTTGTGCAACAGGGAGGACTTTACAATGGACCGAAGAAATGCTGTCTGTGTCCTGTCCGTCCGTGGTCAAAATATTTTCCACTCGCTCCAGACAAAAACTTCTGGGCCGATCTTTTCTGGAAAAATTTGTAGGTATGTTTTATTATGGCACGGATGATGCCCATGTGCTGTTTAAAACCAGAATAGCCGTTACTAACGGCTATAACGGTCCCCAAACGGTTTTTCCTTCTTTATGGAATACTCTTGGACACGTACAACAAATACATTTATGACACATGTTTTGATTTGTGACGTCAAACACTACAATATGACGCAATGCTCGATTGTGACGTTTTAATCAGGAAGATAAACTGGGAGTAACGTTTGCAGCCTATTCACCTTGTTTCATTTTTGAATTTGATTTCAAAGTTCCGTGTCCATCCACCTCCATCTGAAACGAAAACTCAACGGTTCCTGTCCTCGGGTCCGTCTCCACCAGAATCGCCAACAGTTTCATGCCATCATAGGCTGATAAGATTTGTTCCATGTAGGTAACAGTGCTGATGAGCAACACTATATGTTAACAGCGTCAGCGACAGTGACGGAAGTATACATCTTGGCTTTTGCGGGAAGACAAACAGCTGACACAATTTGCCAATGCAGGGAAGATAACATCTGACGCCCAGTTTGCAACGCAGTGGAAGATAATGGCCGGTTTGCATCAGTTTGCAATATCTGTAAATTCATGAATACCTGGAGTTAAGTCACGGTCAAATTTATTTCTTACTGCACTGCAAATGGAAGTAAGCTTTTATGTTACTTCACTGTAAACTAAAACCCCCGTTATCTTCACTGAATTGCAAATTGGACCGTCAGCGGAGGTTTTATTCACATGCAAATGAATTACTTTCTTATGCGAACTGTTTGTTCCTGTTACATTTTTTTCTTTATCTACCTATTTTTGTTATTTTGACTGTTTCTCGTTCTCTCATATCTATGCGACTATTTCTGTTATCGTCCTCGTATTATATTGTCATGCCCGGTTTTATGTTCATTTCGTGTTGATCTGATATTATATGTAACCTCCTGACCCACACATCCATCTCCCTCACCCCCTTTAAATGTACGAAAAAAAAATCTAATGGCTAATTATGATCTTAATCATATAAATTCAGACATTGTTCATCAAGGAAAACCAAACAAGAACCCGTTCAATCATGTCATGTACATAAACAGATGAAGAAGCATTCTATCGGGTCGTGAAACAGTACACAGAACCACAAACAACAAACACCCATCTATATTCATGTGAGAAAAAGAAGAACAACAAGCCATATTCGTTCTTAAAAAAAGCCACATCTCGCACGACGAGCAGAACAAAAGCCAGTGTCCTATGGGTGTTCAATCAGATGGACAGAAACCAGAGATAGAAACCCACTCCACCATTGAGGATCAAGACAGGAAGAACAAGAACCGATGAGGCGAAGAGATCAAGAACCCAAATCAATCATTATCATCGATGCAAACAGAATTTACTTGCTCCAGAGCAAGGGCCTAGTCATCTCGTCATTGGCCGCCAACAGAACCAGATCCCATTCCTCACGCTCAATTAATACGGCAAAACAGAGTAACAACTCGTTCCACCATGTCTGCAGAAGGCCGTAGGCAAAATCGAAGCGCAGCGGTGGGGCAAGTCCGGGTGGGTGAGGGGGAGGGAGGAGAGACAGAGTGAGGAAAGGGAGCGGAAGAAGAAGAGGGAGGGTGGGTGGTCCTGAGGTGCGGTTGCCGTGTGGTTTGCATGACGTCCCTGCTTCCTGTGAAAAACACTGTGGATGATAGATGGGGATGATATGATGAATCCTGATGATGGCCATGACTGATTCTACGGCTGCAGACGGACGACTGGAGGGATCGGTGGAAGGACTAACATCTCTCCCCTCCCCCCCCCCCCCCCCCCCCCCCCCCCCCATCAACAAAAACCCACTGTGCAACGCATCCTTACTACACACCCACACACACAACACACACACACACCACACGTGTGTGTGTTTGTGTGTGTGTGTGTGGTGTGTGTTTGTTTGTGCGTTGCGTGCGTTCGTGCGCGCGTTGCGTTCGTGCGCGCTTGGTGGTGTGTGTGTGCAATGACTCTAACGACTGCGTCCCAAAAGGTCCTGAAAGACAACACAGATGTCTGGACTGACAGACCACAAATCTATTTTGCGCGCATGACTGAGACGGTCACCGTTGATTCCTGATAGTGCCCACGCACCTTGCCATGGCGTCCAGATCACCTGCTGTCAACGGAAGCGAGTCTTGCAAAACGGTTCCAGCACACAGCAGGCGCCCGGTCTGGAGCGAAAATTCTGTTCACTGGGTAAGACCATGATGATCAAAAGTTGGCTCAAAGGTTATCTGTTGAAATGCCTGATGCAGCGTACCCTTTGACATATTGCCGCAGTGTTGCTACGTGTCACTTTCACACTTGCTCGTGTACGAATGATCTTTCACAACACCCGCGTTAGTAAGTGTATGTGTCTGTGTATGTGACACAGTGTGCTAGTGCGTGTGTGCGTGCGTGCGTGCATGTGTGTGTGTGTGTGTGTGTGTGTGTGTGGTGTGTGTGTGTGTGTGTGGTGTGTGTCGTGGTATTTAAGATATTGGTTGTTAAAACTTTGTAAAGCGCCGTGTAGCCCTACATTTAAGGATGGGCGTTATTGAAATAGTCATTATCTTCTGTATTATCATCACATCACCATCATTATTATGTTTATCAGTATTATTATTGTTATTATTATTATCATCTCATCATCATTGCTGTTGTTGTTAGTGTGTTGTTAAAAGAAACAGCAGGTGACTGACTTCGACCAGAAAATTCTACGACCGCCGCACAATACTTTTGCGACTGCACAACATTACCCTCTCATTTGAATGACTTCCGAAGACATTACACAGTATTGTTTACGAACTCCTAGCGACACTACACCAAGATTTGGAGCCAAGCCCCTTTCCCCGCAACATACTACACTCAGATTGTGTTTGACGGAAAGAACAGTGGTAGCGACTCCTCCTCCTCTCTTCCTCTCTCACCCGATCCATCATCCATATCTGTGCATGAAAGACATAGTAGTGCACACGCTCACCCAATGTGTACTTGACCGGACAACCGTACACAGTCCGGTCCGAACTACCGACCATCTCCCCCTCTCTCTCCTCCTCTCTCTGGCTTCGTTCGCCCTCCGCTCACTCCCCTCTTTGCTTCAAAACAATATCCTTTATATACAATTAATTCAGAACCGACTCATGGTAGAGAGACATGGATGGTGAAAGGGGAAAAAAGAAAGTCCCGAGGGAAAAGGCATCTGTAGGGGATTTCAACAAACTGCAATTTTGATCGAAGGAGAACGTACACGGCTCACGCGAACACTCAGCACCCCAAGCTTTTTTCCGTCATTTTGGGGATGATCGGGAGAGTTATTTAAAAGGGAAACCAATTAGGTATCATGATTATCGCCATGCCCACTATTAACATCCTACACGTGACCCTCATACAGAGGCCCTCATTATCGCCTCCTACCCCGATCCGATGGCCAATCAGTAACTAGTATTCCCCGTACTAGCGACACACTACAAACAGCCCGCACCAAGCCCTCCTCCTTTGTGAAGACGGGGGTCGACCACGGGATATCACCACTTTCAGGTGTCCCTCCCCCCCGCTCTTCCCATACATACATAGCTTGAAAAGTAATATTCAAAAAAGAAATAAAAAGAAAGAAAAGAAAAGGCAAAGACAAGACCATAATGATGTGCATAAGTTCTTTGCTTGTTAGCTGCGCCCGGGTTTGCTCTTCTTGCTACTGCGTAGTAACACCCCCCGCCAGATTGTGATGATGAAAGAACGTAGGTATGCGATATTTCTACCAGGCGGATCACACCAATTGTTTTGGTATTTCATGAACGAGATAATGACCAGTAGTTATCCATGAGCAAAGACCACCCCCATAGCATGTGATATGGAAAGACCAGATATAGCTGGAGGAAACATGTCACTCACTTCACAACCAATTTGTGATGACGAAAGAACCGTACTATGCACACTACCCCTCCCAGCTTGGGATCGATGGAAGGAACAGTAGTAGCGAACACTACGACCAATCTTCTTATGATGACGGAAAGCAACATCGGTAGGTTCCTGATTCAGTTTTCTTGGACGCACTCCACGCTTTCGGTCGTCCAGTCCTCGCCGCAAGAAGCGGAGCTTGGCTCAAAAGAGCTTCTATCCATTCTCGGCCACTTGTCCAAGTGTCCTCGGAAAAGAACAACCACATCCCGTAAATCCTAAAAATACGAAAAAAGTTTAAAAAAATAACAAAACAAATTCTCCAATGCACCGTTGAATTCTAATCCTTCCTTTGTCACCAGAGCGTTTGGTTAAACAACCGCACTGCGCCTATGGCACATTCTCACCATCACAGGTACTTGGGTTTCCTTTCGCTACTTCACGATAGGACTGATGATTATATTCTGATGATTCGGATGATTATCATCTGATGACGACGACGACGGCGATTGCTGAGGATGATGATGAGATTGATGACCGATGACGCTATGCGATTACGACTGACACTCCGCGAGTGATGCTATTCCTGCCTGTCGCCTGATGATGATGACTTGCAGCGACAATGACTGAATCCGATCTCGCACCTTGCAATTGGATGCCTGTCTAATCAACTCCATCTCGACTCAGGGATTGATCTCGGCCCCCCGTCGGCGTCTCGTCTCCTTTCCACGGCCCTGCTGAAGTGTTCTTCGTTGCAGTGAAACGACTGGCACACTCACAACGAACTTCGCAGTGCCATCCACTCTTTCCGCAGATAGTCTCTAAGTCACGTCCTGCTAAAAACAGACCCACCGCAGGCTTACTTTCGTTGCCTACTGCAGATGGAAGGAACTCTTATACCACTAGAGGGCACGTACAGCACCGACCGCACACGGTCCCGTTTGGATTTCAGTCACTACCCACACACACGGTTTCCCCCCAGGGGGGTTAGCCAGCCCTGAATGGGTCAGGAGTGCACCAGCACATATACCAGTATCTGACACCGACGCGCCGCCAGCTGGATCGTATTACACTATGGGCCTGTGTGTACGACCCGTGTCGCGATAGAGTCCTGAGTCGATATCTCAGGTATGGGGTGACGTTTTTCTATCTGTACATGAACCGAATATGGTTCCGTGGGCCTGAGTCCCTGGAATCTTGAAAATTAGGAAACCATATATTGTGTCATCTATAACCTTGTCCAACAGAATACGTCGCGTGACCGCCTAGACTCGATTTCGAAAAAAAAAACACGATAGAACTAAATACACAAACGATGAAACGACATCGAACCCTATGGCACGCAAACAAGAAAAACAAAACGAAACAAAAAAAAAAGTCTCATTTGTGGCGAACCAAGACGCAAACCACCTGCGTCCCTAAACGCCCATGGGGTGGTTTGATCGATGGAGAAGGCTGAGTCCCCACAATTTCCAGCCGGACTCGCGTCCAGAAAGACACTTATTACTCCGAAAAACAAAAAAAAAAAAAAAATCCAAGGCGGGGCGGGGGGAGGTGGGGGGCAGGCGATTAAGGGGGGAGAGAGAATGAACCAGGTTATAAAGGAATTGCCACTGAAATTGAGAGCCATCCTGCACACGAGTGACACTTTCAATGGTTCCAACAAAGAGGCAGCAAGACATATGCCCTCGGCACGCCAGCAATCAAGTGGTCCGTCGCATATTCTCAGCTGTGCCTGCTCACGCTGCCTGTCCAAAGCTGTCACCGCACATCTACCGATCACGTATCGGTTTTGAGGTCTAGTCCCACGTCGCCTGGCCGGGTAACGCACATCAAGCCGACCCAGATCACCTCATCTGGCAGGAGTTGCATCGGTGTCGCACATCCTCAACCACCCGCCATCGTCTTTACACAACCAGAAATCTGACACACAATCTGTGACCTCCCCCCCCGCCTCCCATCCCCCCAGACCTCCTAGAGGGTCACGTGACGATCGCGGGTAAATAACTTGGTCCGCCGTCCGCGATTCGACAGCGACGAACAATAACAACCGACCTCCACGTAAGACGCGGGCAGGCCTACAGAAAGCAGGTCCGCACGCATAACGACCCGCCTGAAGACCAAAACACACTCCGGGGATGCTTTTTTGAGTTCGTTTGTGTAAATCGCCTTGCTCCTGAAGTTTATGACGAGGTACCAATCTCGCCAGGTCCACACGAAATCTATCGCACAAGACATTCGTCTTCATTGTAGATTCATGCGGCTAGGGGTGGAAGGTGCACATCGCCGTGAAGGTGCATCGCTGGATGCACATTTCGGCTCAGCACCCATCATCGAAGGACTCACTTTGATTACAACACGCCTTCGTGCCCGTCTGCACCCCAATTCCTCGAGGACTCACAGCCGCGTCTGAGTCCACCTCCTGGACTCTGCACTTCCACTCTTCCTATCCATCAACCCGAAGGCGCTCTGACTAAAGGTGAAGACAGCCACAAATAATTAGTACACTTGCAAAGGAAGGAAGTTTGTCCAAGAAAGACAATAAGTCCAGGCCCGGCATGCTGCGGGTAAGTCACCCCCCGAAAGAAGTACTGATCACGGCTTTAGTCGTCGTACAGACGGCTCCCATTTCTACTTTACCGAACACACGTCACCTCATTACCGATGATGCGCTCAACAGGGTCTAAAACTATAAATAAATAAATCACAGCATGACACACACTAGAACATACATACCATGCTTAGGGCAGACTTCCCCCATGACACACGGCAGGGATTATACCTTCTCGTGCTACGAGCCCAGGTCCGGAGTCTGGTGAGAACAAGCTAGTCTTGGTTAGACCCCTGCTCACTGTACGGAACTCACTGACCAGTGCGATTCGACCCTGGTGCCAGGAGAGAAGCAGAGTGGCATCACACGTCACTAAGGATAGGAAGAGCGCTGTTCGATCCCTTCAGCTAAACATACAGTGCCGAAAGCTTGAAACTTTCATTCTTAAAAGAACTCCTGCCACCTACATGGATTTCCATAGTCGACGATCTTATTCGCCCAGGACCAAAAAACGACATTGCTGTTATCACGTAGTCATTTTACAGTTCGTCTTTGCAGTGTTAAGTAACAAAACCACCTTGAATATTCAGACAACATCACCAACAACCTACATCACTACCACAACAATCCTCACATTTTGAAGATGGGTGGAATCCGTCTTTTATGTCCCAAATTCCATATTATCTAGCGCAAGCATGGTCGTTGGCGGAGTTATTTCACAATACCAGACTTCAAGATGGTGTTCTAGTCACTTCCGCCTCAGTCTGCCCTTCACCTTGCAGGGCACTGCAGGTCCCCCAGACGTTGTCCTCGGTTCACCAAGTTCTAGCTCAGTGGCGGGAGATGGTTGTGCCCTCCACGTTGCCACTGAATCACGTGACATTTTGCTTTCGTTCTCCTTCCCCATTGATGTGGGCTCCCGTTTTCTTGCCTGGCCTTCGGCCTCGGACTAATATGCCTTTTTGTCCTCGTTTGTGGCTTGTCGGCCAGGGGCTCGTCTGTGGCATTGAGCCTTTGTCTTCTGTGTCCGCTTCACCATCCGCGGTCCGGGCCTCTGTCGACCATGCAGTTGGGTGCGTGGGGGGACGTATGACTGGGCTCCCGTTCTTTTGTCGGTCTACTTGTTATTTTCAACCGGTGGGGGGTGGTGGTGGGGGGTCTGCTGATAATCAAGTTTGGATCATTTCAGCTTGACCGATCTGTTCTAGTGAGTTGGCAGTTTGGCGCCAGGAGTAGTTGAGTGGACAGGTCCGGGCTTTGTGCATCGCATGAGGGTTGGGTATACTGTGTGGTGTGTGTCTGAGGGTTTGGGTTGGGGGAGATAGCATACGTAGGTGGGGTTTGGGGGGGGGTGGTAGGGGGATCGGTGTATGTCGGCGACCAGGCGCGAGGAGCAAGAAGCAAGCGCAAGGCTACATTTTTGGTGGCACGGCTGTTCAGACTTTTTTGTGTGGAGTTCACGTGGTAGTGTCAGTAGGTACCAGTGTTAATATGGCATTATAGATGGCAAGGGAACGGCAGTCGTGGACTGAGCCTGGGGCCGAGGGGTACTGGGGCGTGGGGGATCAGAGCACGGTAAGGTGGGTTTTTGTGGACTGTGGGGGTAGTTCCATGCGGCATCATTCTATGCTTGTTGCTGTGTGTGCTCGCTCGGAGGGGCGTGAAGAGAGAATAGAGAGAGAGTCGCGAGCGGAATAGTAGAGGGGTAGTATAGGAGATAGAGGGAGGGGCGTGAGCGGGTGTATTTGTGTATAGTGTTGATGTTACAGAAGCGTTGCATACTTATCGTGGATATCCTTCCCTCTGTAGTTCATCGTTTTCGAGTAAAAATGTCTTTTTCATCGATCTAGATCCTAGAATAAGGTTCTCCAATATTTGGGCAATAGAAGCAAAGCTCTTTACATCCGAAGTACACACTGTGCGACGTGTTTACAGCGATTGCCAACAGATCCCCTATAGATAATGATCTTTCTCCGTATAACAACTTGGCAGGAGAAATGTAGTGGAGGATCAAAGGCATGACAACTCTTCACTGCCTTCTATAGATCTCACAAGGCTTTCGATCGTGGTCAGCTAGGAGGCACTCTTCAAGACTTCCCCAGCACATGAGGAATAGTCCGACCAGCCAACTGCCTCAGCAGCATCAGCTCCTTCCAAAGCGGAAACGTATAAAGACATGATAGGGCATCTGGCATCTTGTTACGGCTTCAACGATCAAGCTGCCTTCAACTACGGAAGGCGGCGCGATGTAAACAGTGGTTTCTGTTCCTGGCGCCCCCCTGTTTTGGAATCTTCGGTTGCTGTGGTTTGGCTGGAATACACTGCAATTGGTATTTGATCCTGCAGCGTGAAGGCTATGGGGGGTGGGCGCTGCCGAACGGCAGGGCACGTCGGGCACGGGTGCAAGGGGGGAGGCTCGGGGGTGTCAGGGCTGCGCGGGTGCCCACAAAGATCCAGATCTAGCAGAGCCTGCGTCGTGAGCACCCTCCTGTATGGCACGAGTCTTGGACTTTGCGTGCCCGACAAGAGCGAAAGCTCCAATGCTTTTCCATATGCGTAGCCTCCGACGCATTCTGAACATCACCTGCAGGACAAGGTCCCAAAACAACACGTGTCCTGGAAGAGCCGGATGCACCAGCATGTGTACACCTGCTGAAACAGAGACGTATGCGCTGGCTCGGCCATGTCGTGCGCATGGATGACGGACGGATCCATAAAGACCTCTATGGAGAACTTGTAAAGGGAAAACGTCCCACAGGGCAGACCACACAGCTGCGATTCAAAGACGGGTGTAAGAGGGACCTAAAAGCCTTGAACATCGACCAAGACAGGCAGAACTGGGAAGCAAAAGCCCTGGAACGGTCAGCCTGGAGACGGCAGACTGTGCAGAAAGGTCTCTCCACAGTTCGAAGAGACACTCGCTCAGCAGTACGGGGAAAAGAAGAGAATGAGAAGAAAGGCTGCAGCCAGGCAGACAGACCAGCGTCAGACTTATCTGTGCCCTGTTGTCACATGGACTGTCATTCCCGAGTCGGACTGGGCCAGCCACACACCCGTCTCGGGTACCAGAATATGGAAGACACACCTAGAGCGGCAACTCCATAGTCTTTCGATACTGAAGGATGTCTACATGGTGTGTTTCGTTCGAGTGGGCGTGAGAGAGAGAGAGAGGGAGAGAGATCTGAGAGGGAGAAGAGAGAGACGAGAGGTGAGAGAGAGGTGTGGAGAGATGAGAGCGAGGTGAGAAGCGTGAAAGCGTGTGTGTGTTTGTGTGGTGTGTTGTGTGGTGTGTGTGTTGGGTGTGTGTGTGTTATTTGTGTGTAAGTATGTGTGTGTGTGTGTGTTGTTTTGTGTGTGTGCGTGTGGCGTGAGTTGCGGGTGTGTGTTGGTGTGTGTGTGGTGTGTGTGTGTGCGTGTGTGTGTGTGTGGTGTGCCGCGTGTGTGTGCCGTGCGTGTGTGGTTGTAGTGTGTGGTGTGTTGTGTGTGTGTGTGTGTGAGGTACGTGTGTGTGTGTGTGTGTGTGTGTGTGTTTGGTGTGTGTGTGTGTGTGTTGTGGTGTGTGAAAATGTGAATGTTGTGTGTGTGAGTGTGGGTGTGGTGATGTGTGTGTGTGTATTGTGTGTGGTGTGCGTGTGTGTGTGTGTGGTGTTTGTGTGTGTGTGTGTGGTGTGTGTGTGTGTGTGCTGATGCGTGTATGCATGTGTGTGGTGTTTTTGTGGGTGCGTGTGTGTGTGTGTGGTGTGTGTGTGTGTGTGTGTGGTTGTGTGTGTGTGTGTGTGTGTGGTGCTGTTTGCTGGCGAGCGTGTTATGCATGCGTATTTGAGGTGTGTGCGTGTACAATCCCGCGCGCAAATGTTGGTGGTGTGTGTGTGCGTGAGTGTTGTGCGTGCATGCGTTGGGCGTGGCGTGCGTACGTATTGCGCGCTGCGTGTGTGTGTGTGTGTGTGTGGGGTGGTGTGTTGTGTGTGTGTGTGTGGTGGTGTGGGTGTTCATTTCCATCGTGTTTGACCCTTCCATTCGTATTCATTCTAAAGACACCTAACACTTATACAATGGTGTTGTCCAATGACACTCTTGTTTTTTTGGACCTGTTTTTTTTTTGTTTTTTTTTGTTTTTTTTTTTTGTTTTTTTTTTTTTTTATTTTACAAAACAACGACTAAGTAAGAGGATACCCCTTGCTTCCAATGAGGAGATAAAACTACAGACCGCTTCGCTCCTTAACGGCCAAAGCAACGTCAAGTCCTGCTAACGACACGAACGGGACTCGCTGACAAGCAAAGTGTCAACACAGCTGCACAAACAGAGGAGACCCCCCCCACCCCCCCATCCCCCCACCGCGCAAAAAAAGGAGTGTTCCAAGCTAGCCCGTATATACCCGCGGATGCGCGTGATGGCCGCACACCGTACCAAAAACTGAAGAATTGGACAAAAAAAAAAAAAAAAAACATGCTGCAGGCATGACAGGCGCAACCTTTTCCATCCACAAAACAAACAGGGAACTGATTGTTTGTGTTTCTGTGTGCTCCAGTTGCATCAGCAGTTGTGCCATGAGATTTTGATGTCGTAAGCAGCATTCATTTGGAGTTACTGGCGTGCAGTTATGGGAGTAGACTTGACTTTACTTGTTTCTTGTTTATTGTCACTGTTTCGTTTGTTGTTCCTGGCCTCATCAAAAGTTTCCTTTCATATGCGTCTTCTGTTTGCAGCGGGGCTAGCGATCATAAAACAAACAAACAAACAAACCAAAAAAAAACTTCACGCAGAAGCAGCTAAGACATGTTTGTGTGCCAATTTGAGGAGATAAGTGATTGCTCGTTCGTTTTTCATTGTCCTGAATGTTGTTTTATCTTGCCTGAAGAAGACCAAAGATGGTCGAAACGCGTCCGTCGTTGTTTTGTCTTGTAATTTGTTTGACCCTATTGTACGGTGGAATAGTAATGGTTTTTTCTTTTGAATTTGTGTAATCCAGACACGACGAACGCCGACAGTACGACGATCCCCTGAGTCTTTTGACTGTGTGTGTGTGTAGTGTGTGCGTGCTTTGCGTGCGTCGTGCGTGCGTGCGTACGCGCGCGCGCGCGCGCGCGTGTTTGTGTGTATGTGGTGTGGTTGTGTGGTGTGTTTGTGTGTAGTGTGTGGGTGTGTGTGTGTGTGTGTGTGTGTGTGGTGTGTGTGTGTGTGTGTGTGTGTAGGTGTGTGCGTCGCTCGTCCCCATCTCTCTCTCCTCTCTCATTTGATTGTATACTGTCGGCATTTAACGGAAATATTAAAATTCTGATGACTTTTCAACATCTAACCATATGCAAAGCGAAATCTCTCTCTCTCCTCTCTCTCTCCCTCTCCCTCTCTCTCTCCTCTCGCTAGTCCTATCTCTCCTCCCTCCCCCCCCCCCCCCCCCCCCCCCCCCCCCCCCCCCCCCCCCATACACTTGAGGATATTCATGATGAGTGGAAGAGAGTCGTTAAGGCATTTATAAACACCGATACTTGCACGATGTTTCGCTTTCGTCCCTCTCCTCACCCTCCTACTTACCCCTCCCCGCCTCTCCCCTAACTCAGCCCCCCTCTCGCCCCTTTCTCCCACCCTTTCCCCTGCATCTCCCCCCATCCCCCCCCCCCCCCCCCCCCCTTCATCTTCTCCCCTTCTCCTGCTAGAGCTGCCTCTAATCAACTTCAAATGGCCACTAACAAATCCTTCCGGTTTGTCGGGATGTTGGGGAGGATTGGGAAGAGGGGGTGGTGTCTTCCGGTTTTCCGGTTTAGTCGGGATGTTGTGGCGGGTGGGATGAGGGTGGTGTCTTTCCGTGGTGGGGACAGCACAGCTCCCAGCAACTCCACGGAAGCAGTATGGGACGGCGATCGCTCAACGGTGAACCGGCTGGGACTAACGAGAGAGAGAGAGAGAGAGAGAGAGAGAGAGAATGTGTGTGTGTGTGTGTATGTGTGTGTGTGCGCGCGCGCGCGCGCGCGTGTGTGTGTGCGGCGGCTGTGTAACTGATCAATATGGAAGGAAAGAAAACTGCAGACTCTCTCTCTCTCTCTCTGCTCATCTCTCGCTCTCCTCGTCATGTCGCCCTCTAGCTCTCACTCTCTCTCTCTCTCTCTGTCTCTCTCGTGCGTGCGTGCGTGCGTGCGTGCGTGCGCGTGCTGCGTGGGTTGTGTGTGTGTGTGTGTGTGTGTGTGTGTGTGTGTGTGTGTGTGTGCACGTGTGTGTGTTGTGTGTGTGTGGTGTGCGCGCGTGTGTGTGTTGTGTGTGTGTGTGTTCTGTGTGCGCATGCTAGGCTCCTCTCTCTCGTCCCTCTCTCTGCTCCTCTCCCTCTCTCTCTCGTCTCTGTGTCTCTGTTCTCTGTCTGTGATGTTCCTCCTCTCCCCCGCGACTCCATCTGTGATCCCTCCTCAACATGATAATTACCCGGCATCCTCCACCTCAAGACATCAACATGATAATTCCGGCATTATCCGAGAATTTACAGTCACAGAGAGGGTTTCGATCCGCTAAACCTCCTACACCAAAGGAAGCCACAAGCGACTTTTTCTCAGTGACAGCCGTTTTATTTATCACAGCTAGGATCCGCACGGCCATCACAGCGTTCGACTGCGGAGACATGCCAGGTCAGCCACACTGCTGTAGCACTCAGGGGACACACGTCATGTCAGCCACACTCCTGTAGCACTCAGGACACACACGTCATGTCAGCCACACTGCTGTAGCACTCAGGGGACACGCCATGTCAGTCACACTGCTGTAGCACTCAGGACACACACGCCATGTCAGCCACACTGCTGTAGCACTCAGGGGACACACACGTCACATGTCAGCCGCACTCCTGTAGCACTCAGGGGACACACGTCATGTCAGCCACACTCCTGTAGCACACAGGGGACACACGTCATGTCAGCCACACTGCTGTAGCACTCAGGGGACACACGTCATGTCAGCCACACTCCTGTAGCACTCAGGGGACACACGTCATGTCAGCCACACTGCTGTAGCACACAGGGGACACACACGTCATGTCAGCCACACTGCTGTAGCACTCAGGGGACACACGCCATGTCAGCCGCACTGCTGTAGCACTCAGGGGACACACGTCATGTCAGCCACACTGCTGTAGCACTCAGGGGGGCACACGCCATGTCAGCCGCACACTGCTGTAGCACTCAGGGGACACACGCCATGTCAGTCGCACTGCTGTAGCACTCAGGGGACACACGCCATGTCAGCCACACTGCTGTAGCACTCAGGACACATGATGTCATGTCAGCCACACTGCTGTAGCACTCAGGGGACACACGTCATGTCAACCACACTGCTGTAGCACTCAGGACACACGTCATGTCAGCCACACTGCTGTAGTACTCAGGGGTCACACGTCATGTCAGCCACACTGCTGTGTAGCACTCAGGGGACACACGCCAGGTCAGCCACACTCTTGTAGCACTCAGGGGACACACGCCATGTCAGCCACACTGCTGTAGCACTCAGGGGGCACACGCCATGTCAGCCATACTGCTGTAGCACTCAGGGGGTCACACGCCATGTCAGCCACACTGCTGTAGCACTCAGGGGACACACGTCATGTCAGCCACACTGCTGTAGCACTCAGGGGACACACGTCATGTCAGCCACACTGCTGTAGCACTCAGGGGACACACGTC
>JADBJO010002044.1:27500-37500 GCA_016801955.1 Conus betulinus
GTATGACAGGAGTGGTAGTATGTTGGTAGTATGTGCCGTTGTGAAGAGGTGTGCTGGGTAATGTTTAACACCCCTAGTGGCCGCTTTCCCGGTGTTCCCCCTTCTGCAACCCGAGATGTTATATCCGACCCATTGGGACTCCCTTGCTCGCGCACTGGTCACCCAGGGCTCCACGTAAGCATAGGATGGGAATCCCTGCCGGAAGTCGGGTCTCTACTACCGTATAGTGCAAGTCTTTGCACGTCCACATCAGGTCGTTCCTCTTTCATTTGGTGAGGGTGTCTTGGAACCCAGGGGCACAGCCAATGTCCGGTGAAAGTCCGACCTCTTCTGCCTTGACTACATAGTTGTCGGTGAGTGCGGGGGACATCCCCAAGTTGCCAGAATCCAGTGCGACAGTCAGTATCTGCGTGTTGCTCGTTGACCGTGTCTCGATCACCAGTCACATATTTTCCCTTGTGCAGATTTCTTCACTATCCCGTGTGGTTTCAGATCATTGGGACATGCAACGTAATACACCAACTGAGGGGTCACAGCTGTACAGGGGTTGGTGAGCGAAAAGAAATCGTAGAAGGACACCTAAGAAGTATATACCTTACAGCCCAGATCTGCGTAGTTACCAGCTAGGATGTGCTGATTGTAAGCGTCGTAGGCGTCATCTTATCCATTAACAACTGTGTGTGAAGGAGGGTAATTGTAAGATGCAAAGGCATCAAGGGTTTTTTTTCAGTTTGCTATGATGACTCCATGTGTCGAAGACCAAATCGTCTGGGTCGAGGGGACGTGGGCAAGGTGAACAGCCACATCAACTGAATTACCACGAAAAACGAGGGAGGGCTAGAACTACAAAATTTCACATCCTTCCAACATCTGTGCACGACAAAAAGTAGTGCGTGGTGACAATAGATTAGAACAGAGGCCAACTACAGACACGGAGGTCAAGAGTATCCAGACCAACATCACTGTAGGGCCCCACGATTTTAGTAAGAAATGGAAGTGGTTGTGCGACAAGAAACGGACAACACCTTCACGAGCTAGAACCAATCAAGGCTTTATCATCAAGAACGACAGGTGGTGTAGTAAGCATGATGAGGTGAAAAGCCCAGAAGGCTTTCTACGCTTGGGAACGTTCACGAGCTGGCACACCACGTAACTCGCCATGCAATGAAAACAGACACCTGCTTCGTTTCGTGGCAAGGCCAGCACTCGTCAGCAACACCTAAAGGCGGCCAGCCTGGAAGGTGGGACCCAAGCGTACGTACTAACAATTATTGTCTTTGTGCGAGTGGGCTGATGAATGGGTTTCTGATCACATGGCAGTTACCCAGAAAACAGAACAGACAGACCACCTTCACAGGGTGGCGTTGTAGAACTGTTGGTTCCCGTGAGCACCCTCGCCTTTGCCCCCCGAGTTCCATTCTTTTTCTGATTTCACTCGTTTGTTTGGGTGTGTGTTTTGGTTTTTTTCTTTCGTGTGTGGGCGATCAATGGGTCACTTTATGTGCGTAGAAGTACTTGAAGACCCAGGGACTGAGTGAGAATATAGTAAACTGGAGTAGCTATGGTGCACTATTCTGTAGCATGTCGTGGTAGTGTGTGTGTGTGCAGGTCTCGCACTGATGTGTGTGTGTAGTGAAGCAGACGTAGAAGACGAAGAGAGAGAGGGTGAGAGAGAGAGAGAGAGAGAGGAGAGAGTAAGTGCTTGTGTGGACTGTTGTGTGTGTGTGTTGGTTTGTGGTGTGTGTGTTGTTGTATGTGTGTGGTGTTGTGTGCGTGCGTTGTGATGTTGTGTTGGTTTTGTACGTGACATTACGTTTGCTTTTATTTGTCAACAGGTGTTGGCGAGGTGGGGTGATTTCCAGAGGTAGTGTGTGCGGGCAAGCTAGCTTAGCTTACGGAGGGGGAAGTGGGTGAGGAGGTGGTGTGTTCGGCCCGTGTGCCTACTTGATGCCGACCCGTACAACGCGACGTACGAACCCAGTTTACCAGAACCCAAATCAACGCCAACACACACTTGCCGGATTTGGAGCAATTTTATCAGCTCGAGTCTATTCTCCACAC
Organism: Conus betulinus; assembly: GCA_016801955.1. Taxonomy (NCBI): domain Eukaryota; kingdom Metazoa; phylum Mollusca; class Gastropoda; order Neogastropoda; family Conidae; genus Conus; species Conus betulinus. Next base: position 29,562 of record JADBJO010002044.1, read on the forward strand.
GCTTGCAAGTCCTGCATCCTTCGCGTGGCACATCCTTGTATTTGCGCGGCAATTCAGCCTACTCACAAGGACTTTTCTCTTCTCCTAATTGTGTTTTCTTGCTTCCTGATCGGGCTGTTCCAACGAGCCGTGTACAGCGCGTCTAGGCTCGTTTAACTCCCACCAAACTCTAATACCTTTTATGATAAACTTGGGTGGGGGGTGGTCTGTGGCACCGGAGGATACGCTGTGCGTGGGGCGGTGGGGGGGGGGGGGGGGGGGGTTTGCTTCAAATAGGATGTAAATGCATCGGAAAATAAAAAAGGAAGGGACGGTTCAATGCCAGCTTGCTATGACGGGGGGGGGGGGGGGGTAGGTCGCCGAGTGGCTGTTATTTATTCAGGGCATAACCAGTCCCTGGACAATCCAATCTATATTGCATGAAGTTGTGTGCCTTCAATATGCGGAGCTGCTCTTTCGAGCAGCTTGGTCAACTCTCTCATTGGATAAAATGAAATGCCGCAGTGAGAGGGCACCCCACAAAAACGTAATATTGACCTCTCTTCATATGATAGAAGGTGCGTTACGTAATTTTTTCCATTATTTACGAATCTTTGAATTTGGAGCTTGTAAAGCAGAAAAGCGCTGATCTAGAATCACTACAAAGCAGAAGTTGACAATTTTTAGTGGAAAGAATTTTGAATATACTTTAGAGACATTAGAATGGCTACTAGCTCTCTGGGTAAAAATCGACAAGTTTTTCCCAAGATGATTTTTTCTCCACTTTTAAGGTTGGTATGATAAAAGCTGCGCCAGTGTTACGATCATCTAGTACTGAACCATCCGTAAAAACTTTCAAGTGATCTTTATACACCTTTTCCAAATGACAATTTACATCGCTTTTAAGAAGGTTTGGAGAATCGTTTTTTCTTAATGCAGTGTAATTTGTATCAAATTTAGATTTGATTTGTTCCCATTTGGGAATGGGTGCATATAGGGGACTCGAGGCGATTTTAGTTTGATTTATATTTGATTTCTTTCAATAGAGTAGTAGTATATGTCTGAATGGATAAAGTTGATTTTATGCTTCTAGCTCTTTTTTTGCAAAATCTGTTTCTGAGTTTAAGGATACTTCTTTAGCACAAAAAGTGTTTTGTGAAGAGTTCTTTAAAAACAAATTTAGATGCAGACGCTTTTCGAAACTCATTGAGGGGCAAAAAAAACTCCGATTTTCATGGTATGTTTCCCATGTTACATGTATGTATAGGAACTCCAAGTGCCAGTTAGAGTTTATACGATTTGCAGTCTATACTTTTGTAATTTATTGAGTAAGTGGTTGTGGGGCGCTAAAGAATACCTCTCTGGGGCATAAATTATCTAGACCGCACAAGCGCAGAAGACAGTAATGTTAAGGTATCTTTGTCTTGTCCCCACTTTTGTTTGCTTATGATTTTTAAAAAAAGTTAAAACTTTTCCCTCGCTTATTCAAAATGTATTCAATATGCCCGACCCCGTTTCAGAATAAATTGAGGAAAGTTTCCTCAGGGAAGGGTCAATCCAGAGTTAAACCAGAGTTTAAAAGCATTAAATTCGTTTTTTCTGCTGAAAGTGAAAGTTGAAAGGAAAAAGTCCATTTTTGTGCTAGGTCATGTAAAAAATGTTCGTTTTTTTTTTTGTTTTTATTCAATCTTTTTTTTTTTCTGGCTCATAGATAGTCATTTTCCATGTAAAAAGTCATTGACAGAATTAGTGCCAATAGTTCATGTTGATCTGTTTTTTTTTATGTTATATATGGACGTCTTCTTACCTTTCAGAGTGACCTTCAACTCCATCATTTTCAACTAATTCATCCGGCGATATGGTTATCGGCGGCGAATGGTGCCAATATTTACAATCTTTTTGATAATCCTTTTGTTAATCTTCTGCAGTTAAAATATTGAATAAAATCGGAGATATTACTGATCCACCTGGGTGGAAGTCGTCCCATTTTCTAATGATCTAGTGCTGCTAGAATATGTATATGCTCTCTTCTTGTTGTTTAGAATCACCACTCTATTTTTCCAAAAAAACTTTGATATAGTCTATACATTGTTCCACTTATACCAATGGTTTTGAGTTTTATACATGAGCCGTTTGTGCCATACTTGTTTCATATGCTTTTTTTATATCAAAGAAAGTTGCGAGGATGTTTTTTTCCGTCTCGGCAAACTTGTTTTGTTTAACTTGAGTCGTTTACTTTTCGTTAGTTTCCTACTAAGTGTCTTTTACTACTGATGATCTTCCTTTTTTTTTTTGAAAACCAGCTTGGTTAATTGGGGATTACTTTGGTGTTTGTTACAAAAATATGTTAAACCTGTTTTTAGAACTTTTTTTTTTTCCATCAGTTTGCACATATGAGACGTTAGGGCGATTGGTCGGTAGCTGTTTATTATATCAGATCGAGGTTTTCTTCCCTGTTTTTGTGAATGGGAAGAATAATTATAGAATGTTTCCATACAGAAGGGCAGATTTCCCCTCATCCCTCCATTCAACATCCCCTACCTTTTTTAATAAATAGGGTTTATGAAATGTTTTACATTCGGAGGGATATGATGTAACATTTCATTTGAAATGCCATCTAAGTCCTACATGATGTCTTTTTTTTATTTCCTAGATTACTGAGACATTCCTTTATTCTTCATGTTTCCTTCTTGTAATGTTATGGGAACATTCAGGTACTGGTCCTATTACAGGGTCACAGGGTCGTTGTAAATGGCTTTTTTTTTTTCGTTCCTCTTCGCTCTCTCTCTGTGTTGTTTCTTTTTGGCTGTTAGACTGCCTGCTGTGCTACTACTTTTTTTGAAAATATGTTGGCGAATGCTTCAAGCTTTCCTCTCTGAGTTGGAGGGGGAATCAGAGTTAGGGAGCTGATCGGACATGCTGGTAGAGATACTCATCGTTTTTCATTATTCTAGATTTTTTGCCCCACACCTTTTGATAATCTTTGAAACTATTGATTTCATTTTTACAAACAAGTTTGACCAGTATTGCCGTTTTAGTTGTGGTGTGTTTGGTTGTGACAAAAAGGTGTGTGACGCGCCGCGCGTGCGCGGGCTTTTTAGCGAGGAGCTTGTGAGTTGTGTGACTGTGATTGGTGTGTGTGCGGCCTTCGCGGAGCGACGCTGCGAGCAAGAGAGAGAGAGAGTAGAGAGAGGGGAAGAGGAGAGAGAGACGAGACGAGAGGAGCGAGAGAGAGTGAGTTTGTCAGTTGAGTGTAATTCTTGTGCTTCGCATGTGCGTGCTACGCATACACGTGAGGTCAAGGGAGAACGCGGGGGAGCGTGGATTTGTGCTTGGGTGATTTTGTGTGTGTGTGTGTGTGTGTGTGTGGTGGGTGGGTGTGTGGTGGTGTGTGGTGGGTGTGTGGTGGTGTGTGTGTGTGTGTGTTTGTGTGGGGGTTGTGTGTGTGTGTGTGTGGCTAGGGGGGGCGTTTTTTTTATTTTTATTTATTATTTAATTTTTTTATTTATTTGTTTTTATTGGTTTTTGAGGTGTCATTTCCTCTGAGAGAGGAGAGAGAGAGAGAGAGAGAGGGAGAGAGAGAGAGAGAGAGAGATAGCGGGAGAGAGGGATGAGAGAGAGGATCGAGAGGGAGATTTTGTTGATTCTCATTACAGTTAAGATGTATCCCGTTTTTGGGTTTTATTACATTGTTACCACAATTTCTGATTTAATTATTCCACCGTACAAATGTTAAAGCTTGCTCCCTGCTAATTTTTCCTTTATGTTTTTTATGTCTTTCAGATCTTTTTTCAAATGTTTTTTGGATTATTTCCGTTTTTTCTCCCCCCTCACATTAATTTTGAATATTAGGTTTTAAAAATAAAAAATTTGGTTTTTTGCGCGATGATAATAATTAAAAATTTAGAATCTTTGACCAAAACAGTTAATATGATAAATAGGCTACAATTAATTTAAAATATTTTAATCTAAATTATTTCGTTTAAAATGTAATCAATACAAAAACTATGTTAATTCTGACCAGTCCCAAAATTTCAGGTTTCAGTTATGTTGTTTATTGAGTATTGCATTTAAAAATGTGTATTGTATTTATTTAATTTTCTAACAACAGATGTAATCTCAATGGGAAAAAATTGTATTAAAAACAACATGCGATCCTTTTTACAAGAAATGTCAGTATAACTCCCACTAATGTTAAATCATTTCTGACAGTCAAATGTTCAGTCAGTCAGTCAGTCAGTGGTGTCTGAGTCTAGTGTGACATGCTATCTGTTATTCTCTTCATCTAACGGGGACAAACTCTCCTCAGGTTTCCTCCCCTCTCCCCGTTCTCTCTCAATCTCTCTGCTCTCTTCCTCTCGTCTCGCTCCTCTCTCCTCTGCTGAAATGTATGTGCGCGCACGCGCATTGTGTCTGGCTGTCGGTTCTGGAAGCGTGCGTGACCGCGTGTACATGTTTCACTTCTTGTGTGCGTTTCCATCAGTGGATGCATACACACGTGCACCGCGGTCATTTGTGTATGGGATGTGCCCAGAGAGTTGTGCTTTTTCCTCAATTATAGAGTCCGATGCACGGGGGCGTAAGAGTCGGAAGCTGTCACCGAATGGAATTTGTCAACCTCTACGTCATATCCTTCTTACTGGAGCCCGAGGTCTACTTTTGCGGCCCATTGAATGCAACGTTTATCTTGATGTGTTTTTTGACAGTGCAGCGTTCTCGTGTGTTACAAAAGAAGATGTCTGACTACGAAATATTATGTTGATTTGAATGCTACCGGTTTCAGTTTACTTAAGGGAGTGTCACTGTGTGTGCGGACTAGTCCATATACGCCACACCACATCCGCCAAGTTTCGAGACCACACTGCGCATGATTTCAAGCTGATGGATAAGAGAATTTGCGACTAAGGTAAGAGAATTTAGTTTGGCCTACGCATTAGCCCACATCTTGAGTACCTACCTAACACTGGCTGCGCCATTATTATCATTGTATGTGTATGTGGTGAGTGTACACGTGTGTGGTGGGGTGGGGGGGGGGGGGGGGTATGTGGGCACGGCCCATGTGTATGTGTGCCAGTGTATGCGGTGAGCAAGCGTATGTGCGTGTGCATGATGTGCGTGTATGCTTGTGTGCATGCGTGTGCATGTGTGTGTGTGTGTGTGTGTGTGTGTGTGTGTGTGAGCGCGCGCGCGCGCACGCTTGTGTGTGTGTGCGTGTGCGTGCGTGCACGCTTGTGTGTGCGTGTGTGTGTGCATGTGTGTGTTTCTGCGCACGCGTGTGTGTCTGTATTGTGTATGAGGGCGTATATGTGCTGCCAAAAGTTCCATAATTAGGCTTTAAAGTTAGCAGTCCTTGTGCTGTTGAGGGCAGACTCATGTCAGCCTGAAATTCTCACAGGAGACTGCGAAGAGATAATGGAACTTTCATGGCAAATGTTCCAGTTATGAACCAGCTGACTGTTTTTTCAATGGCAATATAACATGAATGTTGTGGAACTTCTGTCCGTAAAAAATTGATATTATGGGAGCATCAACGTAATGTTTTATTTGATGAAAAGAAAGTAATGGGGAATTTTTCCCGACCGCAGAAAATTTTCCACTTTAGCTTTGCTAAAAGCTTTTTACCGACAAAACAGACCCTATAAATTCACAAAACTAATAGGACGCTTCCGGAGTTGGAATCACATTTCACACACACACACACACACACACACACACACACACACACACACACACACACACCACATACACCCACACACACTTGGGTTTCTGTGTGAAGACTTTACAATTCTCCCACTACGTTTTTTATCTCTCGTGCAATGTTTCTGAGATCCACCAATTCGATGGAAACGAACTCTTCACGGGCTTCGCGTGCCCTCTTCGATGAACTAAAACAAAAAATTGCGCTGAGGCGAAGAAAAGTTTCGAAAAGTATTGATTCTTGACATTTTACCCGTGTGTGCTTCTTTACTTTTATACTGAGATCGATCGAATCGAAACGTTCCATAACCCACGACACAAAGAGGAATAGCCTGAGGGCGTAATCAATCTTTTTTTTTTTTTTTTTTTTTTTTTTTTTTTTGAGAGAAGGGGAAAAAGTCCACTAGGACAGAGTGTCCCCAGTGTATCCACCATTCCCTCAACAGAAAAAACAGTCCAGCAGTCCTATCATTGACTCATGTCACAAATTGTCGCGCGATTTGTTCCTCGGCTCTCCCCCCCCTCCCCCACCTTTGTCCCCTCCCCCCCCCTTTGCCCCCCCCCCCCCCCCCCCCCCCCCCCCCCCCCCCCCCCCCCCCCCCCCCCCCCCCCCCCCCCCCCCCCCCCCCCCCCCCCCCCCCCCCCCCCCCCCCCCCACCTCTTGGCACCCTGCCTCCCTGTATCACCCACTTTCCCTTCCACTTGATCATAACTGTTGATCTGATAGCCAGTCTTCAGGCTGACACGATAAACCGTATTCCCTAACGCAGCACTAGTTGATCTTCTTTTTCTTTTTAATTGGTATCCTCGTTTATTCCTTCCTACTGCTAGAACTCGTGCAACTACGATTTGAAATAACCGGACTGTTGAGTGATATGCTGAGTATGGCCTAACTAGTTAGTAGTCACTGTTTACACTTCCAGTGGGTGGTCGATCACATTTCTCGCAGATCGTTGTCAAGCAGTTTGTTCATTTGTCCCGGAATAGAGGACAAGCACTCAGAGAGCCCTGTCAGGAAGTTGTACTGATGTGACACAACGGGCGAGCAGTCACAGACTATTGTCAGGAAGTTGTTGGGGAAGAGAAACGAGCACTCACAGACAATTGTCAAGACACTACTGTTGTGACAGAAAGGGGAAGCACTCACAGACTCCTGTCAAGACGCTCTACTGTTGTGACATAAAGGGGAAGCACTCACAGACTCCTGTCAAGACGCTCTACTGTTGTGACATAAAGGGGAAGCACTCACAGACTCCTGTCAAGACGCTCTACTGTTGTGACATAAAGGAGAAGCGCATGGAGGAGGTTCAGTCACTTAATAAAAAAAAAGACTGAAAAATCGCACTACACACCGAACCGACCAGAACCGAACCAGCTGCCGTCCCACCGAGAGTCCGCTGTCCTAATCAACTGGCTGACCCTCCCCGCAGTGTGTGTGAACCAACGACATCTCTCACACACACACACACACACACACACACACAACTAACAACAGCATGAATGTTGGAGTCAGTTTGACACTGAGGTCGTGTAAAAAAAAAAAAAAAAAAAAAAAAAAAAGGGATATGCAGGGCATGAACTCAAATTCCGTGTAATATCACCAATTATGGCGAACACACGTTTAAAAAGAAGATTCATTCATTCAACTCAAACAGCTGTTTGAAGAAAAAAAAAAGATGCAAGGCATATACACGTACTACCAGTTTCTTCAATACGACGTAACAATCAAAACATGCGTCATAATGTCGGCTTATGACACAAGACGCTTTGACGTCATTTTTGTTTGCCTTATCATTTTCTAGACATCCATGAAGAAAAAAAAACTGTTTGGGGCCGTTAGTAACTGATATAACGGTAAAATAAAAATACCGGGCATCATCCATGACCCATAATGAACATACAAATTTTCAGAAAGATCGGCCCAGAAGTTTTGTCTGGAGCGAGTGGAACACATTTTGACCACGGACAGGCGGACAAACAGACAGACAGACAGCATTTCTTCGTTCCCCTTCTAAAGTACTCCCTGTTCTATAAGAACTGGGAGTACAAAAAAACCGCTTTGTCGAAGTTACATTACAGTTGAGGTTATCCCCCGAGTGGGAGGAGTTATTGCGCAGGTAAGTGTGCCTCTGCTGCCGCTGTCTGACTACAACACGGAGCTATGTTCCGGCAACCCCTCTTTAGGATTAGTGCAAGGTTTGGGCTTTAGTATCGGCATGGTTTTGAACTCCAGTATCGTCTGTGAAGTATGTACAAGGTGCAC
>JADBJO010002044.1:45000-52500 GCA_016801955.1 Conus betulinus
TAAATCAAGACAGGAAAGAAGATAGAACAGATCAGAAGAATCTAACAGCGATGCAACTAGGCAATCTACACAACAACTATCATGATTCCCCATGCATCGAACATATACAATTTGAAAGAGAGAGAGAGAGAGAGAGAGAGAGAGAGAGACGCGTCCCGTCTCTCTAAACACCAAAGAGCCCAGCCCCGTGTCGCGGTGGATCTAATGCAAAGACAACTGAGGCTTTATTTCGCTGACAGACCAAAAAAAACGTAAACAGATGTATGTAAAAACATACCACCACCACCTCCTCGCGGGAATAAATCAAGAAGGCTTTCCAGTAGAGTTGGATGAACGATAAATGTAGGAACAGCAGCGTTGGATGAAAGACACATGCAGTAGAAGGTAGGAACACAGGTTTTAGTTGAACGACACATGCAGTACAAAGTAGGAAAATTAGGGTTCGCGGGAAGACCCACGCAGTAAGGTAATGCTGCTTATAGCCCAGCCGACCGCAAAGTAAAGGTAGGAAAAGAGGTATTGACTGAACATGTAGTCATAAGCAGGAAAAGTGGTGCTGGCTGAACGACACATGTAATAAGAAAAAAGGTAATAAATGTATGAAATACTTGATTTCTACACTGAAATGTTGTTTGACAGACAGTAAGCACAAATGGCGATGTTTGCTGTGATTTGGTTGGCCACACGACAAGATCTATCTGCAGGAGTCAATCTTGAACTATGTACAACAACGGTTCTTCTTGTTTTGCTCTCCGGTTGTGACACTAGGAGCTACGAAAGTTTAGTATCAAAGAAGATTTTCAGACGACGATCTTGAAATGGTTTTTGAACTGCACAGAAGCGCAGTGACTAACATGCTGTATGCGGGAGCTGGTTTATTTCCTTGTCTGTGCCGGTTGATTGCGGGATGATTTTTTTGGTGCTCTCTCTCTCTCTCTCTCTCTCTCTCTCTCTCTCTCTGGGCAGTCACTGGGGTGCTACACTGAAGAGCAGTTCCCCTGGCTCTTCCTGTTCTGTCGGTTGTATATCGCGGCCTGGGCGTCTGTAGATGTTTTTCCTGTCCACTCTGCAATGCTGTCGGTCCACTGTGTTGTTTGTTTGTTTGTTTTGTTTGTTTGCTTTTTTTTGTTTTCCCTCCATCTCCCTCCTTTAACAGTTCCCTGATGGGTTAATTCAGCAAGGCAATTGGATCTTGTCACATGGCCGTACCGACGTAGTTGTCTTTTCCTGACTGATACCAGAAGATCTTAATGGGGTCTACTGTGCTACCTGATGGTTCCACGCATTTGTCGATGAGTACTATGCACAGGAAGATGGAATTTACCAGTGCACGCAGGAGTCCAATCTGGCGTTTCGTAGAGATGTTCTTGTACTTCCATACAGGGTTTGAATCAGGACAGTGCTGTGGCTGTCTTTGCTGCCCTTGAAGGGGTTTCTAGTTTGAATCAGGACAGTGCTGTGGCTGTCTTTTTGCTGCCCTTGAAGGGATTTCTGTTTGAATCCCTCGCTGCCAATGTTGGATCCCAGGTCAGTGACCTGTTGAACAGGTGCTAGCTTCTGATGGTGGACAGTTGTATCAGAATTTACGGTGCTGTTGTGGTCGATCATCATTTTGGTCTTCATGGCATAGTCTGTTGATGTGTCCATTCAGTCGTTCAACAAGTTTGGCGAGTTCTCGGTCTCTGTTGATTTTCCATTCAGTCGTTCAACAAGTTTGGCGAGTTCTCGGTCTCTGTTGATGTTCCATTCAGTCGTTCAACAAGTTTGGCGAGTTCTTGGTCTCTGTTGATATACCCATTCAGTCGTTAAACAAGGTTGGCGAGTTCTTGGTCTCTGTTGATATACCATTCAGTCGTTCAACAAGTTTAGCGAGTTCTTGGTCTCTGTTGATATACCATTCAGTCGTTAAACAAGGTTGGCGAGTTCCGGTCTCTGTTGATGTTCCATTTCAGTCGTTCAACAAGGTTGGCGAGTTCTCGGTCTCTGCTGATTTTCCATTCAGTCGTTCAACAAGTTTGGCGAGTTCCTGGTCACTGCGTGCCAGGTCATCGATGTCACCTGCAAGTCGAAGGTTTGTGAAGGTTCTTCCTCGGCTGGGCTATAAGCAGCATGACCTTACCTTACCTTTCCTCCAGTGCTGACTGTGCGGACATGATCTTCAAGTGCCTCAGCCATGATGCGTTCTAGGAATATTGGTATTTATTCATTTCAAATGATTCCAGCTATCCTCCCAAATGACAGTCTGTCCTTTACGATCTACATGTTAACAACATAATCATTTACCGTGGGTTGATCATATCCGTAACATTTTAGTTGATAACGATTTTGACTACGTCTAAGTGGCAAGGCATTTCACTTTATAAAATGCACTTCGTCAAAATAATACATTTTTCCTCTTAGAATAATCGTAAACAGGAGTGGAAAATTGAGTCAGAACGAAGTACTTGAGGTGTTTTGTGCCGAAATTTTAAGAAATGTTATTGGCAGTTAGAATGACGAAATGGAACTTCCTGTGAACATGATATACTGCTCAAAACAATTGAAAGGCCACTTGGAAATTCTCTCGCTATTTCACAACAGAACGGAAACAACCCAAAACAATGCTTTCGAACTTTACTTCAGCATTTAATCAAAACACCAATGACACAGATTAATGACAAAAGTGATTTGAACAGCATGTTTTGTCACTTTCAAGTCCACTACCCATCTTTTCAAAAGTCAGAACGCCAGAGATACACAAAAACACAGTCAGTAACGCGTGTGTCCGCCATTTGCGTGGATGCACGCGATGCACCTTTGCCTCATGGATTGAGTCAGAGTCCTCAGAGTCATCTGGGGTATTGCCTGCTACTCCTGCTCAAGGAACTGGAACAGCTGGTTGAGGTCCACTGGCAGGGGGTGATTGCTTCGAAGTCGCCTGCCCAGCACGTCCCATAGGTGCTCGATTGGATTAAGGTCCGGTGAGCAGGCTGGCCAGTCCATGTGGATCACGTGTTTGTTGCTGCTGCTGAAGAAAGTTGTTGACGACTCGAGCCCTGTGAGGTCTGGCGTTGTCGTCTTGAAGTACCGCGCCTGGTCCAATAGCTTGCAGCGCTGGCAGCACAAGGGGCTGCAGGATGCCATCCCTGTAGCCCACACCGTTGAGGTTGCCTTGCACCATGTGCAGGGGGGTTCTGTAGTTCCGTGCCATCCCTCCCCACACCATTATGGATCCACTACCATAGCGATCACGCTCGCTCACGAGGCCATCGTGATAGCGTTCTCCTTGCCGCCGCAGACACGGTTCCTGCCGTCATGAAATGATAAGGCAAAACGGGACTCGTCAGTAAACAATGCTCTGCCCACTGATCTCTGGTCCATGCTAAGTGACGCTGGGCCCAAGCCAAACGAGCAGCACGGTGAGCTGGTGTCAGGACAGGACGGACGGCTGGTCGTCTTGAGCGCAGGTGTGCCTCTCTCAACCGGTTCCGAATGGTCTGGTCACTGACGGTGACATTGTCGGCTGCTTGCAGCTGCCCCCTGAATGTGTCGGAAGTGGCCGTTCTCTGCCTCAGAGCTGACAGGACAACAAACCTGTCCTGCTGCCTGGAGGTGGACCATGGGCGTCCTGGACGTCTTCGCTCAGCAACACTTCCTGTCTGGTTGAAGCGGTCACTCAAAGCCTGAATGACTGAATGGGCGACTGACAGTCGACGACCAACCTCTCGCACCCCGACGCCCCTCTGAAGCCACGCAATTGCCCGCCCTTGGTCATCCTGACCCAGTCGTCTCCGAGGCATGGTTGCAAAAAGTGCCGTAAACACAGGCATAATGCCCACCAGTCTCTCAAAACTGGCTGACCTGTGTTCAGATAAGACATGGGTTGCACGTGCATTGCAGTATTCCTGCAGTTCAGATGTGCTCTGTTGCACAGGCCTGTTTGATTTGCACCTTTTTTTTTTCGTGCAGTATGTGCACATTTCAGTTCACCGCTGTGATGTGCATGACACAGACTGAGTTGATTTCTGATCAAATTCAAGTTGACTGATCAGGCATGCAACCAATTCAGTAAGTTTGGGTGGGTGCAGTTCCGTGTTATTGAAAAAATAAAGTCAAACAAGGTATCCTAAAAAGTGGTAGTGGCCTTTCAATCGTTTTGAGCAGTATATTTGTAAAAATTCTTATATGGATGCATTTGGAGATGAATTCCGTTTTATCCTAGAATGCTCGAAATGCTCGAATCTTAGGAATAAGTTTGTACCTAAGAAACAAATCCACACTACACCAGTGTTTCACCTTTGCAGTTTCTTTATCACTGGTAAAGTCATCAGCTAAAAATTAGCGACATTCATCACTTAAATTAAAATTAGAAAAATGCATTTCCTCGACTGTTTGCTGCTTTGCGTTCATAGATTTGTATTTTCAGCCCTTAGCAGATCTGTGTCAGTATACGAGCTTTTCCTTTTTTTTTACTTTTTGATTTACGTGATGTTGCTTACCTGTTACTGAATTTTCATCCTCTATGCCCTATACAGGGTGAACGATTGAAATTGACGCACGAGTGTGTGTGTGTGTGTGTGTGTGTGTGTGTGTGTGTGTGTGTGTGTGTGCGCGTGCGTGTGCGTGCGTGCGTGCGTGCGTGCGTGCGTGCGTGCGTGCGTGCATGCGTGCGTGCGTGCGCTAACTATGGAAAGTACACTGACATGCGCTCAACGTTGCATATGCTTAAAGGTATGAAACCGTACTGGTGGCTGCACGATACTTGTAGGAGAAAGCCAGAAATTATAGTGCAAACTGAACACTGCGTTTGGAAGAAGTAGTAAATCAGTAAAGCATGCTGGTTGAGCAAACTTAACAGTTAAAAAAAATCGTTAGAAGAAATACTAATGCAGACTGAAGGGTACATTCAGCAGAAGGTATGAAAACAGCGCTCACTGGGCGACATGTGTGGGGAAAAGGCAGTAGTGGCGACTGAACATGCTGTACAAAGTTAGAGAAAGCAAGGCTGGCTGAAAAGTGTATGTAGAAGGAAGCATGAAAGCGTAGCGCTGACCGAGGATAGAAGTCAGCTGGATTATGTATACAAAACTCCGTGGAGTGCATGTCAAAACAGCGTGGAATCCGTGAGAAGCTCAGCGATTCTTTCTCACCCCATCCTACTGTCTGTCTGTCATCTGTCTGTCTGTCTGTCTCTCTCTCTCTCTCTCTCTCTCTCTCTCTCTCTCTCTGGGACTGTGCAGCAAAACATATAGAAACTAGGGGAGGGGGAGATGCGGGTGCGTGGGTGGATAGTGATTCATACATAATTCATATTCGTAATTCACTCATCGTCTTTTTTTTTTTTCGTTTTGTGTTATGACAATAGCTGCTTTTTTGTGCTCTTACAGGTGTTACAGCTACAGTATGAAACTATGGCCTTTCACCTTAACAAACATTTGTTTTTTATATTCCATCTGTCATCTGTCAGCCCACTTTTTTTTTTTTTTTAGCACACAGCGCACTTTCTTTTTGGGGGTGGGGGTTGGGGGGGGGGAGGGGGGGGGGGGGGGGGGGGGGGGGGGGTAATAACCCACGGTTTTAACGGCTTGTGAGTCCACTACACGTCATTTCCAGATCACAAGCGCCCACAGACCCGCTATTTTGGGCAGGGCCTGTTGCACAGAGTTTTTGAGCTCACTTCTCCGACCAACAATTTGGTGTTCCCCTTCAGGATTTTCAGGTGTCGTGGATCCAACGATCCCCACGTATATCAACAGGAATGTGATAGTTGGTCTGGTTGCCTTTGATAATGAAGTGGGAGCGTACAAGTTGACAGCTATATTCAAGTTCAATCTGGGTGATGTGGGTGTGAAACTTATCAATTTACCGGATCCGATCGAAGTACTATATACTACACATCGAATATTATGAAATCAAATACGGCTCATTCAAACGGTGTTGTAATATGCACCATACACTTCACACCGAGTATTATGAAATCCATTACGGCTCATCATACAGTGTTATAATATTACCACACACTACACACCGATCCAATACGGCTCATTCAAACGGTGTTATAATAAATCTTCATGTCTAATCATTCATCAGCAATGCAAAACGCTTCTAGCGCATGGACGAGTGGCAACATCTTTTGTCTTGAACAATGACAAAAATAATAGTGGAAACGATCACGAAAACCGGTTTATTGAAGCTCGGTCTCCATCGCTCAAAAATGGCTGACGTCACGTGATCACCACACAGAAAGCAACCGAAAAGGAGGCGGTGGCAATGCGTCAGCTTGTCCAGCCCTATGAGCTGCGTGGCGTTGTGCTCCACGCCTAACGCACGCAGATTCTGAACACATGGACTAGTCTTCAGGCTTCGTGCGGAACACTCAGGTCAATAGTTGCCTCCTCAATAGTTTCCCCAGACCTACGTCGCGTGCCGTGCCGGAGTCAAATGCTTTCCTCTATGTTTTAAATGGGCTGGATCGCGTGATCGCATGACTGTTTTCCCCCTTGACACACCGACCGGCGGAAGAAATGTGAATACAGTAAATGAAAGAGAACTTGTCAGTAACTGAGTGAATACAAGTCACCTGGGTTTTTTCAGTGTCAAGTGAGAGGCTGATTAGTGCTCGTGTTGTGTGAACACTGTTCGTCAATCTTGCAAAATGCCCCCTGGACGGGTACTGTTTATGGGAGTTGCACGTTCACCGCAAGCCCAACTTATGTTGGTGAATCAAAGTTGCAAAATGTGAGTTACGTTCGCTGACTCATGAACGAACGATCGTGCCTATTTTTCTCATTCTAAAACCTGGAGATGCAGCCATGAAAACATGATCAGAGACTGGTGGTGAGAAGGCGATTGGCCAACCTCAAGTTGTGGATCATCCAAGATCATCTCCTGTGCCTATAATGTCGACTTTACAAGTTATATTGCTGTAGGACACATTCCTGAGCCTATGATGTCGACTTTACAAGTTATTTGCTGTAGGACACATTCCTGAGCCTATGATGTCGACTTTACAAGTTATATTGCTGTAGGACACATTCCTGAGCCTATGATGTCGACTTTACAAGTTCTATTGCTTTAGGACACATTCCTGAGCCTATAATATCGACTTTACAAGTTCTATTGCTTTAGGACACAATTCCACACAGCAGGCAGCACTGCCCACCTTCCACAGTGAAGGTGTGGCGAACGTTTATGTAACAACTATGAGCCTGAAAGGGATCCCTGGCCTGGACCTAATGTCATGCTGTTGGACAGCTAAGCATTAGCACACTTGGGGCCTGTCCTCGTTGACCATAGCGGTAGAAGACGAAGACATAAAGGGAATGCAGAGTGCTACGTCAATCAAGTCTTGCGTCCCGTCATCCTTCCTTTTTTCAACAGCCACCCCAACGCCCATCCTCCAGCCAGACAGTACGTGCCCCCACACTGCCATCAAAACGATACCGCACTTCTTGCCAGCACATACATTGACCCACGCCTCGCTTTCTTGGGACCTAAACCTAATGGAGCACTACTGCCATC